>OY757946.1:2349296-2514296 GCA_963585895.1 Sepioteuthis lessoniana | reverse complement strand
ATAGGCCCCTATCAGGTGCTACCATTCCGGGCCAGAGTAGACCGGGGGTGATGGCAATGAAGGGGTGCTCTGCATTCGCAAAGCCACAGTATCACTGGAACCTCACCATCAGATTGTTTAGTGTTATATCCAGGACTCTCATTTAGGGGGGGGTCTTACACCTCTACAGGGGTGAAATCGGTGTATTCTACAGACCCAGATATTATTATTAGTTACTTGAAACCATACAACTGAGTGAAAACAAATGACTATGGTTGAATACAAATAATCGATTGAAACTATATAGTTTAAGTTGGCGACCTTTGTCGAGAGTGACCCAAAGGCACTCTTTTCAATAGCTACTACACCGAGGTATAGGGGAGGGCGCAACTCCATTCTCTCGATTGTTTCACTTTATTCTAGATCCTTGCCTTATAATACTGAGTGTTTAGCAAGGCGGCACCCAGTAACATTTTTTGAGTCTTTGGTTCGACACGACCTTGGATTGAACCCCGGTCACCCGGTAAATACTCTACTCATTAGGCCAATGGCCCGGTTGAAATCATATAATTCTGTATAAATTATTAGTATTAGACAGGAATACTTGAAACCTTATAATTATAAACATTGGATTGGAATGTTTGAAACCATTCAACTGTATGCAAATTATTTTATTAGATAGAAATATATGATATCATATGACTGTGTGCCAAAAAAAAAAACTCTTAAGAAACAACTACACAACAAATTTTAATAAACGTGCAATAAACGCAATTCCCTAACCTCTAGACATAAAATAACCCTGGACAAGTTGACATAGCGTTAAAATCATTCATTCAATCAATTTGTTTTCAGCCCACCCAAAAAAAGGTTTCTTGTTATTCACTGGCCTTCACCACAATAAACAAAATCACCAGTTCGAACAGTCAGGTGGGTTTTTTTTTTAAATCTTTTACCTTAAATTAAACAGAACTGTTGAACACGCAAATGTCGTATTCAACGGGAGATTCTTTTTACGATAAAAAGTTTTAAAACTAAAATATTTTAAATGAAACTGTAAAACTAGTTACGTCTCATATCACAAATAAAACATTAATCAACTTACTCCGTTTTTTCAACAGGGGTTTCTTTCACCTTCGACGTTTCGGTACCCATCACACCCGGTAGGACGCGTCACTGTAATGACGACTAGCAATGACAAAATCATCAGCAGCAAACACTTCTTCTTCTTCTTCTTCTTCTTCTTCTTCTTCTTCTTCTTCTTCTTCTTCTTACATTATTTTCTTTCATTCTTTTTTTTTCTTTTTCACTAACGTTGATAAAACACGTCACTTTCAAAAATGGAAGTTAAAACAGGAAGGGTTCTTCTGTTTTTGGTCTTGTTTTATTTGGTTTTGTTGTGTAAACACACTTCCCATTCACACGCCCACACACTCTCCACTCACACTTGTCTGTGGCGGGGTAAGAGAGGATACCCCCCCCCAAAAAAAAGAGGTGTTCGGGGCATTACACTAAACTGGATTTCGTGATGAAGCTCAAGTTTTTGGAGCTCAGTGCAGTCACCCCTTCATCGCCATTACTCCCAGGTCCACTTTGACCCGGTGTGGGAGTACCTGCTTGAGTCTCATCAAATAGATCTGTCTTAAAATTATTCATATTTGATTGGAATACTTGATATCATGTAACTGTGTAAAAATTATTTCCGTTTCAGTTTCTTTTTTAGTGGCATGTCAACCTTCGTGGGTTATTTAATACCATTCTTTTAGAACATCAGTGGTACTATTTAACGCATAACTGGGGAAAATAATGGGGTTCCCACCTTTTTCCATGGGTAGTAGCCCAAAGGTGAACGTAATAGCGCGACTGGAGCTCGAACTTGCTAATTACGATCTTGCAGTCAAGGACGTTAACTACTACACCATAAGGACTTACCCACCCACAGCAAATTGTATTTTGAATTGTTACTCGAAGCTATAACTGTTTACTAGGATTTATTATTATTAGTTACTTGAAACCCTATAAGTGCGTGCAAACAAATGACTATTATTGAATAGAAATAATTACTTGAAACCATATGATTATTTGTATTTGATAGGAATTCTTGAAACCAAATTATTTGTATTTGATAGAAATACTTGATATCACATACGAGGTGCATACAATAAGTTTCCAGACTTTTTTCGTATGGGCACTTTTATTGATAGTACACACATGAAACTCTAGTCCCCTTCGAAGTAATCTCCTCCGGCTGCAATGCACTTGTTCTATCGTTCCAACAACTTCTGGAAGGCCCCATCGAAGTCCTTTTGTGTGAGCGTGTCAATGACCTTCGTCATAGCCTCTTTCATCTCCTCAATTGTCTCATAACGACAGCCTCTGAGCTTAGGGAATAACCAAAAGTCACAGGGAGCAAGGTCTGGACTATAGGGAGGGTGAGGAACTGTCTTGATGCCCATCTTGGTCAAATAGTTTGTGACAAGGATGGAGTTGTGGACTGGTGTATTGTCCTGGTGGAAATGCCACTGATCCGATTTGAAGAGTGCTGGCCTCTCCTGACGGAATCTTTTCCTGAACTCCCTAAAAACCTCAACATAGTAACCCTAACCCAAACCCTTTGGCTAATCAACTCTGGTGTATTGACTTCCTTATTCCTCCCACACTTCGCATCATCCCTTACAGACTCCCTGCCTTCCTTGAATCTCTTATGCCACTCAAAAACTGACGCTCGATTCATGCAAGATGGTCGAAAAGTAGCCTGAAGCATTCCATACGTTTCTGTGGCATTTTTCCCAAGTTTAAAACACAATTTTATTGAATATCGTTCTTCTAAAGTGTCAGATTGGATTTTGAAATTCACCAGCTGTGACAATTCGGCTTTAGTAGGGTGTATTCCAATTGCTGTTGTAGCTGTTCATTTGCAGCTGAAATCATAAAAATTGGTCAGTCATCTCATAAGATGTATAGCAATAACATACTGAATTTTCAAGTGTCTACGACAATTTTAAATGCCCATATGAAAAAGGTCTGGAAACTTATCGTATGCACCTCGTATCTGTGTGCAAACTTCTCTTAAGAAAAAGTAATATAAATATAAACGTACAATGAGCGCGTTTCCTTAACCTTTAAGCAGAAAATGAACCAAAATTTTCCCCCTATGCATAAATGGAAATTGAATAAATATTTAAAGAGTCAAGTGTGTACCCACCCACACGCATACTTCAAATTTATCATTTCTATCCCTATATATACAAACAGAGATTTGTATATATATATATATATATATATATATATATATATATACATATATATATATATATATATATATATATATATATATATATATATACGCTAATTAAACGTATGGAGAAAAAGCTTAACGCCAATTATACGAGAATGATTTGAGCAGTATTGAACAAGTCCTAGACGCAACACCCCACAAAACACCAGCTATACGACCGCCTTGTACCCATCACGAAAACTACCCAAGTTAGATGAAGCAGACACGTGGGACACTGCTAGAGAAGTAAGGACGAACTCATAAGCGACATACTCCTGTGGACCCCTTCACATGGACGAGCAAAGGCAGAACAACCAACTAGAACCTATGTACAACAGCTCAGTGCCGAAACAGGATGTAGCCTTTGAGACCTCCCGGGAGCGATGGACGATAGAGACGGGTGGTGAGAGTGAGTCAGGGAGATCCGTGCTGGCAACGCGATATGGTGATGATGTATGTACCAAACCCTCTGCTTGCACAGACGGATGGGGCAGTAGAATACACTGACTACACCTCTGCTGAGAGGTAACCCCTCAACGAGTGTCCTGGATATAACACTAAACAACCTGATGGTGACATTCTAGTAATGCTGGAGCTTTGGGGAATGCGGAGTACCCCTTCATTGCTATCGCTCCCAGGTCAACTCTGATGCAAAGTGATAGTACATGAAAAGGGTCCTATCTATGGGTCAAATAGAACGAAACTGTGCACAGATGCTAAATTTAATAATTTGAAATAGAACTGCTTTTTGATATTGAAACATTTAGAGATTAGAATAAACAAACATATTTCATCGAATATCCGAAAACATTCTTCCGAATACACTGCGACGCTGAGCAGTTATAATTCAACTTCCACCATTGGCCACCATCTATTGGCCAATCAGTCCCACTATGTTTACCATCCTGGCGACATCAACTGCAACAATCTATTCTGGAAGCATTCTTTATTTTTTAAAAAAGTACAAACCGGACTTATGTATCCAAAAGCAATAGACTATTACTTTAAACCAGCAGAGTTGGTACAGGTAATTGTGTTTTCTTCTGATGGTCCGAGAAGGTTATTAAAAAGCAATAGACTATAGCAATAACATACTGAATTTTCAAGTGTCTACGACAATTTTAAATGCCCATACGAAAAAGGTCTGGAAACTTATCGTATTCTATAGTCTATTGCTTTTTAATAACCTTCTCGGACCATCAGAAGAAAACACAATTACCTGTACCAACTCTGCTGGTTTAAAGTAATTTTTTTCAGTGTGTTTTTCTTCACCCCTATTAGATTGACAATTCTCCGAAGAGAAGTGGCCGAAAGAAAGGGTCTCTTTCTTAAGGATTTTAATTTGTTTTTATGGTTTTAAAATGTTCTTAACAACAGTCACTCGCTTTTTAAAGCAATACTTAGATTCTGTACGTACCACAAGATCTTTATATATATATATATATATATATATATATATATATATATATATATATATATATATATATATATATTGAGGTTGGTTGTTGTGATTTTCTAGGACACTCAGTCATTTCGTTTCTTTCAAAAATAGGAATCACTGGCCTTCAGTTTGAAAGTTGCCTCAAATCGTCTTCAGACCGCGGCGCAATATGCATCAAGTTGGATTTGGTCGAAAGCGAGAAGTTTTCAGCATGAATCAAATACAAGCGGAACCACCATTCCTGTGTGATTGCATGACATCAGGAAACAGTTACTGTAAACACGTAATAACATCAATGGCCGAAAGCAAACGCGTTTTTTTTAATCACAAACTGCACACTAAAAATGAAGATGAACGTCCAATGTAATCTCTGCTCTTAATTGATCTGGCGTATATATATATATATATAATTCTTTTAAATACCCTGTCCGGTGGCAAAAGCTGCTTGGTATCGCCAGGAGTGATAGTACCGCCTTGAGCTACCGAAACTGTGTTATCACTCCTGGTTGGCGGCTGATGAGGACAGGGTATCGCACGTGCTTTTACACGTTGTATGATGAAAAAAATATTAGATAATCTAAATCTAAAAGAAACTAAAAATGTATTTATCGTATAACTAGCTTAGACCACGTGACATATTTTAACAGGTGACGTATGTTTTAAAAAGTCACGTGACAAACAGTAAAACGTTTAAACGAAATTATTTCAACGGAAAAATAATTACTTACTGAGTTACTCAATTTTGCAGCTGACCTTCATGACATTCATGAAACTTGGTTTAGTTTCTTTGTTTAATGGCATATCAACCTTCATGGGTTATTTAATGCCGAAACCCTCCTTGTAGGATAATAGTAAAAATGCTACTATTTAACCAATCGCTTGTGGGAGGATAAGGGGGCATTATATCTTTCCGAAGGGTAGTAATCCAGAATTGAACGTAAAAGCACGACTAGAAATCGAACTCGCTGACTACGATATCACAGTCCGGTACGTTAGCCACGATGAACAGAGACCCTTTCCCCTTTCAGGAAACTTGAGTATTAAGAAAATTCTTTGAGTTTTTATATTTATTGTATATTGCACAACTTATAAAGTGTTGAGCACTTTTTCACTTGTCCTTCTGTTGCATATTGGCCCCGGCTGAGTTGTCAAAATAGGAAATGCACCTGTGTAAATAACAGGTGCATCCGGTCGAGGAATATCAGGATATTATAACCTTGACCGTGGACGGGTTGAAGGAGTGCGATTTGTGACGCTCGCAGGAAGAAGAGTTGGCGTCAAATCATTATATAACCCCGGCGTCAGGAAGTTCAAATCAGTTGGAGTTAAGAAGCGGTAGAGAGAATCAGCACTCAGCAGAGGGAGCCACAGGACCCCCGATTGAGCAGTTGCAGCTGGAGAGAAGATGCTGGAATGAGGACCATGTCCCAGAGAGGCTTGGCCCCCAGGCCTCCGGTTGAGCAGCCCAGGAGAACGGGAAAGAAACGCTGTAATGGCCATAAGAGTGGGGGTCAATATGTTGCAGTTTTGTTCGGTCTCCAACTTCCTCTCACACACAACCCGTTCAATAAAGTGAGAGGTATATTTTTCAAAAAACTGTGTCGCGCGTCTTTATTATTGTGTCGTTGTTATGATTCTGCATGCATCTGTATATATGTTTGTATAGTTGTTCATGGCTATACATTGGCCTAGCGGTTAGAGTGTTTGCCAATGGCCCGGGAGACCTGGGTTCAATCCCAGGTCGAGTCATACCAAAGACTCAAAAAATGGTACTTGATGCCTCCTTGCTTAACACTCAGCATTATAAGGTACGGATCAAGGGTAAAGTAGAGCAATCCAGTGAAGGAGTAGCGCCCTCCCCTACACCTATAAAAGGGAGCCTTCGGGTTACCCTCGACTATGGTCGCCAACTTTACTTACTTATATATATATTTGCATGTGTGTGTGTGTGTGTGTTGTAGCAAGACTACAAAGAAGTTTACTGGAGAACCCAGTCTGGTCAACCATTTTTCCCATAGATGGTTGGGAGGTTAAGAGATAGTTTCATGCATTTTCCAATGACATTGGCGCAGTGAAATACAAACTGCCTGATCCAGAATTTGAACCCGGTTCACTGAATTTATTTTCTTTGTCAGTAACTATAACTTATCTACTTCTCTCTCTCTCTCTCTTAATATGTGTGTGTCTTTTAATCAAGATGGTGCCATCTCATTAAATAGCAACTTTCGAAGATTAGCAGGTCATTTCATATAGCTCGGTAGCATTATCTCATTAACTGAAAGGGATGTCTGCACTGGTAGAATATGCACTGTTTTTGCAATGTTATCGACCATTTGGTCATCTAATTTCTCAGATAAAATAAAATGGGAATCTTTTCAAGCTGTAGCCGTGTCAGTACTACTACACGGTTTCACAGCTTAAAATCGAACAAAAAGCATAAACTTACAGAGAAAAGCTAGATGGGAATGATACAAAGATGCTGCGTGCTGTTTTCAACAAATCTCGAAAGTGGTACTCAAAACGTCAGATGTACGGCCACTTACCTCCCAGGAAGCAAAACATTCATAGAACACGAGCAAGACATGCTGAATACTGCAGGAGAAGTAAGGATGAACTCATAAGCGATGGTTTTCCAATGGACTCCTACGCATGGACACACCAGTGTTGGTCAACCGTCAAAAACTTCCATCTCAGTGGACACTGAATGCTGTCTGGAACATTGGCCGATAAGGACCAATGGTGAGAGAGAGAGAGAGAGAGAGAGAGAGAGAGAGAGAGAGAGAGAGAACTGTATCATTATTTTCTCCTTGTTTCAAAACCCTTTCAGTTGTGTTTGAAAATGCTCGTATGATAAAGAACCAAAGAAAATAAACCAACTGCAATACCAACTTCACGTTTTCTATTCTTATTTTTTACGAGAGAGTGGATTATTGAGAGAGTGGACTTGGGTTGGTTGGTTGAGTTTTATGGCATATCAAGCTCAGTTGGTTATTCAATGCCAAATCTATTTTTATACAAATAATCTGATCCACTTCAAACAATTCAGTTTAGTACACCGTTTAATTGTCAAAAACATTTCTATTTCAAGCCATTCAAAAATATTTCTATTTCAAGCCATTCAGTCTTGTCAAATTGTTCCAATTCAAACAATTCAGTTTAGTATAAGTATAGATTTTGTTAACACACAGTTAAATGTCAAAACAGTTCTGTTTAGAACAATTAAATTTAGCGTAAGTACAGTTTTAATGTCAAAAACAGTTCCATTTAAAACAGATCAGTTTAGCGTATGAAAACAGTTCCATTTCAAATAATTCAATTTAGCATAAGTACACAGTTTAAATGTAAGTGCAGTTTAATTGTCAAAAACATTTCTATTTTAAGCTATTCAGTTAAGTCAAACAGTTCTAATTCAAACAATTCAGTTTAGCGAAAGTTCAGTTTCAATGTCAAAAACGGTTCTATTTCAAACAATTCAAATCAGCATAAGTACACAGTTTAAATATCAAAACAGTTCTATCACAAGTATTTCAGTTTAGCATAAGTATGTATTTTAGTTCTATTTGACCCATAGATATTACCCTATCAGGTGCTACCACTCCGGGTCAGAGTGGACCTGGGAGCGATGGCAATGAAAGGGTACTCCACATTCCCCAAAGCTCCAGCATGACTGGAACCTCATCATCAGATTGCTTAGTGTCATATACAAGACACTCGTTGTGGGGGGGGGGCAGTCGGTTTATTCTACAGCCCCAGTCAACGGGGCAATACACAAAGTTAAATGGGAAAACAGTTTTATTTCAGATAATTCAGTTTAGCATATGTATGCATTTTAGTTGTATTTAACCCATAGATAGGACCCTATCAGGTGCTACCACTCTGGTCTAGATTTGACCTTGGAGCGATGGCAATGAAGGGGTACTCCGCATTTCCCAAAGCTCCAGCATTACTGGAACCTCACCATCAGATTGTTTAATGACATATCCTGGACACTTGTTAGGGGATCTTACCCCTCTACAGCCCCAGCCGATTCGGCAAGGTGGATTTGGAAATAACGGCAATGAAGGGGTGACTCCATACTCCCCAGATCCATCGAACTTGAGCCTCACAACTGGATGCAGTTTAATGTCATACCCAGATCATCACATTTGGCGGGGGGGGGGTCTTTCTCCTTCGCATGGGACGCAGTCAGTGTATTTTAAGCCCCAGCGATGGAGTACATAAAATAAATGAGTATCAGTATTTTTTTCCAACGTTTTAAAACCCTTTCAATTGTCTTTGAAAATGTTTGTACGATATAAAGTGTAACGTTAGCCCGGATATAAAGAAAAACTTCATATTTTCAAATCATATTTATACCATTCTGTCTGATAGTTGGTTGGATTTTATGGCATATCAACCTTTGTAGGTTATTTAACGTCAAATCCATTTTTATGAAAATATTCAGTTCTATTTCAAACAATTCAGTTTAGCATGAGTACACAGTTTAATTGTCAAAAACATTTCTATTTCAAGCTATTCAGTTTATTCAAACAGTTCTAATTCAGCTAATTCAGTTTAGCATAAGTACAGATTTTGTTTACACAGTTAAATGTCAAAACAGTTCTATATATAACAATTCAGTTTAGTGTAAGTACAGTTCCATTTCAAACAATTCAGTTTAGCATAAGCACGCTGTTTAAATGTAAGTACAGTTTGTCAAAAGCATTTCTATTTCAAGCTATTCAGTTTAGTCAAACAGTTCTACTTCAAACAATTCAGTTTAGCATAAGTATGCAGTTTAGTTCTATTTAACTCATAGATAAGGCTCTATCAGGTGCTACCATTCCGGCCAGAATGGACATGGGAGCAAAGCCCCAGCATCACTGGAACCTCACCATCAGATTGTTTAGTATCATATCCAGGATACTCGTTGTGGGGGGTGTCTTACCCCTCTTCAGTCAACTGGGAAATTGTCAGATAGTGTATTCAATACATTCATTATAAAAAACACACACTTTTTTTAATCAGATCATCTTCTTTGCGATATTCAAAATGTTTTGGCCGATGCATCCTTTGGCTTTCTCTCGATGATTCCTGTCAAACTCGTGAGCCCACTTATAACTTCAAAACTGAATCCTTTATTTAATCCATGGGGGAGGGGTAGATTGTTCTAATTCCGTTAACCATAACCGGATACAAGTGTTAAGCTATAGTAAAAGTTCTTTGTTATTTCTACCTGTTGTTGGGATTGAACCTGCAACCTCCGTGGATTAAAGAAAGGGTTCCGTTTGAAGTTCTGTGTGGGTGACAGAGTTCAACATGTAACACCTGAAGAAGGCAGAAGGATGCCTCGGCCGAAACGCTGTGCATATAATAATGAAAATGAAGACAATAGTTCAAATACTCCATGTAATTGAAAAAAAATTATCAAGTTTCATCTCAGAAATTTAGATATATAACGCAACTCAAACGTTGAATAAGAGTGAGTTCAAGTCTCGTTGAGTACCCCATTAACAAGGCCTTGTGCCACATATGTTCTCTCACGAAAGAAACAAGCTGGATATATACACATATATGACACGTATGTATTCACCGCGATCGCAGAACAAAATATATAAATTCAAAAAAATACAAATCTCTTCATGGACCTACCTATTTTAAAATATATATTTTTATTCTTTCTTTGGAACTACAACAAACAAGCATCCATCGCTATGTGATTATCCAAGTCCTGATGATGGTTACTGAAACCGAAACTTGAACGTCGACTTTACATCATAATATATTCACCTATTTGGATTATGTTTTTTCTGTTACCTTCATATATATATATATATATATATATACCTTCATATATATATATATATATATATATATGAAGGTAACAGAAAATATATATATACATATATATATATATTTGATTTGAACTCGTGTCGCCGTGTCCATTTCCTACGACGATAACCATTACACCACGGGCATATATATATATATATATATATATATATATATATATATATGTGCCCGTGGTGTAATGGTTATCGTCGTAGGAAATGGACACGGCGACACGAGTTCAAATCCTGGACGAGACTGATTGCATTTCACATAGCACTAATACTCTTGGGAAAGGTATGGATCGAATTATTCTCCCTCCGGCTATGGGTAAATAGCAGGACAGACTAGGTTCTTAAGCCTTGGTGAGGCAACTAGTCTAGGAAAAGGAATACTCTGAATTAAAACCTGTTAAACTCCACTTTAAAAAAATTGACCATGTGTCATATCCTGCCCGAGCGGAGGGTTTGGTAAATATGATATATATGTATATAAGATTATTCTGTCATGATTTTTTTATTCTATATATATATATGTATATATATGGTAAAATGGTATATATATATATATATATATATATATGTATGTGTGTGTGTGTGTGTGTGTGTGTGTGTGTGTGTGTGTTATGTATCTAAATTTCGGAGATGAAGCTTGACATATATATATATATATATATATAGTGTTTGTGTAGTTTGAAGTCACAGTTGATTGACTTTGTGAAATAATGCAGTAGCTTGGTGGTTTAAAATTGTTTTAGATGCTTACAAGTATTCTTGTTTATGGCATGAAGATAAAAACTCACAACTGAATAATCTTATCCAGGCGAATCGAATAGATGTCAGACGTATCGAACTCTAGCTCACCTGAGGCTCCACAACGTGAAACACAGAGTTGTGTTTCATTTCTGAAAGAATAAAGACCTTCAAAAAAGCTTAAGGAAGAGGAATTAAGTATTAATTCTTTTCTTTTTCTTTTTTTTTCTTTTTTTTTTTTCGTTACTGATTTCCATATTTTTTCCTGACATTAGATTATTCCATAATATTTTCCTCTGAATGGCTTGGAAAAAAATTAATAACTTTTATTTAGATATCTGAATCTATTTCTTTTTTTTGTATATCTTATGAAGCCAGAATGTTGAGCTATTAAGTAAAAAATGTTTTGCATCTTAATTGTTATAAGCTTATTTACTGCTAAATAAAAAGCTAAGATGAACAACTTCAAACTGTGCTAATTCTATATATATATATATATATATATATAACAAATATTAGTTTTTATATATTTAATAGCATGGATGTTGATCAGCGACCACTGGTTTCATACCATCCTTACCCAACAGCGTGAAACCACTAGTCACAAATATATATATAAATATATATCATCCACATACAGACTGTTTCGTTGTATCATAACTCTTCATTGTGACTAGACACGTTGGACGCTTGAAGCTGGGATCGAAACCCGCCCAACTTTATGTTAGACTTAGTATCAGACCGTTCGGCCAATAAGCGTACCACATCTGCTAGGGAATTATAAGGTATTAAGTAGCAACAGTAGCAGCAGCAGCAGATATGCATGTGTGTGTGTGTGTGTGTGTGTGTGTGTACATATATATATATATATATAGTATGTGTGTGAGTGATATATATATATATATATAGAGAGAGAGAGATAGAAATATCTCCCATTTTTTAAGGATAGTGAATCTGTAATTGCTACACAGAGATCTTTTTATGTTCATTTCATGTTATATCGGAATGATGCTGTTCTGGATAGAATTTTCAATACATAGAAGTATTGATTTCAACATAACTTGAAATGAGAATGAAAAGTAGAAAAAAATGTTTCGCCATCAAACACATAGTATGCATCAGTCCAAACCATCATTATAACTGATTGTATCTCGAAGAAAAAATGTTAAGACATTAGCTAGGTGGAGCTACCATTGCCATTTACCAAAGTTCACTTGACCCACACAGATGACAGATTAAATGTCCGTAGCATAACCACACACACACACACACACACACACACATATATATATATATATATATATATATATATATATACAGGGAAGTCAAAATAATTTAAATTTTTTCCAAAAAATGTCTGCTCGATTCAAGTGAAAAAAAAAAGCCTAGGGTGTCTACTAAATTTTTTTATTACTCTTTATACGATAAAAGATAATCAAGTCGTATCGACAGCACGGATTTCCTTGACTATCTTTCTTGCCATCCGTCCCTATCATCTATTGTTCTCGATAAGTCCCCTAGACTGTATCCAGTGTCCTTTCAGAGCTGATGAATCTAAGTCTTTGCTGGTGTCCCCATGTATAGGAGTTTATTATTTCGTCCTTACGTCACCAGTAGTGCCCAGTATGTTTTGTTTGTCTCACTTGGATGGTTTGTGAGATGGGGGGCAAGTAGTCATGCAGGGGTTGTTTTGTGAAGTGCTGCTTCCAGGATTTGTTGAAAATAGCTCGTAGAATTCTTGAAAAGTTTCCATTTGTTTTTTCTCCCAAGCACTTCATTAAAATCCTCGCAGTGCAGCCCTTCACTAGTACTGACACAACTACTGCTTGGAAGAATTTTCTGTTTTATCTTTCAGTAAGAGGTGCCCGTGGTGTAATGGTTAGCGTCGCTGGAAATGGACACGGCGACACGAGTTCAAATCCTGGACTGATTGCATTTCACATAGCACTAATACCCTTGCGAAAGGTATGAATCCAATTATTCTCCCTCCAGCTATGGGTAAATAGTAGGGCAGGCTAGGTTCTTCAGCTTTGGTGCGGCAACTAGTCTAGGAGAAGGAAAACTCTGAATTCAAACCTGTTAAACTTCGCTTAAAAAAATTTACCTTGTGTCATATCCTGCCCGAGCGGAGGGGTTGGGTAAATATGATCTTTCAGTAAGAGTAATTTTTCATATGGTCATTAACCTGTTAATAGTAGATCCTTCCTTTTCTATGCGTATGTTGACATCACTTTCCGTAGATGAGATATTCCTACTGAGGTATGTGAAATGGTCTTCTAATTCTTCAACTTTTATCAGTCAATATTAGACGAGTTGACTATTCCAAATCTATGTTTGAATTTTGTGACGATTTTAGTTAACTTTCCAAGTATCCTCCCTCCCCACAAAAAAAACTGAAGAAAAAACCCCAAAAAACATGCATATTTTTAAAAACAAAATGGCCTTAAGAATATTGCTCGTATAAAATAGGTAATGACAGCTACTTCGGCCCATTGGTATAATGCTTAGAGTGTTTGCCACTGGTCTGGGAGACCTGGGTTCAATTCCTGGTTGAGTTATACCAAACACTAAAAAAAATTGTACTTGATACCGCTTTGCTTAACACTCAGCATTATAAGGTAAGGATCAAGGGTAAAGTAGAGCAATCTAAAGAAGGGAGTAGCGCCCTCCCCTACACTTAGATGTAGTAGCTATTGAAAAGGGAGCCTTCGGGTCACTCTCGACTAAGGTCGCCAACTTTACTTACTTTTCTATTTAAAAAAAAAACTGTAAAGAATTAAAAATATCTCCTTACAATAAGAATAATTAAAAATGTAAAATTTTTCATATTACAATTTCTTCTTTTATTTATTTATTTTTTTTTTCTTTTGTTTCAACTACGGTCGGCTAACTATATATATATACTCACGAAGGTGAGTCAAAAAGTAATGCCTTCTTCACACATTAATACAGGAATAATCACCGACTCAGGAACATGTATCATACATCAAAATGAAACTGGTCCTATGTGGATCACATCCCTCCTTCTCAACCGTTTTTCTCACAAAACCATTCTACATTCAAATGAGAACATGTATCTCTGCCTCGTAAAATTCTGTTGAATATTCTTTGAGCCACCTCATCACTGCAGTTTTCATTTTTTTTTTCACTATCAGCTTTTGATCAATTTTCGAGCCTATGTAAAATTCTATAAATAAACAATAAAATACGATCGTCTTCAGTTTTCGATTAGGAATATGTACTTATTCATTTGGTCCTTTTCGTCTTTATTGACTGAATTTTAGTTACTTTCAACATTTAATTCCTCGGAATGTATTTAGATTCAACATCGCTTAATTTGACAAGCATAATAATTATTATCGCTTTTCATTTTGTTAACAACCAGCGGTCGAAATATCTGTACTAATATAACATTCCGTACTGTTGATTATTATTACCTAACATGTACATACAAATGAACGTCATAAACATTACCTCTACATAGTGACATATACATTGGAAGATCTTTTACACACACAAAATATTTTGTCAAGTTTAAACAAGACAAACCGCTATTTAAATGCGTGAACTATTTTCTCTTTGATGCAAATATTGAGACATATTTACGCAATAACAAATATTACCTTTCCTAATTAAGAAAAAGAGCCTTGTACACATTTTCCCTCAACTCACACACACACACACATATATATATATATATATATATATATATATATATATATATATATATAAGAGAGGTGCCAGTGGTATGATGGTTATCGTCGTAGGGAAATGGACACGGCGACACGAGTTCAAATCCTGGACGAGACTGATTGCATTTCACATAGCACTAATACCCTTGGCAAAGGTATGTATCCAATTGTTCTCCCTCCAGCTATGGGTAAATAGTAGGGCACTCTGGGTTCTTCAGCCTTGGTGTGGCAACTAGTCTAGGAGAAGGAAAACTCTGAATTCAAACCTGTTAAACTCCGCTTAAAAATTGACCTTGTGTCATATCCTGCCCGAGCGGAGGAGTTAGTAAATATGTGTATATATATATATATATATATATATGAGCGAGAGAGAGAGAGAGAGAGAGAGAGAGAGAGAGAGAGAGAGAGAGAGATGGAGTAGAGAGAAAATGATACATATTATGTACTGTCGTGGAGGTTGAACATATGGAGCCTCTTGTGCTTGCCTCTAATCATCAGGCTTTCTTGAGGTAATTACTGAGAAAGTAAAACCTGCATGAAAACTAAGATAGGTCTTAGAAGTTGTCAATCCTGTTCGCTTTCTTTCTAAGACAAAAATATTTGCCAAATCACCTACAAAGTCAATAAATGACTGTTGTTTGAACATCGCTCGACCAGACTGAGTTGAAGACACCTGTTGACAAATGACAGTCCTCTACCCATGTCCATACCTGCCTTTGACATTATGACGGTAGAGTTTTCTGCTTGTGCAACTAACTTCAAATCAATATCTCGGTGTCAGGATATAGGGTTGAGGGTGACATAAAAATTACGTAAATATCTAATTTATTGATATAAACTTAAAAAATAAGTTTTAAGTGACCTGTCTCTTGATTAAGTTGGCAGCATTTTTTTCGATGTCACCCCAATAGTCATTACTTGAACCCAGGTAAATAGCGAAATCAAGGATGCTGATTTTTAAGGTCAGTTGAGTCACTCTACTAAAAATTAATAAAATGGTACAACACGACTTTATCTCTATTTTATTTTGTTCCAAATTAGTATTACCTATGACCTATACTATCAATCTTGCTTTGTCTGTGAGGCTAAGAATATGTTCTCCTGTAGATAGGTAAGCACCCCCACCGTCCTAAAGGGGTATCCAAGATATTAATAAACTGCATCTGAAGATGAACCTCAAGTATTAGAGATCTGGGTAGTGTGGAGTATCCTTTCATTGCCATTACTCTCAGGTCAACTCTGACTCGATGTTAGGGTCTCATCTATGGGTCAAATAGAGCTGTTCAATCTTTTACAAGGAATTATCATTAATATTGAATACAATTATTAGAGTTGAATAGCAATACTTGAAACTATTCAGCTGTGTGCAAACAAATAATTAATATCAAATAGAATTATTGGAGTTGGATAACAAAGCATGAACCTGTAATTAAATAAATGAACTCTGGCTCGTTTAAAAATAACGTTACTGCCAAACTATTTGTTTACATCATTGTTCATCATCATGTCGTGCCGCTGGCGTGGATATCCCTGACCTTCTCTCGCCACTTCTCCCTATCATTCATCGCCTCTGGCAGGTCTTCAGGGCTACATCCCGTATCCTCACATAGCTCCTGTATGAATGTTCGAGCTGGTCGTCCTGCTTTTGCTTGGCCATATGCGGGGGTCCATAGGAGTACATCACTTATGAGCTCGTCCTTGCTTCTCTAGCAGTGTCCTGTGAGTCTGGTTCGTCTAACTTGGATAGTTTTTATGATGGGTGGTAGGTGGATTTGCTTACAAATTATATGTAAATGTATAAACAGGATTTTTGTTATCAAATAACCTACAAGGGTTGATATGCCATAAAAACCAACCAACCAACTGACCAGAGTGATAGCACCTGTTAGGTCTCCATCAATGAGTCAAAAACATATGTTTGAAAATTGTTTATATCAGAGAGTGGGGAATCTACATGGCATCGTGGCTAAAGTGCTGGACTGCAGCTTAGTAGTATGCAAGTTCAAACTCCAGTTATGCTATTACGTTTACCTCCAAACTAATGCTCATAGTAAAGGCATGAACCCTCTTATCCCTCCAGCTATGGGTTAAATAGTATCAATGCTGCTCTTCTACAAGGATGGTTTTGGTATTAAATAACCCACAAAGGTTGATATGCTATTAAATTTAAAAAAAAACAAATCAAAGGCATGAACCCTCTTATCCCCCATCTACAGGTTAAATAGTATCACTGCTGATCTTCTACAAGGATGGTTTTGGTTGGTTGTTTGGGTTTTATGGCATATCAACCTTTGTAGCTTAGTTAATGCCAAATCCATTTTTATGCAAATAGTCAGTTCTATTTCAAACAATTTAGTACACAGTTTGTCAAAAACATTTCTATTTCAAGCTATTCAGTATAGTCAAACAGTTCTAATTCAGCTAATTCAGTTTAGTATAAGTTCAGATTTTGTTTACACTCAGTTAAATGTCAAAACAGTTCTATATTAAACAATTCAATTTAGTGTAAGTAGAGTCTCAATGTCAAAAACAGTTCCATTTCAAACAATTCATTTTAGCATAAGCAAACAGTTTAAATGTAAGTACAGTTTAATTGTCAAAAACATTTCTATTTCAAGCTATTCAATTTAGTTTTATTTCAAACAATTCAGTTTAGCATAAGAATGCAGTTAGTTCTATTTAACCTATAGATAGGGCCCTTATCAGGTGCTACCACTCCAGGCCAGAGTGGACCAGGGAGTGATGGCAATAAAGGGATACTTCGCATTCCCAAAGATCCAGTATTACTGGAACCTCATCATCAGATTGTTTCGTGTTATATCCAGGACACTTATTGAGGTGGGGGGTCTTACTCACTGCAGAGAAGCAGTCAGTGTATTCTACAGCCCCATCTGACTGGGCAAGATGGTTTTGGTATTAAATTACCCACAAAGGGTGATATGCCATTAAATAAACCAAACCAAAGAAACCAAATGATATCTGAGAGGAATATTCGATATCATATAACTGTGTATAAAAAAACCTTTAAGAAACTACACACACAAAAAAAGTAACTTCAAACATACAATGTACGCAATTCTCTAACCTCAGAATCAAATAACCTTGCATGGATGCCTGTTAATCACTGTCACAAACAACTTTGGCGCCTCTGGTGGTGTAATGGTTAGCAAGCTCGACTAGCAAACCTACACGAGTGAGTTCGAGTCTCATTGGGTGCCCCTTTCATATGGCCTTGTGCCACATCTAAGCAAAAAGCTTAGTAAATTACCACTGTCACAAACAACTTCCCCCATAGGTGTACAAAAGACCATTACTAAATAACATTTACTTAAGTAACACAGCTCCCAAACATTCTCAGAAATAATCAAAAATCTTGTCGAAATAAAATCAGTTCACTTTGCTAATCAAATATTGATTACCTATGGAAACACCCTAATCTTTCTTGACTATAGAAATATATACAAGTGACAGCCAATAAATGGGGGATCAATTTATAAAATAAATTTATACAGGATTGATTCCCCACTTTATGTACACACTATTTTTAAAAAAATCAATTTCTTACATAGGATTATGTTTCATTTACATCCATTTTCTCTTTAGCTGAATTAGAACTGCTTGACTAAACTGAATAGCTTGAAATAGAAATGTTTTTCACAAGTAAACTGTACTTACATTGAAACTGCGTGCATATTGTTTGAAAAAGAACTATTTTCATAAAAATGGATTTGGCATTAAATAACCTACAAAGGTTGATATGCCATAAAACTAAAACAACCAACTATTTACTCAGAACAATAACAATGTAAAGAAACTTTTATGGCAACAAAATTGGGGATCAGTTTATAAGTTGATTTTAACACAATGTTGATCCCCGACTTTATATACATACACGATACGTTTTTAAGATATAGCAATGTACATAATTTTTTAGGACCATAAAATAAGGGAACAGCTAATGAGATGATTTTAAAACAATATTGATACCCGACTTTATATACACACACACTATACTTTAAGATATAGCAATATACAGAATCTTTTATGGTCAATAAATGGTGGATCAATTTATACAATGGCTGTACACAATATTGATCCCCGACGTCATATACACACACCATTCTTTTTTTAAAAAAATATAGCAGAACTTTTCATGGCCACAAAACAGTTTGTGAATTCGTTATAGGTTCATTCACTTCACAAAATGACAATCTCACCCTACGTTGTTGTGTTGGTAGGTTCTCAGCAATTTCCAAGATGAGTTCACAAAAGAAGAAGGTAAAAAAAAAAAACCTAAATAAATTTTGTCTAACAGACGAGGATGTGTGCGTGACATTATTCAAAATGATAGTGTAAGGTTTGGTTGTTTGGTTTTTATGGCATATCAACCTTTGTTGGTTTTTTAATGCCAAATCCATTTTTATACAAATAATCAGTTCCATTGCAAACAATTCAGTTTAGCATGAGTACGCAGTTTAATCATCAAAAACATTTCTATTTCAAACTATTCAGTTTAGTCAAATAGTTCTAATTCAAACGATTCAGTTTATTATAAATACAGATTTTGTTTACATGCTGTTAAATGTCAAAAGAGTTTTTTTTTCAAACAATTCAGATTAGCATAGGAATACAGTTTAAAATTACATAGTTAAATTGTCAAAAACATTTCTATTTCATGTTATTCAGTTTATTCAAACAACCTAATTCAAACAATTTAGTTTAGTATAAGTATAGATTTTGTTTACACACAGTTAAATGTCAAAACAGTTCTATATCAAACAATTCAGTTTAGTGTAAGTACAGTCTCAATGTCAAAAACAGTTCCAATTCAAATGATTCAGTTTAGCTTTTTGTGGTATATCAACCATTGTAGGTTCTTTAATGCCAAATCCATTTTTATACATATAAACAGTTCTATTTCAAATAATTCAATTTAGCATAAGCATGCAGTTTAGTTCTATTTAACCCATAGATAGGGCCCTATCAGGTGTTACTATTCTGGGCCAGTGTGGACCTGGGAACAATGGCAATGAAGGGGTGCTCTGCATTCCCCAAAGCACCAACATCATTGGAACCTCACCATCAGATTGTTTAGTGTCATATGTAGGACACTCATTTGGGGGAGGGTCTTTCCCCACTGCAGAGGTGCAGTCAGTGTATTCTACAGCCCCAGTCAGCTGGGTAATACATAGAATTTAGATAATTTAGTTTAGCATAAGTACAGTTTAGATGTTAAAACAGTTCTATTTCGAGCAATTCAGTTTAGCATCAGTACGCAGTTTGAAAGTCAAAACAGTTCAATTTTAAACAATTTAGTTTAGCATAAATATGTAGTTTAAATGCAAAAAACAATAAACTCAAGAAACCACGGTTTTGTTCTACTCAACCCGTAGATAAGACCCTTATCAGGTGCTACCACTCCAAGCCAGAGTGGACCTGGGAGTGATAACAATGAAGGAGTACTCTGCATTCTCCAAAGCTCCAGCATTACCGGAACCTCAACATCAGATTGTTTAGTGTCATATCCTGGAGACTCATGGTGGGGGGTCTTATCCCATTGTAGCCAAATGGGCAAGATAGCGTGAGGAATCCTTACTTTCATTATGTAGGCGGCCAGTGAAATTCCCTTAACTAAAACTAAAACTGATTGCTGGGTTTTTAAACTTGACTTCACTTTTTCTTTTGAGGGGATCCTCTTAGACTTCTCTCTCTCTCTCATGTCTATCTCTTTGGTCCTATCTTCTATCTTCTCAATCTATCTGCGTGCTTCTGTCTCTGTTCTCTCAGTAGACTGACTTTACTTGTATATATGTTGGGGTGAACATTCCTATTTCTGGATTTTCTGCCACCCAAAGATTGGACATTAAATATTGCCAGGCTGTATATCTCTAGGAAACCTTAAAAGATGTGACAATAAACCAGAACCTCTTTTAAATCGTGGCTCCAGTTTTATCTGGCCATCTCCACTTACACCCGCAGCAAGGAGGGGAGAGTGGTTTCCACACAATTTACATAGTCACACACACACACACTCAACATAAACCCACAAATGTCTTGGCCTTATATAGACATACATACCTACCAACCTACCTATGGTCAACTCACAACCATACACATGTACATCTGCACATACACACATACTCACGCCGACTCATCTGTCTCCACATATGCACTCACATATCTATATATATATGGTTTCCAGTACATATATCTAACACTAATAATTTTATTTGCACACAGTTATATGGATTCAAGTGTGTATATATATATATATATATATATATATATATATACCTCCATACCAGCATCAATAGTATCACAATAGAACCTTTTATAGTCAAAAAAAAAAAAAAAAATCTGTTTATTAGATGATTGTGATACAGTATTGATCCCTGACTTTATATTCATACGTTTGTTAATATAATATTAACTTCCCAAGAATATTTTTCGGAATTACTTTTTCTTTTTTTTTTTGTCATACAAAGAAAACTTGCCAGTATAATGTTTCTCTTTGGGATTGAATATTCTTGCTTCTTAGCTATGTCAACATTTAAATACCAGAAGATCCTTAGAGCAAATAACTCAGGACAAAATTAATAAAATCTTGGTAAATGAAAACAAAAACAAAAAAATACACTTACTTTTCAGTTTTAGCTGAGAGTTAAATCTCTGCATTCAGAGAAAATTTTTAACAGTGTAAGGTGTTTGGAAAGCTATACACAGGTTATTTATCCAGCCTCTCACCAGGTAGGATTTGACACAAGGTCATTTTAATGGGGAGAGCCATGCACAAATCAAGACTCAAGTTATACACAGTGGTTGTTCTTCTGGACCCTCACTACTGACATCTAGAGATACATTTAAGCCCTTGATATGAGATGTTACATTAAGATCTTGAACATCTTAGAGACCACATCGCAAATAAAGAGGAGGTCAGAAAAGAATAACTGCAGCATTGCCGGTCACATAACAGCTTGCATAACATTGTGAAGAAAAAGAAAAATGATGTGGTATGGACATGTGACTGAAATCATCAGACCTGGTAAAAATCTACAGGGTATAAAGCTAAGACGATGAAGAGGCAGTTAAAAAGTAGGGGAGATAATATCTGTGAATGGACAGGCCTATCTTTTGTTGAGTGGAGCTAACAACCAAGATAGATAGTGGGTTATTATCAAAGAGTCATCAGTGGTGTTTCTACAAATCCCACCCCCTGGGGTTACAAGACAAATCTTGGGGGTTAGGTTTTACAGCATATGAACCCTTGAAGGTTATTCAATATCAAATCTTGTTTATACATATATACATTAAATATATAATTTGTAAATGAAAAGTTTATAGGTAACAATTTTTAAATGAGCCAGAGCTCGTTTGTTTGCACACAGTTATATGGTTTCAAGTATTTCTATCTAACACTAATAATTTTATTTGCACACAGTTATATGGTTTCAAGTATTTCTATCTAACACTAATAATTTTATTTGCACACAGTTACTTGGCTTCAAGTATTGCTATGTAATACTAACAGTTCAATTTAATATTAATCATTTGTTTGCACACAGTTAAATGGTTTCAAGTACAGAAAATAATTAAATATTTCTATTTAACTCATAAATAAGACCCTGACAGCTACAACCACTCCGAGTTAGAGTGGGCCTGGAAGTAATAACAATGAAAAGTCCTCAACATTCCTCATAGCTCCAGTTTAGTGTCATACCCAGAACATTTGTTGCAGTGTGAGAGGACATCTTGATTCTCGACAGAGACATAGTTGGCATATTCTACAGCTCCAGCCAATGAGGCTAAAAAATCTTATATTAAACAAAACCAATCTGTTTATTTACTAAAAATATTTGGTAGCATTGGTATGGCATATAATCCAAACATTTCCTGTTTTGGGGTTTTTGTTTTGTTTTGTTTTTTTAATTTTATTTTGCAATTTACAACCGTTTTATAAGCAAAAAGGTAAGATGTTAAACTCACCTAGTTTCAACCATTCTTGATTTTCTGTGGGGTAACAATTTGGTTAAAGGTATATCAACCCATCTAGGGTTATTTAATGCCAAGAGGTTAGGGAATTACATTCATATTTACATCTTTTGTCTAATTGTTTAAGAGTTTTTGCACATATTTATATGATATCAAGTATTCCTATCTAATACAAATAATTTGCACATAGTTATATGGTTTCCAGTATCCCAATCAAACGCTAATAATTATATGGTTTCAGTCAATTATTTCTATTCAATATTTGTCATTTGTTTGCACACAGTTATATGGTTTCAAACAACTAATAATAATAATCCTTAGTAAGCAATTATAACTTAATTCTTAATATAAATAATCTACAGTTATATGCTATCAAGCATTCCTATTTAAATACAAATAATTTTTTAAAGACATCTGACATGTAAATGGAAAACTAACAGGTACTCTGACACTGGGTCAGAGTGGACCTGAGAGTAATAGCGATGAAGAGGGTACTCCACTCTCCCCAGATCTCCAGAATTGAAGCCTTACCATTATAACCAGGGTACTCCTTTTTGGTCTTAGAATTGAATAAAATCAAGCTGAAAACATTTTCTGTATTTTTTTTTTTTATTCATGTCAGCACAATGTTTACACATCTTGATATAAAAAATAAAAAAATAAGAAAAACAACATAATTCACTATTAAGGGATCCTAAGAATTTATTTTTTCCTCTTGGTATCAAAATGAGATCAGACTTTTCTTGAGTGACAAAAAAAATGTCAAATTCTAAAGATGAAAACTAACACAAGCCAAGCATGAAATTTGGTCCCTTTAAAAGCAGAAAGAATTCCCAAATGCCCTTCCTTTTTGTTTGATAACTTGGTGGGGGTGGAATAACCATGAAGATTCAAGAGGGTGTCATTGCGATAGTTTGGAGATGGTCAAAAGGAGGAGGAGGAGGAGGCAATAAGAAGAGATCAATATCTGATTAATCAATAAAGTTTAATTAATTATTAAACCATGTCAAACATTTACAATCTAATTTGTATTAAAACTGTATAGATATCCAAAATGTGCAGTGATCCACAGAAAAAGATTCGGATATTGGTTACAGTGGAGAGTTCTTGATTTGCAATAAGATTTCAACTTGGAAATAAAGGAAAAAAAGTTGACCAAATGAATCAACAATGACAATAAATAATATTTGACAATTATTAAATCTTTATCCATAATTTAAATTCAAAAGGGATTATTTATTTAGTGGACTTAACTTTCACCCTCACCAAGATACTAATTTTTATTATCATCACCCTCATAATTTCTAATCTACGTTGTTCTTGGAATGATGTAGAAAGTTGAGAGAGAGGCAATAAAAAAAATGCAACAAAAAAGAAAATATTTGTCAAAATAAATAACAATTGTTTCATCTAAAAAAAAAAAAAAAAAGGGATGTTATTAATGCTACAAGTATAAAACTATAAAAGTAAATATAGTACCAAGAAAGACTGAAAAAAAGAATAAGCGATGACTTTATAGGTTTGATTTGACATTCTATAAACCAATAGGTTTGATTTGACATTCTATAAACCAATAGCTTTTCATGACAAGTAAAGCAGTTGCCACTTTGATCCCGAGACAAAAATGGAACATGAGTCTCAGCATCAGACTATCTTTTTATTATTATTTCTGATTAACACAATTTCTCACTGTCAGACAATCTGAATGAGTTGCAATGAAAAATAAAGAACTAGAAATTGAAAGATTAAAATATCAAAATTATTATTAATAAAACAAAATACAAAAAAATTATTAATAATAAAATAAAATAAAATAAAATAATACAAAAAATTAATTATCTATTTGATAATTACTTTGTTAAATTTCTGGATTATCAAATTGAGATTCTTTTTCTTTTTCTTTTTTAAAAACAAAATTTCACAAATCCTGAATGTCAGCTATTTTTACATGATCAATTTCTAATGACAAATTCTTGTAAAATATTTCTGAAAAATAAATCTATTCTTACTATTTTTTTGATATTTTGTCTGCAGTCAATCTTATTCTGACAAAAAGCAAGAACATAAGCTGCCAAAATTCTTTATACGATTTGTTTTCTGCATTTTCCTCATTTTAAGAATTTCCGCCAAGTGTTTCCTTATCAAAGAGGAACTCGCCTAAGCCACCGCCATTACGTTTCAGGTTGGTTATATGATCAGAAATCTCCTTTATTGAATCCACTTGTTCAGACAAAAAGGTGCCTTCCAAAAAGTCACAAAGCTAAAAAAAATAAATAAATAAATAAATAAATAAAAATAAAAAGATAAATAAATAAGGTCAAGAATTAAACAAATTTTTGTTTCAAATATCATACAGGACATGATTATTTAAATATAAGTTAGAGTAGTTTAAAAAGGAAGATTGTGTAACACCAAAGTGGTTAATTGATTGATTTTAATGGTATGTGAACCCATCTAGGATTATTTTATGCCAAGGGGTTAGAGAATTGTGCTTATTGTATGTTCATAATTATATTTTTTTGTGTAGTTTTTTGCACACAGCTATATGATATCAAGTATTTCCATTAAATACAGAGTAATAATAATCAATTGTTTGGACTCAGTAATATAGGTTCAAGTAACTATTCTTAATACAAATAATTTAAACAATTATATTGTTTCAAGTAACTAATAATAATAACAATCCTTAGTAAACAATTAGAGCTACAAGTAACTATTCTTAATACAAATAATTTGCACACAATTATATGGTTTCAAGTAACTAATAATAATAATCCTTAGTAAACAATTAGAGCTTCAAGGAACAATTCTTAATATGAATAATTTACACTTATATGGCATCAAGTATTCCTATCTAATACAAATAATTTTAAAACAGATCTACTTGCCCCATAGGATTTTAACAGGTACAACCACATCATATCTGAGTGGACCTGGGAGTAATGACAACGAAGAAGTTTGAGTTTTGTTTAATGGTATATCAACCTCTATGGGTCATTTAATGCCAGAAGGGTTAAATTGATTTCGTTTTTTGTACATGTTTTAGGTTTGAAGGTATGAGTTTTGCTTATGTTTGATTATATCTGACTCGATTTTGATGAAGAGGTTGATTTTTTTTTTTTAGAAAGCTTAAGATTTCCTCTGGTTTGGAGTTTTTGAAGAGGTTCTTTAAATAGTTTGTTTGGTAATGTTTTGGGTGAATTCGTCTGAACCTGTCACAGTTAATGAGAATGTGTTTGGCTGTGAGAGGTATTTTGCATGTTGAACATACTGGGGAAGTTTTCCCCTTTTTAGGAAGTGAGAGTGGGTAATGTGGGTGCGGCCAATACGAAGTCTGGAGATTATCACTTCTTTTCTATTTCTTCTGTAACCTGTTGGCCATTCCCCTATGGTGGAGTTTGTTCTGTGTTTGACCATCCCAAGATTTTGGCCATTTCTTGAGTATAAATTTGTTAATGAGTGATTTTAGATCGGTGTATGGAATTTTTGTATTGGATACAGCTATGACTTCGGCACTATAGATTGGGAGATGTTTTAACAGTTCTTGATTTTGGAAGACAGCAGCAGAACCAACCTTCGTTCCCTGTTTGGATCTATCGGTAGAGATGTGGTGGTAGTCTGGGAAGTTGTTTTGGATGTTGAGAAATTTCTCTTGGAAAGTGATGGGGTGTGTTTTGCTTTTGGAAAGTTTGGTTAGGTCTAGTTTTATTATTGGTTGGTTTATGGTCCATGGTGCTGTTTTGGGGAGGATTGTATTATATATTATTTTGGGATTGATTTTGATTTCATTGAGGAAGGTTTAAATCTTTAGATTAAAAGGTTTAATGGCCGTTTCTTTATTATCAAAAAAGTTTGTATCTTATTTCCATGATTCTGTTATAGGCAAGATTTTGGGGGCATGAAATGAGTTTAATATAACATTGGAGTGCAAGTTTATATCTTCTCAAAGAGGGTTCAATTGGCTTCTATGTATAAGCTTTCAATTGGAGGGGTAGTGAAGGCTCCTAGGGCAATACAGAGTCCCAGGTGATGGATAGTTTCAATTTCACCGAAATAGGATTTCCTGGCTGCTCCATATATGAAGCAGCCATAATCAAGTTTTGATCGTATTAGACATCTGTATAGTTTGATTAGGGTTTGTTTGTTTTTTTTAAATCAGCACCCCAGTCTGTATGGGATATAGTTCTCAGGAGTTAGATAGTTTGTTTGCATTTGATCCTCAGTTGTTTAATGTAGGGAATGAAGGATAGTTTGGGGTCAAGAGTAATGCCTAAGAATTTATATTGCTGGGTTTTGGGTATTTCAGAGCCATTTAATGTTAGGGTGGGTTGATTATGCATTTTGTAGATTTGGCAGAAGGGCATACATTTGGTTTTGGTTGGGTTTTATGGCATATCAACCATTGTAGGTTATTTAACACCAAATCTATTTTTATGCAAATAGTTCTATTTCAAACAATTCAGTTTAACATGAGTACACAGTTTAACAGTTCTATATATATAACAATTCATTTTAGTGTAAGTACAGTTTCAATGTCAAAAACAATTCTATTTCAAACAATTCAGTTTAGCATAAGTACAAAGTTTAAATGTAATTACATAGTTTAATTGTCAAAAACATTTCTATTTAAGCTATTCAGTTTAGTCAAACAGTTCTATTTAAAACAATTCAATCCAGCATAAGTAAGCAGTTTAGTTCTATTTAACCCATAGATAGGGCCCTATCAGGTGCTACCATTCCGGGCCAGAGTGGACCTGGGAGCAATGGCAATGAAGGGGTACTCCGCATTCCCCAAAGCTCCAACATCCCTGTAACCTCACCATCAGATTGTTTAGTGTCATATTTTTGCCCTTTGTTGTTTGTATTTGTTTAGATTTTCTGATGAGGAGTTCGTCTTGAATTTCCTGAGAGTTGCTTGATGTTCTCTTATGTTTTTGCACTCTTCTGTGAACCATGGTTTGTGTTTTTGAGATATTGTGATTTTGGGGATAGTTTTATTTGCAATGCTAATGAGGGTGTTGGTAAAATGTATAATGGGTTCTTCTTGATTTGTATTTGATTCTGGGATTAGTTTTTGGTAGGATTAACAGTTGGCTCTTTTGAAATTCCATCATGGGGGTTTTATTTATGGTTCTGAGTTTTTTTTATTGTGGAGTTTCCCCATTATTATTGGGTAGTGGTCACTGCCGCAGGAGTCTTTGTATACTATTCAATTATAATCTGTAAAGATTGATGGGTCACTGAGGGTTAGGTCTATGGCAGAAAATGAACCTGAGGATAGGTTAAGGTGGGTGTGAGAGTTCTGATTGTGGAGGCATAAATTATTGCTATTGATGATTTTTTCTAAGATCTGGCCTCTTTTGTTTGTCATTTTACTTCCCCATATTATATTGCGGCTGTTAAAATCTCCCATTAAGATAAATGGTTTAGGGAATTATCATATTTACCCAACCCCTCCGCTCGGGCAGGATATGACACAAGGTAAATTTTTTAAGCGGAGTTTAACAGGTTTGAATTCAGAGTTTTTCCTTCTCCTAGATTAGTTGCCTCACCAAGACTGAAGAACCTAGTCTACCCTACTATTTACCCATAGCTGGAGGGAGAATAATTGGATTCATACCTTTCGCAAGGGTATTAGTGCTATGTGAAATGCAATCAGTCCAGGATTTGAACTCGTGTCGCCGTGTCCAATTCCTGTGACGATAACCATTAAACCACAGGCACCTCCATGATGGTTTAGGGAGTTATTCTATTAGATTGTTTGATTCCTTTTCATTTATGGGGTCGTGAGGTGGAATATATAGTGAGCAGATGGTGACAGTTTTATGTAAGTTTGCTGAGACTGCAATTGCTTGCAAGTGAGTGTTGATTTTATTTTGGGAGATATCTTTCCTAATTCGGATTGATACTCCACTTGAAGCTCTTTGTCTGGTATCAATTATGTAGTCATATTGTTCAAAGGTTTTTTTATGTTTAGTTTGTCACCGTTTTTTTTTAAGGTTTCTTGGAGACATATGGCGGTAGGGTAGAGTTTGGCTATTAACTGAAGAAGCTCGTCATGATTTGCTTGGTAGCCACGGCAGTTCCATTGAATTATCTTATGGGTCATGCTTTTTTAATCTTTATTATGTGTTTGATGTTTATTTTGTTTAAGTGTTATTTTGGTTTTAGTGTTTTGCGTTTTCATTTGGCTGGATGCCGAGATTTCAATAGTTTCTAGGCTTTTTCGACCTGATTTTGAGGCTTTTGGAGTATTTAGGGTTTCTATGTTTGGAAGGGCTTTTTTGGCTCTTTGTTTCCATCAGTTCAAATTTATTTTCAGTTTCTATTATTGAGGTTTGTGGTTTATGTTTGTTAGATTCCTTCTTCCAAGGAGATCTCTTTTTGCGGGTTAGCAGTGGGCTTTCAGTGTTGTCCATTTTTTTTAGTGGGAGATTGTTGGGTTTTGTAGTAATGGGAGAGATGCTTAGAGCTTGTTGTTGTTTGGTTAGTTTTTTTTGGGGGGGGGGTCTTCAGCTTAGCTGCTGTGTGGGTGAAAGTTCTTCTTTGGATTTGGTTCAGCATGGGGCTTAGTTATCAAGTTGGTCAAACTTTCTCTTAGTAATTCAAGAAGTGTCTTAAATTCTTTTATTAAATTTATCATGTCAAAGTGGGTCATCATTCCTTGATTTTGGGTAGAGTTGTTTATGGGTTTGGCTATGTTTGCATAGGTAGTTGTGGCTAGAGAATTTTCAATGAAATTCCTTGCTTCTGGATAGGATATATTTTTGGTGTGTTTTACTTCTAGTATTTTTTTCTTTTCTCTATAATTCACATTCTTTGGAGTCTGCTGAATGATTTTGTTTGCAGTTTGCACATTTTGGGGGCTGTTGACAGTCTATATGGTTTCCAGTTTCTCCACAGTTCTTACATGTTGGAGGTCTGGTACATTTTTCTTTGTGATGCCCAAATTTTTGGCGATTGTGACATCTCAGTGAGTTTGGAATATAAGTTTGAACTTGTGTTATTAAGTATCCTATTTTTATTTCAGTAGGTGGTTTTGGAGTGTTAAAATTTAGAATATAGATATTTGTTAAGATTATTTAATTATTTCTCTTGAGAGATATTCATTTAGCATCAGTTACACCTTGTTTGTGGAGGTTACTTTTAATTTCGTCTAAAGTGCAGAGAGAGAGAGATCTGGGCTTCTCACTACACCCTTTGACGATTTCAGGAAGTTGTGGGAGTAAGCTTTTATTTTTAGATGGTGAAAGTATTTCTGTTCTTGTAGTAGGTCCAAGAAAGTTTTTTTTTTTTTTGGTACTTCTACCAGCAGGGTATTGTTGATTAATATTTTTACTGATTTTTATCTTATTAAACTGCTAAAGGATTTTTGATAATGAAGGGAGACAACTTCGTGATTGAGGTATCCTCTGTTGACTATAAATTTGGGGAAAAGAATCTGGTCAGTCATTGTCAAAGTCAGACTCTGCATGTGGATGCTTTAATTGGGGGTTGGGAGTGCTAGGATTTGGTGGGGTTGTATCCATGGGGATTTTTGCTAAGTTCACTGACTGTGCTCCCCACCCACCACAGAGCCCTATGAAGGGAAATGTCAAGGGGGAAACCCATTCACCTTGGCAGATCAGGGCTACACATTCAGTATACTCACACTGAGGAAAGGGACCAACAATTTGGAATCTCAAGGTTTTCCTTCCCAAGTTTATTACTCACCAAGAGATAAAAGGAGGAAACATAGATCTTTCTTTAGCATGATTGACTCTGCAGCCACCGCTTTCTGCTTCAGAGACCAACAAAAGTCTTTGGCAGACCTCCAAAAGAGGGCTTGACATGACCAGCCAATTGATCAGATTGGGCTTCTCCAACCACCCGTCTAGCCCAAAGTGAAGTGTTGCTAATCATGTGGTCACTTAGGCAACTGAGTAACAGACTGCTCAGCCATCAGGATCCATGGCCAACAAGTATCCTCTTTAAGTGGCAGCGGCGGGGTTACCCCTCCACTGAGGTGCAGTCAGTGTATTCTACAGCCCCGCCCAACAGGGTGGATTAGTTATTTGTTTGTACATAGATAGCAGTACTCAAAAATACTATCACCAACAATTCAGTTTGACATCAGTCACTTGTTTGCTCATAGTTGAATGATCAAACAGTTCTATTTCAAACAATTCAATTTTGCATAAGTCATTTGTATGTACAGAATTAAGATGTCCAACAGTTCTATTTGACCCACAGGATAGGACCCTGTCAGGTGGCACCACTCCAGGGCTAGAGTGGACCTGGGAGCGATGGCAATGAAGGGGTACTCAGCATTCCCCAAAGCTCCAGCATTACTGGAACCCTACAATCAGGTTGTTTAGTGTCATATTCATTGGAGGGGGGGGGAGTTCTTACCCCTCTGCAGAGATGCAGTCAGTGTATTTTACACCTTTAACTGACTGTGCAATCAAAAATTAGTTCCATAAAAAAAAAGGTTGATTTATACACGAGACAGACTTATACACGCTAATATAGACTGTATCTCAACTGTCAATCTGTTGGATGGAATAAGTTTAAAGAGAATATATTTCCGTGCTTAATGGAATTCAGAACATAATTAGGTAGAAAATAATATTAAAAGCAGTTAATTTTATTCTTTAAATTCATTTAATAAAATTCTCAATTAAGAAAGAGAAAAATTAAAATTATCATAGAAAAATCAAAAACAAAAACCTCACTAAACAAAAAAAAAAAAAAACACACACACACACAATAACCCCCCCACACACACACACACGTATGCCCTAATCAGGTGGAGACACAATTATGAGTAGCATATGCATAACATGATACATCTATGACAGAGAGAGAGAGAGACAGACAGACAGAAATAAAGAGAGAGAGAGACAAAGAGGGAGAAAAATACACTCAAATAGATTGCCAAAAATTCAATTGAGTTGGACATACGTGATCATCTTCATGTGCAGCAGCAGTTTTATGCAAATCGAGCAGCGACTGATTGACATTTTTTTCCAATGACAGAGCAATTTGCATTGCATCTAAACCACTACCCCATTCATCTTGGTCAGGGCGCTGAAGAAGAGAAAAAAAAAATTTAATAGACAAGGCAGATTGCTTTTGGGTGGATTTATTTCTAAATTTTAATTAGACAAGTTAATAGAATTGGGGGGGGGAGTGATAGGAGAGAGAAAGAGTGATAGGAGAGAGAAAGAGAGAGAGAGTGATAGCATAAGGAGGAAGCGAGTGATAGCTTAGACAAAAAGACAAGACAGGACAGATATAAATACGATAGAGACAGGGGATGACATAGAGACAGGCAGGCTGAAAATAGACATGATGATGATTGACAGGCAGAGGAGGACATCCATTATGGCAGGGTTAGAGATAGACAGAAAAGAACTGGAAAAATAGAAAGAGATGGGGTGAGGAGCAGAGACAATTGAAGAATTCATAATTATTGCAAATAATGTTCTTGACATTTTTTTCCTCCATAAGATAAATTATTTTTGCACAGTTGAATTAAAAATAAGTACGATAAAAACAAACAAAAGTTTTTAGGAAATTATTTTTTTTAATTAGACTTAATGATCAAAGGGAGATAACTGTGGCCTTGTATTCTTTTAGATGAAGTTTTGGGATTTAAACCTCATTATTTTAAAGATTGGTGATAAGAGGTAGATTTGACCGGTAAAAATATTCTTTGTCTTTTTTAAAATTCTGACAAGCTAAATGTGTTGCGACTGAGGTGTATGGGGTGATGGTTTTGGGGAAATGGAGGCAATAAGCCATATAAGGCAGCCTGCATTTCACTTTCATGCAAACACCCTTAAAAAAATAAATAAATAAATAAAGTATGAACCTCTCTTTTAGTGATGAGAAAATAATAGGGTAGACTGGGCTCTTAGATTTTGATAAAACAATAGGTCTAGAAAAAAATTGAGGGTCCTGGGGCTACCAACTCCATATCATTCAAGTTTTTTTTCTGGAATTTTTACCAAACGTAAATGTTTGGAATTGGTTTATAGTAAAAATTATTTTAATCTCACTATGTTTTGAGGCTATTCAAAATGGCGGCAAATCAAACAGACTGCTCCATGCAGGAACAGAGGTCTGTCAACAAATTTTTGCTGGCTGAGAAGTGGGAACCAAGTGAAATTTACAGAATACATGATGTGAATAGAGAAGCATGTTTTAGTCTAAAAAATGTTTACAAATGGACTAAACATCGACTTGAAATTACAAGCCAAAAAATAAAAAAAAAACAGGCCATGGAGAGGAAATACACTAGTAAAGAAAATCATGCTGATGGTCTTTTGGGACATGAAAGGATCCATCATTGATTTCTTTGAAAAAGGTGCAACCCTAAAGTGCTTCCTACTGCCATCTCCTTAGACAAATTTCAGCTATATATATATATATATATATATATATATATATATATATATATACATACATACATACACTATGATTAAATTTTAATGCTGAAAACATTTTTAATTCATACAAATATGAGAGTGCTCAATGCACAAAAATAAAGAGCACTATCACAATATATTTTAAGTGTAAAAATATATATGTAAAATGTTTAAAATAGGATATAAACTCACAACTCAATTATGATCCACAAGTGAGCCAGTATTCCATGCATCTAAACTATATATATATATATATATATAAAATAATGGCTATGCAATAAATTCATGACATAAGAATAATATAAATTGAAAAGTGGTCCTTAATACCCAATTGCATCGATGTCCAGCAGTTTGTGCGTCCATAGACTACAGACACACAGACATAAACAGCTTTATTATATATATATATATATATATATATATGTATGTATGAGGTGTGATCCAAATATGTTGAGACTGAAGGTTTTAATTTTCTTTTTTTAAATCTATTTAAATGAAGATGAGTGGCCACCTTAACAATTTGTATAGAAGATGTTACCTAAAAGAGTCAGTGACAAGTCTCATTTTTTCATCAAAAGATTTTAGCAAAATACAAGATTGTGCAAATGCAGCATCCTCTGCACACACACTAGACCTCCTAGCTACTTTGTATAACTTTTTTGTTTCTTACTTGAGGACCTGGAGGACATTAAAAGTAATATAATAGCAAAGCTTCAAATCACATTAAAAAGGGTTTTAAAGGTACTTGGACCAATGAAAAACTCACAGGAACAAGCGTGTTAAATAACAAGGGGATTATTTTGAAGAAAATTAATGCTTCATTCATTGTTCATTTCTACTTTGGTAAATAGTTTCAGTTTTGATACTTTTTTAAACACACCTTGTGTGAGCATTTTAACATTCTCTCTCTTTCTCTCTCTCTCTCTATATATATATATATATATATATATATATATATATATATATATATATATATATATATATATATATATATATATATATAAGAGAGAGAGAGAGAGAGAGAGAGAACAAGCAGTCATAGGCAAGCTGTGGCTCAAGGACCACATGAGACCTGTGGTGCTTTCTGAATGGCCCAACTCAGACTTCAATTTTTTTTATGGAAAAGATCTTTTTACCAGAAAAAAAAAAAAAAAAGGGAAGATGCTTACACATTATAATCTTCTCTAGAGAAAATGGTTGAGGCACCTTCAACATAAAATTACCTTGAAGGTTTTAGTAGTGAGGCCTGTCTGATGATGAGCCATGTCTTATGAAGCTTGCTTCTCAAGAACAGTTGCCCATGCCTGATATAGAGTATCATTTATAATTAGGTATATCTTCAAACAAATCTTTATCAAAAAAGTTAGACCCTAGGATTACTATTTCTAGTGGAACTATATACAATAAAAACGGATATTATTAGATATTATTTCTTACTAACTGAGGCATTGGTCTAATGAGTAGAGTGTTCACCAATGGTCCAGGAGACTGGGGTTCAATTACAGGTAGAATCATACCAAAGACTAAAAATAAATGGTACTTGAGGTCTTATCCCTCTGCAAAGATACATCATCATCATGTTGTGCCATCGGCATGGATAACCCTGACCCTTTCTTGCCATCTCTCCCTATCGTTCATCGCTTTCGGCAGGTCCTCAGGGCTACACCCAGTATCCTCACTGAGTTGGTGGACCCCTTCACATGGCAGAGATACACTTGGCATATTCTACAGATCCAACCATCTGGGCTGGTTAAAACGGACTGTGAATCCAATTGGGGATGTCAGTCATTATGAAACTATAAAAAGGTAGGGAAATTATGTGTGTGTGTGAGAGAGCGGGCATGTGAACAAAGAAATCATTTAAAGACATTTTTCTTAAACCAAGGAAAAGTGCTCAATTGCTGGCCAGCTGGGCAAGATAAAACCTAAATGAAATGAATACCTCACTTCTTTTTGTTGGTTTTATGACTACAAGTTTTATGCACCAAAGATACAATCATCAGATGAAACTCAAAAATGGACAAAGGAAAGAATTATTAAATCATGATCGTTTGGGTTTTATGGCATATCAAACTTTGTAGGTTATTCAAAGCCAAATCCATTTTTATACAAATAAACAGTTCTTTTTCAAACAATTCAGTTTAGCTTAAGTACAGAATAGTAAAAAAAACATTTCTATTTCAAGCTATTCAGTTTAGTCAAACAGTTCTATTTCAAGCAATTTAGTTAGGCAAAAGTACACAGTTCAGTTCTATTTGACCCATAGATAGGACCCTATCAGGTGCTACCACTCTGGGCCAGAGTAGACCTGGGAGTGATGGGATTGAAGGGGTACTTCGCATTCCCCAAAGCTTCAGCATTATTGGAACCTCACCATCAGATTGTTTAGTGCCACAACACTTGTTAGAGGGAGGGGTCTTACCCCTCTGCAGAGGTGCAGTCAGTGTATTCTACACCACACCAGCTGACGGGGTAAAATGAAATCATGAACATTCCCCAGAAAATTCAGTGAATGACAGCAGGAGCGGAAGTAGGAAGCTGGAGGTTTGGGTGCTTTGTTTTTAATGACATGCTAACTTTCATGAGTCATTCAAAGCCAAAACCATCTTTGTAGATGGTGGGATAAGGGGGTGTCATAGCTCTCCCGAAAGGACATTAGTCCAAAGTGAACATAATACATATTTACCCAACCCCTACGCTCGGGCAGGATATGACCCACGACCAATTTTTAAGCAGAGTTTAACAGCTTTGAATTCAGAGTTTTCCTTCTCCTAGACTAGTTGCCTCACCAAGGCTGAAGAACCCAGTCTACCCTACTATTTACCCATAGCTGGAGGGAGAATAATAGGATTCATACCGTTCCCAAGGGTACTAGTGTTATGTGAAATGCAATCGGTCTCATCCAGGATTTGAACTCGTGTCGCCATGTCCATTTCCAACAACTATAACCATTAAACCACGGGCACCTCCAAAAGTGAACATAATAGCTCAACTGGAGTTAGAACTCACATCACAGACACAGTCAGTCCAACACGTTAACCACTATGCCAAGGAGATTTCCCTAGAAGTGGGACCCCCCCACCCTGTATAATATCTAAATTAGTTATAAATTGGTTTTAGGATAAAGAGTAGGACCTAATAAATATACTAAATTGATTGCTTACCAAGAAAGAAGAATGGCAGCAAGAACGGAATTTTCTAAAATAATTCCGTAAAAAGCAGAGTCTTTTTATTGGATTGAAATTCTAGTAAATGAAACAGTGTTAAATAGATTTCAATATAGGAAGAATAAAATTGGTGGATTAAGTGGATTATAACAAATTGGGTCAGCATTATAGCAATGATAAAAATATATGCAAATCAATGAAATAAAACAATCTCAAAACAATTGCTGTTTATAGATTTTTTTTATGCATTGATTTTATTTCAGCCAGTTAATTTATTCATAGCCATGAATGACAAGGGTTTGATTTTTAATGGGTCCGCCATATTGCTGGCCTTGTGTCAAACTATGCTAAACTTAGTAAAGGATATAGGCACCTCACATGATGAAATGGTTACCAAGCTAGGCTGAGAGACCATTAGGGGGTTTGATTCTCACTGGGTGCTCCATATTAAGCTAAGTAAATTATTACTTACCTGGATTGCTTGCAATACAATGCGACCACCACGCTTATTTTGATAGGTCATAAGTTTTTCCGCATGTTCTCTCTCTTCATCTGAAGATTTCTTGAAGTATTTATGGAAACCTGGCAGGGCCACATCGTCTCGATCAAAGTAATAAGCCTGGAAGAATAAAAAGAGAACCATTAATATTTTGGGAGGAGAGGGTCACAGTTTGTATTTTAGTCTTCTGGTCAGTTGGTCTTTGAGTCTTTTTTGTGGTTTGTCTTTTGTGGTGGTCAGTTGGTCTCGAGCCGAGTCTTTCTGTGTGGTCAGTTGGTCTTTCTTTCACTTCACACCATTGTCATTGGGAAAGACATGAACCTATTTCACCCTGGCTATGGGTAAAATAACTAAGTGAATTGGGCTTTCCAATTTTGCTGATTTAAAAAGAACAAAATTAAATATCAGAAACCCAGTTGCCTAAGGCAGTTTGACATTGTCGGCAACTTTGTATCGGAAAATTCTCAAAATAAAATATTAAAAAAAATAATAGTTGTACAATATATAATTATATAGATATTGTACAATATATATAAGATTTTGTGATTTATTTGGTTGGTTTTATGGCATATCAACCCATTTTGGGTCATTTAATGCCGAATCCAAATTTTTTTAAAATCTAACAAAGAATTAAAAACAATTTCAAGAAGTTTATATATTTAATAAATTAATATATTTAAGGAAATTTGTATATTTAATGAATTCATATATATTTTTTTTTTTTTTTATCATGTGTGGAAGCACGTGCGATACCCTAGCCTCATCAGCCGCCATCCAGGGTGATAACACAGTTTCGGTAGCTCAAGGCGGTACTGCCATATATATATATATATATACACATACACACACACACACACAAAATAATTAGCTAAGACACCATTGGCATTGACAGCAGGGGAACTCAAATAAAATAAAACAAAGGACTTTTCATCCGGCGCTTTTCAAGTTTTTATACACCGGAAAATTGGATAAAAACGGGGGTATACAATATATAATTTTGATTGCCAGCTTAGAGGTGAGAAAAAAAAAAAAGAAAAAGAAAACCCCAAGTCACCCCAGTATCTAGCAGTTCCCCAAATATATTTAAAGTATGAATATTTAACTGCCTGCATAGAGAGGGGCAATTCATAGAAATACAAATTGCCTCTTGAAATTTAAGATGGAATTTATATTAATTTGACATATATAGGTATAACTTGTCAACGCCTCCAAGGGAGAGTTAGACAGCATATTGTCAGGCCGACTAACATCCAGGCATTCTCAAGCAATGGATTTGGCTATTGGTGACCATTTGCTTACTATAAATAGTTGCAGAACCAGTTATGAAGATGATTGTTTCTCAGTCCTGCAGAGAGCTAGAGATAAATTCCATCTTAAATTTCTAGAGGCGATTTATAGTTCTATGAATTGCCCCTCTCTATGCAGGCAGTTAAATAATCATACTTTAAATATATTTGGGGAACTGTTGGATACTGGGGTGACTTTGGTTTGTTTGTTTTTTTCTCACCTCTAAGCTGGCAATCCAAATTATATATTGTATACCCCCATTTTTATCCAATTTTCCGGTGTATAAAAACTTGGAAAGTACCGGACAAAAAGGCCTTCATTTGTTTTATTATTTTTTTTTGAGTTCCCCTACTGTCAATGCAAATGGTGTCTTTGCTAATTATTTTGTATAAATTTTCCTGTACCCGGAATTTAATAATATATATAACAAATATTAAGTTTTTAATAAAAAATATATATATATATATATATATATATATATATATATATATATATATATATATATATATATATAATTTGACTGATTAGAGTTTGTCCAAATCCAGCCTACATAAATTTTAAGTATTTATATATTACGTATACATGATTTGCAAATGTACATCTGGTAGATAACTTACCAAAATAAACCACAACTCTTTTTCTCGCACAAGAGTAAATGGTTTTAAGTAATTCTATCTAATATGAATCAGTTTCATTTGCATAACCAAGTAGTTATATTTTTCACAACCAGTTTTACTTGTAGAAATTTAATGGTTTCAAAGATTGCTATATATCGATCGCATTTGAACTTAATTGTTTGATAAGTTGCTTTAGAATTATGACCAGGTGTTATATTTTTTAAGTATAACCCGAGTCAGCTCTTTCATTTCCTCTCTCTCCAATGTGGCTTGGGATTGAACACAAAACTATTTCTTTATGACTAGACATTAGGTCTAATCTACTTAGCAATTTAATGATTAGAGGGTTCTCAAACTTTTTATTGCTCAATGATATTATAACAGAAAGCGAGTCTGAGAATATTAGGAATTTCTTACCTTTGCTCTTTGATATGATGTTAAAAGCAAGATCAATGGCACAGATTTCTGCCGTAAAGATAGAACTTTCTATTGGAAGAGCCTTTTTGTGGATTATTTCATTTAGGACAGCTGCTCACGCTGTTCTACTGTGGTCCTTCAAGCCATCCATGAAGACGTGTAATTGTTCAGGGTAGTCTAATAGAATATGATGAAATTTTTCAATATAAGTGCTGGGATGGGTTTTTGTTTTGGGGAGTTCATTAAACTTGAGGATCACTTTGGGTTTTTCAAGAATCCAAGGGGGTGTTTCAGGAAAGAGGTCTTGAAGTATATTTTTTACAGACATTTCAGATTCTTGTAGCATTGATTTCATCTGAAGACCAAAAGGTTTTATAGCCTTTTCTCTTTTTTCAAATAACTCCCCATATCTCGGATGGAATGCAACATTATACACAGGATTACTAGGGCATGATTTCAGTTTGGCATAATATTGGGTAGCCAATTTATTACTTCTTATATTTGCAGGTGCCTCATTAGCTTCTGCATATAGACTTTCAACTGGAGACATTCGGAAGGCTCCAAGCACCAACCTCAGGCCTCCATGGCAGATCGGATTAAGTATTTTTAAATAAGCCCTTCTAGCTGACCGGTATATAAAACTACCATAATCCAGCTTTGATTGTAATCTTTTATTGCAAATAGACGACAAGTACTTCAGGTGGAGAATAAAAGTCAGTTTTTTATCAAATACTGACCCCAGAAATTTATGTTCATTTACAACAGGGATTTCTGTCCTTTCAAGTTTCAGACTTGGATCATTATGAAATTTTCTCTTATGACAGAAATGCACGCATTTAATTTTTGTTTAAAACCTAAAGCCATCTTCTGTTGCCCACTTATTTAACTTGTCTAAGCATTGTTGGAGTTTACGCTCAATGGCGTGTATATATTTTAACCTGTAACATATTAGGAGGTCGTCCATGTATAAAGATCCATCAACTCCGAGGGTTAAACATTTTGTGATGTTGTTTATTTTAATGCTAAACAGAGTCACAGATAGTACACTATCTTGAGGGACTCCCTCTTCCTGATTTTTCATATCAGAGAGTAGATCCAATGCGGACTTTAAATTTACAGTCTGATAAGAACCCACTGATAAAATGTGGGAGTCTCTCTTTCAGACCAAGATCATGCAGATCTCTCATTATTCCATATTTCCACGTAGTATCGTAGGCCTTCTCTAGATTAAAGAAAATTACAGCAAGATGCTCGTTCCTAATAAATGCCTCCCTTATAACTGTTTCCAGGCGAACCAAGTGGTCTGTTGTACATCTTTTACTATATAATCCGCATTGTAGATTAGAAATAAGACCATTGGATTCCAAATACCAAATCAATCTATCATTCATCATCCTCTACATTATTTTGCACAACAACTGGTCAATCAAATTGGTCTATAACTTTGCAGATCTGAGTTGTCTTTCCCTTGTTTTGGAAGTGCTATTACTGTAGTTTGTCTCTATATATCCAGAAATTTACCTTCTGTCCACAATTTGTTATATATTCTTAAAAGTAGTTTTAATGATTTTGAAGGTAATTGCCTCAAGAATTCGTAATAGACTTATTCCTGTCCTACAGCGATATTATGAGATCTTTTTATAGAGTCTTAATTCTTTTAATGAAAACAGGTTATTGTATCATTCCAGGTTTTTTGATTTAAAGTTTAATTTGTGCTTTTCTGTGTTCCGTTTGACCGTAATAAATTTCGGCTAGCATTTTTGACGAGGTGAATGTTGGGAAAAGTTTCAGCTAGGAAATCTGCAATATTCCTTTTCATCTGTTATGATGAAGTTATTTTTGGAGAAGTGTTTAATTGGTGTTGCTTGATGTTTACTGACAATTTTCTGGATCATCTCCCAAATTGCTTTTGGTTTCGAGGAGGAATTCAGTCTGCTGACATATTTTTGCCAGCATTCTTTTTTCACTGCCTTTATCACCCTGCAAGCTTTAGCTCTATTTAGCTTATACTCTATCAGATTGGGAGTAGTGCGTTGTTTTTGAAACCTTTTTAGAGCAGCTCTTTGGAATCTGATAGCTTTTCAGTATTCATTGTCGAACCAGGGTCTGTTACGTTTGTTGGGTGTTGAATTTTTAGGAACGCACTCTTTTGCCATTTCAATTAATGTTTCTGTGAAGTGCTCCACTATATCGTGGTTAGTCTCTATATAGGTCAGCATGTTTTTGCATTTTTCGTTAAACATTTGCCAGTTGGCTTTGTCTAACTTACAGTGGGATGTTTTTTCACTACTGGCTTCTGAGCTTTGGATCAGGATTGGGAGGTACTATTTACCAACCCCTCTGCTCGGGCAGGATATGACATAAGGTCAATTTTTAAGAGGAGTTTAACAGGTTTGAATTCAGAATTTTTCCTTCTCCTAGACTAGTTGCCTCACCAAGGCTGAAGAACCTAGTCCGTCCTACTATTTACCCATAGCTGGAGGGAGAATAAGGGGGTTCATACCTTTCCCAAGGGTATTTGGCCGAAAGTGAACGTAATAGCGCGACTGGAGTACGAACTCGTGTACTACGATTCCGCAGTTCATCGCTTTAACCATTACACCACGAGGACACCCTCAGGATTGGGAGGTGATCACTACCACAAGTGCCATCATACACATTCCAAGCAAAGTCCATATAAGCTGTGGTGTTGCATATACTAAGATCAATGACTGAGTGATTTCCGCTAGATGGCTTGACATATGTAAATGCACTATTATTGAGTAGGCACTTATCATTTTCATTGATTACCTTTTCTAGCATTTTACCCTTTTTATTTGTGTCTTTACATCCCCATAGGGTATTGGGACTATTGACGTCCCCTAATAGGATGAAAGGTCTGGGCAATTGATCAATCAGCTTCTTTAATTCATTCTTGTCAATCTCATCGCTTGGTGGAATATATAGTGAGCATATATTCACTGCTTTATGCAGTGTAGCTTTAATGGTAACTGCTTTGATGTTTGTTGTAATATTCATTTTACTGTGTGGTATATTGTTTTGGATCAGAACCGATACCCCTCCAGAAGCCCTGCCCCCTGGAATCATGGGTGTAATTAAACATCTCAGTTCTTGATATTAATGTTGTCACAATGTTTCAGGAAGGTTTCTTGGAGGCAGATAATTGAAGGACATTCTTGTGTTAGTAATAAAAGCAATTCATTGATATTTGCTTTTAATCCATGACAATTCCACTGGATTATTTTTTGAACCATGGTTGATAATTAGAGTTCATGTTTTGTCTTTTAGCAGTTTTTGGTTGGTTGGGTTTCTGACTGTTTTTCAGCTATATTCATTACTTCTAGTCCTTCAAATCTATTTGGTGTCAGGTTTAATTTTATTTTTCTTGGGCGTTCATTTTGTTTGACTGGGGATTTTTTCCCTGGATCTTTGATTGGTTTCCACGGTTGATTGGTTGAGTTTGATAGATTTTGGGTCAGGACTATTTTCCTTGGATGTTCAGTACAGTCAGTAGATGGTTTTTCATTATTCGTTTTTGTATTTTGGGTGGAGGTATCCGGTTGAGTGGATGGGACCTTTGATACCATTTTCGTCTCTTAGTTCTTTTGGATCTTTTGTTACCATTAATTCCTCCAGTTTAGATCTTTTGTTTTTACCATTAATTCCTCCAGTTTAGATCTTTTGTTTTTACCATTAATTCCTCCAGTTTAGATCTTTTGTTTTTACCATTAATTCCTCCAGTTTAGATCTTTTGTTTTTACTATTAATTCCTCCAGTTTGGATCTTTTGTTTTTACCATTGATTCCTCCAGTTTGGATCTTATATTTTTAATAAAGTCAGGCCAGTGGTCTGGTCCAAGCTGTAGTAATTTTTCGACTAGATTCAGATACTTGTTTGCAGCTTCTGTACGGGTTGGTGAGGCTATTGACTGAGAATAAGTTTTATCTCTGCTAGTAGCATCAACTATCTTTCATGCTTCTGGTATATTTTATGGATTGGATTTCTCTTTCTCTTTTCCATTTTGCATTTACCAGGTGGTCTCCACTACAGTTTGCACATCTGTGTGTGTTTTTGCATTCTTCTATAGAGTGGCCAGGGTCTTTTTGTTCACATTTTCCACACACACCTCTTCCATTACATTTATCTTGGTACTATTTACCAACCCCTCCGCTCGGGCAGGATATGACACAAGGTCAATTTTTAAGCGGAGTTTAACAGGTTTCAATTCAGAGTTTTCCTTCTCCTAGACTAGTTGCCTCACCAAGGCTGAAGAACCTAGTCCGTCCTACTATTTACCCATAGCTGGAGGGAGAATAAGAGGGTTCATACCTTTCCTAAGGGTATTTGCCCGAAAGTGAACGTAATAGCGCGACTGGAGTACGAACTCGCGTACTACGATTCCGCAGTGCATCGCTTTAACCATTACACCACGAGGACACCCATTACATTTATCTTGGTGATGCCCATGTTTCTGACATTTATAGCACCGAAGAGGATTGGGGATAAATTGTTACACCCTTTCCATTGTGTAACCTATTTTTATTTTTGGTGGGATGACTGGTAATTCAAATGTCATAATATACGTGTTTGTGTGGATAATTTTATTGTCCCTCTTTATCAATGCTCTTTTCATGTCAGTAACTCCCTGTGGTCTTAGCTCTTTTTTGATTTCTTCAAAGAACACAAAGAGACTTCTTGACTCCTCACCACCAGCTTAGATGTATTTAGATTTTGGTTAGGGTAGGCAATTATTTTTTTGTTGTGAAAAGCCTTCATTTTTAGCAGAAAATCTGCGTGTTTCTTTTTTTTTCTACTTCCACTAGGAGGTTTCCGTTTCTCAGTTTTTTAACTGTTTTTGGCTGTAAATTGGAAGATATAATTTTTTCAATTATGAACGGGGATAGAGTTGCCAATGGAGAATTATCTTGAGCTTCCAAGACAATGAATCTTGGAAATCTAGTGATTTCTTCATCGTCACTTTCAGAACTTGATTCACTAAGATTTCGCTTTGTTTTTTTAAAAGAGGACGTTGAGTGTTGTATATTTTTCATTGGTCCCATGCTCCACCACCCACCACAGAGTCCAAGTTGTGTTGCAAATAAGCCAAGGGGGAAACCCATTTGCTTTGGCTGAGACGGGGGATACAATACCAGTATACTCATGCCAGGAGCATGATTCTGAGCCTCTGCCAGATTTGGGTTTTAGTTACGCAATAATCCAACAGTGGTCAAAAGTCTTGACACTCAGCACAATTGACCCTCAGTCCCTGCCTTCTAGCATATATAAATTAAAGAGTTGGGAATGTTTCCACACGAGCAGATCAAATAGTTCCACAAGAGCAGATTGTATAACATGATTGGGCAAAAAACAAATATATGTGCTAGGGCATGTCGGGACCAGCCTATTGATCGGATCAGGCCCAATCTGACCACTAAGTAAGGAACAAAGTGGTATGTTGCAAGCCATTGACCACACTGTTGCCAGATCAATGACTGTCCTAGCACCTTATGGGTCACCCCCCCCCCGTGGCCAATAGGTGGCTTACCCTTCTGCAGAGGTGCAGTCAGCATATTTCACAGCCCCAGCCGACAGGGTGGGATTTATTTGAATCTGATTCAACAAAAATTGATAATACATAGAAGAATTAACAAGTGCAGATTATGAGGTGATAGAGATGAAATAGTTAATTACATAAGTGATTGCAGCAAATGGGCACAAAAGGAATACAAGAGTAGACAGGACTGGGAAGGAAAGGTGAACCACTGGGAATTATGCAAGACATTTAAACTTGAACATGCTGATAAATGGTATATGCACAAACTAGAATCTGTCCTAGAAAATGAGATTCACAAAACTCACTTGGATTTTAAGATCCAAACAGATAACCCAATCCAAAAAAAGACCAGACCTAGTATTAACAAGAAAAGAACTTGTCATCTAGTAGATTTTGCTGATCCACCAGGCCATAGATTAAAAATAAAACAAAGTGAAAACATAGACAAATACTTAAACCTTACTAGAGAGCTGAAAAAGCTGTTGAACTGAAAATGATGGTGATACCAATTACAGTTGGAGCACTTGGAACAGTCCTCAAAGGCCTGGCGAGGAACTGGAGATCAGAAGGAGAATCAAGACCATCCAGACCACAGCACTGTTAAAATCAGCTAGAATACTCAGAAGAGTCCTAGAGATCCAAGGAGACTTTACTAATTGGTTTTAACAGCATTTAGGATCATTTCATAAGTGATGGTGTGGGAATTGCATTCATTGAATATTTATATTTTTTGTGTACTTGTTTCTTAAGAGGTTTTTTTGCAGTTATATGATATCAATTATTCCTTTCAAATACAAATAATTTGCACACAATTGTATGGTTTCAAGTATTCCTATCTAATAAAAATAATTATATGGTTTCTAGAAATTATTTTGATTAAATAACAATGATTTGCTTGCACATAGTTATATGGTTTCAATTAACTAATAATAATAATAATCCTTATTAAACAATTAGAACTTCAAGTAACTATTCTTAATACAAATAATTTGCATACAGTTAAATGGTTTCAAGTAACTAATAATAATAATAATCCTTAGTAAACAATTATAGATCCAAGTTACAATTTTCAATCCAAATAATTTACAGTAATATGATTTCAAGTATTCCTATCAAATATGAATAATTTTTAAACAAATCAATCTGACCCATAAATAGGATCCAAACATGTACTATAACTTTAGGTCAGAGTGAACCTGGGAGTAATGGCAATGAAGGGCTGTTCCACACTTTTCAGATCTCCAGAACTGAAACATCACCATCAGATGTAGTTTAGTGTCATATCCAGGAAACACTTTTCCTTTAGAGGAGTCTTACTCTTTCTACAGGCAAAACACTCAGTATATTCTAAGCTGGGCAGATAAGACTTGCTGTCACTTGTACCAGAGTTTTTTTAAAAAATCATTTAAAACTGGTTATAAAAAATTTGCATAATTTAATAATGATAATAATAATAGACTGGTCTTTCTAGCCTTGTTAAGCGACTAGTCTAGAAGAATGACAACTTAGTCAAAACCAGTAGAAGAGTATTTGTCACTGCCTCCCGCCAGACAGGACGTGACACAAGGTCAGTGACTCGAGAGTTGATTATAGTGGGGGTTAGGGGAAGGGAAGATAGAGCAAGGGCTGAGGCTCGAGCCCTGCTGGACTATGATGCAGCTCACCCACCCGTGGGGCTTAAGGCCTCAGGTCTGCCTTTGTTGGACAGTTGCCTGTAACTCTTTTTTTTTTTTCAACTTAGTTCTGGCAACTTAACGGTTACTTGGGAGGTGGGGGAGACTAGCTGGATGAGCAAATGGACGTTTTCTTCCCAACACTCTTACTCATGATCAACAGTTGTTGTATTTAAAAGCTTACAGAAGGGGTAGGGAGGGGAATATTTTTGGTATGTCTACGTGACAAGACGCACACATCAACTAAGGGCTCTCGTCCTTTTCTTTAAATGACAGATCAAGAAAATAAACAGAGTCTAGGTTAAAAGCGCGATAATGAACATTTTTAGACCTTATTTTCCCGATGCACTGATAAGTGAAGAACGAAAAAATAAAAATCTATTTCAAGAAATCAAATTGTAGTTTACTAAAACTTCTCTCGTTCCCCAATGATACTCGCATCTGAAAAATAAGGTTTAAAAAAAGCTCGACATCTGATTACCCTTTCTGGGATTTTTAAACTCTAGTGAGGAAGGATTTTTACTGTTGCTATTTCGAAGACAAGGAAGTTAGTTGCCCAGATCGTCTCACTCTAATAAAACAATTAAAAAACCTATATGGTAGAAAAATGAAGTCATCAAAAAGGCGAATAAGAAAATTGCATAAAAATGCTCAATGCTATTGTGAGAAAGTATATATATATATATGCATTTTATATTGTGCATATATATATATATATATATATAAGCATGTTCGGTTTAAGACCACAGAGTGTTTTCTCTAAAAGTGAGGACTTTTAAGTTTTCTTATGTCTGTGTTAGTATGGGGCACTTTCTTCACTTAAAGAGAAAACACTTTGCGGTCTTCAACTGAACATGCCAAGATAACGACTAGGTACAAGGTACACAATATATATATATATATATATATATATATATATATATATATATATATATATATATATATATATACATACATACACAAATATATATATATATATATATATATATATATATATATACATACATACACAAATATATATATATATATATATATATATATATATATATATATATATATACACACACACGTGTGTGTGTGAGAGAGAGAGAGAGTGGAAGAGATGTATCATGATTTGATACATTTTCGATTTTTTTTTCTTAAACTGCAGTTACATTTTAATCCTAACGGATATCAACAATATACCGTAAGTTGCCATTTTATTGGTCAGTGGAGGAAAAGGTTAAAGTAATACAAAAGGTTGATTTTTTTAAAGTAAAAATAAAATGAAGCAACTAAATAAAATAGACCCTAATCAAAATGAAAAATGTAGTATTAAAACTACAATCCCGTATACATGTATATTTTGTGTGTAAGCGAATAGATTGTATTTAACTTTATTTTAAAACGAGTTAGAGCTTATTTGTTTCCACACAATTAAATGATTTCAAGTCATTCTATTCCTCAAGTATTCACAATCGAATACAAATAATTTGGTTACAAATAGTTAATATTAATCCTTTGCAAATGGTTGAACAATTCTATATGACCCCTAAATGAGACCCTAACAGGTACTACCACTCCCAGTTAGGTTTGGTTTGGGGTTTTTTTTGTTTAATGGCATATCAACTCTTTTTAGGTTATTTAATGCCAAAGCCATTCTCCTAGAAGAACAGTTGTGGTACTATTTAACCCATAGCTGGGAGGATAAAGGGATTCATACCTTTCCCAAGGGTATTTGCCCAAAAGTGAACGTAATAGCGCGACTGGAGACTCCCAGTTAGAGTTGACCTGGAAGTAATGATAATGAAAAGGTACTACAGCAAGTAACGCCAAGAAAAAGTTTACAATTTATCTAATTATACAAATCGGGACTGGAGCCTCACCATCATATGTAGTTTAATGTCATACCAAGGAAACTCAAAGTCTTGTTTTTCTCAGTGTGACTTCCAGCAGTTTTAAGATAAAGATAGGCTGTTGGTTGCCACAAGAGAAATTTTTAACAATCTTAGAAATAACGAAAGTTTTCAGCGGGTTATTCTGAACAATTACCGATAGTAATATAAATTTTCAAGTACTTAGTAAATGAAAAGGACAGAGTTTTTTTTTTTTTTTTGCCCCCCCCCCTCTTTAAGGGCAATTTTTTAAAAATTTCATAAAGCACCATCCTTACTTAAATTTTTATATTAATGAAGGTGTTTATCTGCTTCACAATGTATTCTTTTTTTTTTTTTAAGATTTCTAAAAGATGATTACTTGAAGAAACGAATTTTGTTTATTTTTAATAATTGCTTAAATCTAAAATCCTATTTTACTGAAAAGATTTCATCATTTTTTTCTTCCCATGTTTACAGAAACTTTTACATGTCCATAAAAAAAAAGTTATGAAAGTATAAAAATTTAGATCTTTTTTTGACACAAAACTTTAAATTATTTTAAAAATTTTAACTTCCATATAGACAGACATAAAATGAGGGTCTATTTTAGCATTAATTTATATTGTGAATAAGAACTGACTATTTTTTCAACTTTTTTCTTTCGAAAATAAAAAAATCATTTTGAGAATAAAAATAGATTTTTTGTTAAATTACAGAGATTCACTTAGCCAATTAATATTAAATAATAATCCTAATCTGTTTAAAAAACAACAACAATAACAAGATTCATTCCAAAAGCAAAAGTTTAACACGTATATGAAGTTAAGAAAAGAAAATACACAATTCTCTTTTTTTTTTTTTTAAGAGTAAAACTAAGAAAGTGAAAGTGAAATTTTGCATCCGCAAATAAAAACCACGTGGAAGAAATCGAAACCTTTTATGGAAAAATGAAAGAAAATTAAGATTAGAGAAATAAAAATAAAAACTTTTTAAAAATTCTAAGCTGGTTTCGCGTGATTAAAATAGAATTTAAATTATACACAAAAGCTTCGAATAACCAATGGTTAAATATATAAATTTGTTTTAACACTTACCATCGATTGGTAGACATAACTTGCATATAATTCCAAGTTTATTTGTTTATTAATAGCCGCTTCTGAATCATGATGGTAATTTTGTCTTGCAACACTCATTTTTTTTATTGTTTTAATTTTAAAAAATAAAGCTTACTTCTTCGTACTTTTTAAAATTAAATATTCAACCTTACACTAAATAGAAACTTCTGAGAGCTTCCAGACTCAGTAATAGTGATTTTAAATCCGAGCTAACAATAAAAAAAAAAATTATACTCCACTACAGATAATTACGATAAATTACGGTTCCTTCCACAAAATTTCGGTATTTCTCAAATGATTTTGGGTTTGTATGAGATTTAAAAAGTGAAAAGGACTACTTCCGGTTATGGCACTGCGCAGGTGTCCAATTTTTATCACACTTCCGCTTTCAAACCACGTGCTGTAAATTTCCGTTTTGATTTCTTTGTTTAGGGGCATATCAACCTTCAAGGGTTATTTGAAAGTCATCATAATTGAAGGGTAATAGTGGAATTGCTTAATTCATGGCTGAAAGAAGGTAAAGGGTTTATGCCTTTCCCAATCGTATTATTCCGAAAGTGAACGGAATAGGTCGACTGGGATTTGAACTCGCTTCCTACTATGTCGTAGTCCAGCATGCTAACCACTACGTCAAGGGGGATTCCATCTCCACCCATCGCTGAGAATTTCTGTCAAAATTTATGAATTTTTATATTTTTTCTTTCATTCTTTTTCTGGTTAATTTTTTGTAAATAAAATTTTAATCACTTTCCCTCTCACGATGTATTAATTTACTAAGCTTTTTGCTTAGATGTGGTACAAGGCCGTATGAGTAGGGCACCCAGTGAGTCTCGAACTCATTAAGGTTTGCTAGTCTAGCACACTAACCATCACACCACCTGCTCACACGATGTATGTATATGTCCCATTTTTTTTTTTCTCTTCCCAGGCAGCACCTGTTCCTTCCCCTAAAAGGTTTAAAGCCTATCAATTATTCCTTCACATTAAACTGACCTTGAGTCACATTTCAGCACCAAAGGAGGTTGGATAAAAACCATATATGTATCAATAAGATTAGGATGTCATTAAATAACTCACATATTTTGTTGGCAGCAGTTAAAAAGATTTTTTAATGTATGTGTAGTTATTGTGAAAGAAATAATATTAAGTTAAAGTTACTGCCTCATTGGCCAAGTGGGTAGAGTGTTCGCTTATAGTTTGGGAGACCTGGGTTTAATCCCAGGTTGCGTCATATCAAAGACTTTAAAAATGGTCCTCGATATCTCCTTGCTTAACACTCAGCAATATAAAGTATGTAAAGGGTAAAGTGGAGCAATCCAGGGAAAGGAGTAATGCCCTCCCCTACACCTCGGTGTAGTAGCTATTGACAAAGGAAACCTTCGGGTTGCCCTCGACTACGGTTGCTAACTAACTAAGTTAAAGTTATGTTAGTGATTCATACCTTATAATGCTGTGTGTTAAGCAAGGCAGCATCAAGTACCATTTTTTGAGTCCTTGGTATGACTCAACCTGGGATTGAACCCATGTCTCCCGGACCATTGGCAAACACTCTGCTCATTAGGCCAATGGCCTGGTTGAAAGGTTAAGATCAAGGGTAAAGTGGAGCAATCCAGAGAATGGAGTAGTACCCTCCCCTACATGAAAAGGGAGCCTTCAGGTCATCCTTTCAACCAGGCCATTGGCCTAATGAGTAGAGTGTTTGCCAATGGTCCAGTTGAAAGGTTAAGATCAAGGGTAAAGTGGAGCAATCCAGAGAATGGAGTAGCACCCTCCCCTATATGAAAAGGGAGCCTTCAGGTCATCCTCAACAAAAGTTGCAAACGTTACTTTTACTTTACTTTATTATAGTGAAAATAAGCCTCTCAATATCCAGCATTTTCTGGCTTTGTATTTAGTATTTTTTATATACACATACATTTTTTCTTTCTTTCTATTATGTCTTAAGTCATTTGGAGATAAGGAAGAAATTTAGTACACTACTCATTGGCATAATGGTTAGAGTGTTCGCCAACAACCCGGGAGACCTGGGTTCAATCCTCGGTCAAGTCATACCAAAGACTCAAAAAATGGTACTTGATGCCTCCTTGCTTAACAATCAATATTATAAGGTACGTAACAAAGATAAAGTGAATCAATCCTGGGAAAGGAGTAGTGCCTTCCCCTACACCTCGGTGTAGTAGCTATCAAAAAAGGAACCTTCGGATCACCCTCGATTACGGTCGCCAACTTTACTTACTTACTTATTGATTCACCAATGTCCAATATTAGCATCAATATATTATAGATATATATTAACACTTAACATATGGGGTGTGGAAGATTTGTAGGTTATTGTTCGTTTCATGGTGGTGGTAGGTTTCAGTTGTTGAGGTCTTTTGGGATGATTTTGAATTTCGTATCTGACTTCTTTATTCTTCTTCTTACTCTATTAACTTTGTCATCCTTTTTGTTTGTGGCGGGTTGCAAAAGAATTACTGAAGGAAAGAAAAAGACGAGGATAGGTTGGTTGGTTGGGTTTTTATGGCATATCAACCTTTGTAGGTTAATTAACACCAAATCCATTTTTATGCAAATAATCAGTTCTATTTCGAATAATTCAGTTTAGCATGAGTACACATTTTAAATGTCAAAAACACTTCTATTTCAAGCAATTCAGTTTATTTAAACAGTTCTAATTCAGCTTATTCAGTTTAGTATAAGTACAGATTTTGTTTACACACAGATAAATGTTAAAACAGTTCTGTATTAGACAATTCAGTTTAGTGTAAGTAGAGTTTCAATATCAAAAACAGTTCCCATTCAAACAATTCAATTTAGCATAAGTATGCAGTTAGTTCTATCTAACCCATAGATAGGACCCTTATAAGGTGTTACCACTCCGGGCCAGAGTGAGCATGAGAGCAATGGCAATGAAGGCGTGCTCTGCATTCCCCAAAGCCCCAGCATCACTGGAACCTCACCATCAGATTGTTTAGTGTCATTATCAGGACACTCATTGGTGGGGGGTACTCTTCTGCAGAGGTGCAGTCAGTGTATTCTACAGCCCCAGCTGACTGGACAATGGTTTGAGAGTGGGTTTCCGAAATGGTCATGTGACAGTCAATAAGGCACTCAATGGACACAGTTGTTCTCTCAAGGAGATACTTATTTTTCTCTCCCTAAATACACATGCCTTATTATAGTATAAAGGTTAACAAGTCTTACAGGTCATTGATAGTGAGTTTAATCCTAATATTTGTGGTCTTCTACCAGATCTAAACTGTAATTTATGGGTTTATTTTATTGTTCTAATTTTTATTTATTAATCATCATCATCATCATCATCATCATGTCATGCCACCAGCACGGATATCCCTGACCCTCTCTTGCCTCTTCTCCCTATCGTTCATCGCCTCTGGCAGGTCTTCAGGGCTACACCCCATATCCTCACATAGCTGCTGTATGTATGTTCGAGCTGGTCATCCTGCTTTTGCCCGGCCATATGTGGGGATCCATAGGAGTACATCACTTTTGAGCTCGTCCCTGCTTCTCCAGCAGTGTCCGGCATGTCTGGTTTGTCTGACTTGGATAGTTTTTGTGATGGGAGGCAGGTAGCCGTATAGTTGGTGCTTTGTGGGATGTTGCCGCCAGGACTTGTATAATATTGCTCGCAACATTCTTGTGTAATTGCCGTCTAGCTTCTTCTCCAGCCGTTTAGTTAGCGTCCAAGTAGTGCATCCATATAGCAGTATCGATACGACTGCTTCCAGGAAGAAACTGTGTTTCATTTTATCAGTCAGGTTTGATTTCCATATGATCGATAGCCTGTCGATAGCTCTCCATGCCTTTGTTAGCTGCGTGTCGATGTCCTTTTTGGTTGATGAGACGCTGCTTCCTAGGTAGGTGAATTTACTATTTTCAGAGAGGTTCCGTCTAGTGAGGAGATGTCGCTTGTTTGATTATAGCACATATTTTCCATTTAGTGCGCACTGACATGGAGGCCTATGCCTGCGGCGGCTCATTCCAAACTATGCAGTAGTGTTTTAGCTTGGTTGGGTGTATTTGCCAGTATCACTATTATTAATTATAAATATTATTAATTATGAAATATTTATTATACTTTTATTTATTGTTTAATCCCCACAATTAAATTATTCATTTCATTTTCACTTTGACGTTCCACAATTGAGAAAGTAAGCAGCATGAATCAAAATTCCTAACGCATCATGGTGAATGCATATTGTATCCACCCAGGGTATTTGGTTTGATTTGTTTATTTGTTTAATGGCATATGTACCTTTTTGGGTTATTTAATGCCAAATCCTTCCTTGTTGAAGAAGGGTGGTGGTACTATTTAACCGATAGCTGAGTTGATAGAGGAGTTCATGGCTTTCCCAATGGTATTAGTCCAAAAGTGAATCTAATAGTATACTACTATGTCGCAATCTGGAACATTAGCCACTATGATCACAGGGGCTTACTCTAGGGACTTATGATAAGAAAAAAAAAACAAAAACAAATAAAACAAAACAACTTTATTAGATGAATCCAATATTTTTGTTTGAAACCATAACACAATAAAAATGGCATATTGTAGCAGGATTTTTAATAGAGCAATTGTATGAAAATGGTCTTAGAGAATAAATCAATTTTCAATTCAATTTGCAACCTAATGATATGTTTTTGTTTGGGTCAGCGTTTGTGCTCATCCTAGTCATTATAGTTTCTTGGGGGCATAAGACACCCCCTACCACCACCATCAATGAGTCTCTGGGTAAGACACTAAACTGCATCTGATGGTGAGGGTCCAGTACTGGAAATCAGAATTGTGTGGAGTACTTGTTCATTGCCATTACTTCCAGGTCCAATCTGACCTGGTTGATAACCCCTATTAAAGTCCCATCTATGGGTCAAATAGAATTCATCAATCATTTACAGAAGGTTATTATTATAGGTTATTTAAAAGCATACTACAGTGTGCAAATTATAAGTGTTAGATAGGAATACTTGAAGCAATTTAACTGTGTGCAAACAAATAAGCTCTAACAACTAATTAAGAATAAAGTTACCTATAAACTATTTGCTAACAAATTATAGGCATATATAAAAGGATTTGGTATTGAATACCCTACAAGGGTTGATATGCCATAAAACAACCAACCAACCAACCAACCAATTCTTAGAGTGTTATCTATGAGTCACATAGATTCGTTTAAAAATTTTTTGGATTCAATAAGTCTGGGCAAATAAAAAAAAAACTCTTGATATACAACAACAAAAAATGTATATATAAACATACAATGAACATGATTCCTTAACTTCTAGGCATAAAATAACCCTAAATGGGTTGACATCGCATTAAGATCAATTAATCCATCAATCATTTTCATACACAAAAACATTTCACCTTTTATACGCCTAATATACTTACAACTAATATTAAAAAAAAAAATTACACTAATATGGAAGTGTTGTATAGCCATGACCAACTATACAAACACATATACATGCATGCAGAATCATAATGACACAACAATAAAGACGGGCGACACAGTCTTTTAGAAAAATATACCTCTCACTTTATTTGAAAGGGTTGTGTGTGAGAGGTAGTTGGAGACCGAACAGAACAGCAACATATTGACCCCCACTCTATTGGCCATAACCGGATTTCTTTCCCATTCTCCTGGGCCGTTAAACCGGGGGCCCAGCCTCTCTGGGTGCTGGTTTTCTCTACCGCATCTTATCTTCAACTCGTCTGATCTCCAAACTGGTTTGAACTTCAAATGCTCTGAGTTATATAATAGTTCAACGCCCACCTTCTTCTTGTGGGCGTCGCAAATCGCACTCATTCAATCCGTCCACGGTCAAGGTTATATTCTGATATTCCTCGACCGGATGCACCTGTTATTTACAAAGGTGCATTTCCTATTTTGACAGCCCGGCCAGGTCAGAGGTCAATATGCAACAGAGGTACCCTTGGTGTAATAGTTGTCATCATAAGAAATGGAGATGGTGATCAGAGTTCAAATCCTGGTCAAGGCGGTTTACACTTTACATAGTTGCTAATACCTTTGGGAAAGGTATTAATCCAACAATTCCCCCTTTTGGTATGGATAAAATAGTAGGGAAGATTAAACTCTTTCACCTTGGTATGGCAACTGGTCTAGGAGAAGGAAAACTCAAAATTCAAACCTGTTAAACTCAGCTAAAATAATTGACCTCAGTCACATCCTGTTCATATGAAGGGTTTGGGTAAATACATTCACAAATGTGTCCCATAGTAGAATTATATATGGTTCTATGAACAAACAATATATGGCAGGAAACAAAATGGAGAAAGTCTTACTTGTCAAGTGAGATAGTAAGGGTATGTGGCTTACCAATCCCTGGTAGGGTCAGAGACAACATTTCTACTGTTCAAAGGACAGAAGTAATAAGAGGTTAAGAATGGGTTTCTGATGCTGTCATGTGATACCCTACTTAATTATTTGTCTCCCTCCAAAGATGATTGTCTGATCTTAATTGTAAAATACTTCCCTTTATTTATTTGTGATTAATTCTATAAATTCTATAAGTGAGCTTAGACTTGGGACTGCACTTAATGATCACCAAAGGCTGCTTTTAAGTAGGTGTTGATAAAAATGATACAGAAAGAAGTGTACTAAGTATAATGGTTACCATTGCAGGAAATGAAATCACTTTGTGCTAATGCCCTTGGAAAAGGCATGAATCTGTTCTCCCTCCAACTATGAACAAATAGTAAGGAAGATTAGGTTCTTTAACTTTGGTTAGGCAACCAATCTAGGAGAAAGAAAACTCTGAATGCAAATCGGTTTTACTCTGTTAAAAAATTAACCGTGTGTCACATCCCACCTGTGATGGATGGTTTGGGCAAATACTACTGCATTCACTTTGTGACTAATGCCCCTTGAGAAAGGTATGAAACCCTCTTATCTTCCCTCAGTTATAGGTTCAATAGTACCACTACTTTCCTTTGACAAAGATGGCTTTGGTATTAAATAACCCTTGAAGATAGATATGCCATTAAACAAATAGACCAAACCAAATCTAGCATCAACAAGTTAGATTCTTTCCATTATTGTATAAATTCAACAGTTATCACAAATGAATCACAGCTTCTGAGTCCAACTTGGGAACAAGTGACAACAAGTAATATCTCTACCTAGATCCCCTCCCCCTCCCACTATGCAACATTATAAAGTTCTACTGATTACAGAATTCTAAAAATCTCTCTATTTTTCTTTGATTCCAAGAATTTCTTTCTCTATTTTATTTTTTTCTTAGATATCTTCTATTTCTGAGGGTTATTCATTAAATAAGGGCAATTTTTTGAAAAAAAAAAGCAAAACAAAATATTTTTTTAGAATTTTTTCCACAAATATATAATCTGCATTGTTTGGAATTGGTTATGTTTATCTAGTAAAAATATTTGTTTTGAGGCTATTCAAAATGGTGGCAAATTAAACAGAGTGCTCCAGGCTTAAACAGAGGTCTGTCATTAAATTCTTGCTGGCCGAGAAGTGCAAACCATGTGAAATTTACAAAAGAATGTATGATGTGTGTAGAGAAGCATGTTTTAGTCAAAAAATATTTACAAATGGACTAAACTAGCCAGAGTCAAAAAGTTTATAGAATAGAAACAATAACTATCTGGTAAAAAAAAGTTCTTGGCACAGTGACTTGTAAAGAAGGTCATGCTGACAGTCTTCTGGGGGGAAAAAATGGCCCCATCACTGATTTCCTTTAAATAAATGCAACTATAAACAACTATTGCCAATTCATTAGACAAATTTACCTTATTTATTGAATGCCCCCTTATTAACCCTTTTGCAGGGAGAGTTTCATTTTTGCCTCCAACTACACAGGCGGAAAGACATTTTTGTCATTGTGCAGTAGCTTAATGTAAGGCATTTTCTTATTGGCTACTCACTGACCAATTTTATGCTAATGTATAGAAACATTGTTATGAGGGGTTTGCAAAATGTCACAACAAAAAGTGAATGCTTATTTGTTTTCATGCTATTGAACCACGACACACAATTGAATATCAATTATCATGTTTTGTTTAGTTTTTTTTTTTTTTTATACATGATGAATTGACTTGTCTTTAATTGGAATCATTTTGAGATGAGGCTTCTTAATCTGAGAATTAATTTTTATTTATTGCGGACTTTTCCCCCTAATCTTGGTAGTTTTTGTGTTGTTTCTTCTTTCACTACGTTTCGGCCAAATTTCACCTCTGGCCTTCTTCAGGGGATTTTACCGCGACCTCGGATAGGAATGCTGAGTCTTGTAACCGTATCCCCACTAATTACTGCCTTCCATAGTTGTTGTCTATGTAAACTACCAAGATGATAAATAAAAATTAATTCTCATGAATTGTCTTGTTTGGACATAGCCTCAATTTCGTGAATTATCTTATAATGATTTGCCTACTCAACAAAGTTCGAAAAAATTATCTGCCTGTAAAAGAGTTCCGGCAATAGTCCAAAATATGAAAACCAAAAAGCCAAACTTGAACAGTTATCTCCCCTATATCATATCTACCGCTGAATTAACTTTTGATATTATAACCTTAAATGTTTTAAAATTTCTTCATATTTGTTATTAAATTATTATTTTTACCTATAAATTTGGACAGTAGTTTTTTATTCACAAGTTTATCTGTTTTTCTTTTAATTATATAAAGTGGAATTGAAAATTTAATCTTTTCACTGCAAAATTAAATTTCATGGTCATTTCTGTAATGACGTTAATTATCACCACCCCCACCAAAAAAATAAAATAAAATTGATACTGGGTTAGCAAGGATTGGTACAATTTTTGGAAGTTACTGGGGGTGTATCTGCTTCTTGCAGCATAAGGAGAGGTTTTTCAAAGCTATTGGAGGAATCCACGTTCTGAAATTAATGGTTATAAAATTTTAAGTGGCTGTATCCATTTTTTACTTTTATTTACATGAGCAAAGAATCAGTAAACACTAAATACAAATGCATCTTTTAATTCTTGAATTATTTTTAAATAGAAAAGGATGGATTTAATGGACACTGAGGAGATTATGAATATTAGATTGCAGGTTTATTAGTTTCATTTGCAAATCATCACCATGAAAGTTTCTCTCTGCTTGCTTAGCAAATGATGTACATGGATAAACCCAGATTCCGCCACATACGAAATTAGAAAAAGGTTGAAAAATTGACTCAACAGTTGGACAAAACTTGGAATATTTTGCTACAATTGCTTCATCCTGAAATATCCAATTTCTAAATACAAACTAATAAATTGACTTCTAGTGAACCTCTACGCTTTTATTCACTTTGCTAAAATTTTTATTAACACCCCATAGTCTAAAAGGACTACTTTCAGAAGTCCAGGTCTATATAGTTAAATTTTAATCATTCACATAATACCCACTGAATCACTGTTCCTATCTGTTCATGGGCATTTTTTCATTGCTAAGATAATTTGTTTATTTACTAGCCACAGAAATTACATTGAATACTTACATAAATGCCAAATTCCAGCTTCATAATTTTATTATGAGTTTGATGCCATCTACAATTCTATTGCTAGTTTGACTGCATCTTATTATTGTTGCTGCTTTTTATTCCAACACTCTGGCTAGATACACTCTTCATTATTACTATTATTTTATTGCTAGTTTGACTGCATCTTATTATTGTTGCTCTTTATCCTAACACTGTCTAGATCAATCATCATCATCATCATCCTCATTATTTTTACTAGTTTGATTCCATCTCATTATTCATTTCCTGCAGTATTTTACATTATACATGACAGTAATAATTTCAGATCTTTTAATGCATATTTTAAATAATAGTCATAAGCAAAATTTTAAATGTTTTTCATTTCTTAATGTAAAGAAAATTTCTAAACAATGTGTTTTCAAATAAGTTGCCATGACAACCTTATTGTTGTAACATTCCCAAATATTTTTATTAGAAAAAATTCCAAATCATTTTCTGGTGAAGTTTATTCAGAGTGAAATGTTATGATGAATATATAAATTCCCCAATAAATTTGGTTCTTACATTTGATTTTTTTTTTTTTTGGTTTGGGTTAATGGCATATCAACCTTTGTAGGTTATTTAATGCCAGAGCAATTTTCCTAGAAGAACAGTAATGGTACTATTTAACCCATAGCTGGGAGGATAAGGGGGTTCATACCTTTCCCACGAGAATTTTGCCCAAAAGTGAACGTAATAGCACAACTGGAGTACTAACTCATATACTATGATTCCGCAGTCCATCGCTTTAACCATTACACCGTGAGGACACCCCCTCTAACATTTGAGTTCTTTTTCTGTTTGTCAGATATTTTATTTCTATATTTATTCATTTAAAGATATAATATGTGACATAACATATCATCATCATCATCATCATCATCATCATGTCGTGCCACCAGCACGGATATCCCTGACCCTCTCTCGCCACTTCTCCCTATCATTCATCGCCTCCGGCAGGTCTTCAGGGTTACATCCTGTGTCCTCACATAGTTGCTGTATGTAAGTTCGAGCTGGTCGTCCTGCTTTTGCACATCCATATGTGGGGGTTCATAGGAGTACATCACTTATGAGCTCGTCCTTGCTTCTCCAGCTGTGTCCCGCGTGTTTGGTTCGTCGTATTCAAATTTTATTCAAAAGATAATCAGATATTTGTTCAAATAATAGAAAAGTATTTATGTGATTACTTCATTAAATTAAAAAAAAACAACAAAAAAAGCATATTCCTTGTGCAAATATAAAATTTGTTTAATGGTTTAGTTTGGTTTCTTTGTTTAAAAGCATATCAACCTTCATGGGTTATTTAATGCTTGTAGAAGTAGGGTAGTGGTGTTATTTAAGCCATTGCTAGGAGGGATAAGGTGGTTCATACCTTTCCCAAGGGTATTAGTCTAAAAATATTTCATAAAAACTTTATAAAATAGTTAGTAGAAACATTAATTGAAAATATTTTCTGTTTTCAAATTAGTTGAAGAGTATTTTAGATGAACTAGAGTTTTTCTTCATATTGTTTTTGCTCAACACTCCAACTAGATATACTCCCTATTATTATTGTTGTTCTTCTTCTTTCATTCATTCTTTTAATAGTTAGACTCTGAGTAATGCTATAAAAATATTAATAAAATGAATAAAAAGTTAAATAAATAATAAAAACTATAATGGAATAAAACAATAATTTTTCTATATTGCAATTCAAGGCCAGAAGTAAGGAGTCCCCAATGAGAATTTAACTCAATCTAATAGCTCACATGTAAAATAATAGTTTTTATCGTTTTTAAAAATATGAACCGATAATAATTGCCACACTTCCATTCTATGACCGGAAGTAATGAAAAACTAAGTGGAAAGAAAATGAAGTATTTTGCCCCACTTCCGGTAGTGGAAATCTCCTGTACATGAAGATTCGAATACGAACTGAATCCGCCCGACGAAAAAGGCGGAGAGTTTTAAGTCGTTTTTGAGTGGTAAGATAAAAAAAACAAAACAGAAAATGTCTTTTAATTTCGGTGCCACCCCAACTGCAACTTCATCGTTGCCACCAACAACTACTACATCTGCTTTCACCTTTGGGGCCCCAACAACAGCCACAACTTCATCGTTTAATTTCGGCGCTCCCACTGCAACAACCACTTCATCGTTTAGTTTTGGTACACAAGCCGCAACAACCACGGCTCCAAGTACAGGTCAGTTTTACTCGACCACGAGGACTTTTCACCCTGTTTTCTTTTTTATTTTAATATCGTATAATGAAATAAAAGGTTCACTTGACTACTTTGGTATTTGAAAGTAGTCAAGTTGAACTTTTATTATTTAACAAGACTGACCATTTCTCTTGTTGGGTTTGTTTATGTTTAACTTTTTAGCCGGTAGATTTTTATATTTAAAAAGCAACTTCTTTTGAATTTTTTACTATAATATACATTATCGCTTCTTTAGGCAAACATCACGGGTTCTTTTTGTGTGTGAGAAAAGAAGCGTTCCTGATTTTATTCAACGCCTTATCATCGGGGCTTTGACTGTGACCACCGAAATCTATTTCGGTGGTCACGATAAGACCCCCTCCTAAAAAAAAGGGGGTGTCTTGGATAAGACACTAAACAGCATCAGGTGATGAGGTTCAACTTATGGGACCCCTTTATTGTGATTATTTCCTTGTCCACTCTGACCTGGAGTGATAATACCTGTTTGAGTCCCATCTGTTATTTCGATAAATCGTTTTGAAATAATTAGTATTTCATAGGAATATTTGACATATAACTGTGTGCAGATTATTTGTATTAAGGTTTGGTTTGGTTTAATGGCATATCAACCTTTGTAGGTTATTTAACGCCAAAGCCATCCTTCTAGAAGAACAGTATTTAACCCATCGCTGGGAGGATAAGGGGGTTCATACCTTTCCCAAAAGTATTTGTACGAAAGTGAACGTAATAGCACGACTGGAGTTCGAACTCACTCACAACGATTCCGCAATCCATCGCTTTAACCATTACACCGCCTTTGTATTAAGAATATTTAAGTAAAGCTCTAATTGTTCCCTAAGGATTATTATTATTAGTTTCTTGAAACCATATAAATACGTAAAGTTGGCGACCTTAGTCGAGAGTGACCCGAAGGCTCTCTTTTCAAAAGCTACTACACCAAGGTGTAAGGGAGGGCGCTACTCCATTCCCAGGATTGCTCCACTTTACCCTTGATCCTCACCTTATTGTGCTGAGTGCTAAGCAAGGCGGCATCAAGTACCTTTTTTTTTTTTTTTTTTTTTTTTTTTGAGTCTTTTATGACTCGACCTGGGATTCAAAGAAATGATTATCAAATAGAAATAATTATTTGAAACCTTATGATTGACTCAAAAGTATTAGTATTAGAAATACTTGAAATTAAATAACTGTAAATTATTTGTATTAAGAATATTTATTTGAAGCTGTAATTGTTTACTAAGGCTTATTATTAGTTGAAACCATATAACTGTGTACAAATTATTATTTAATAGAAATCGTTACTTGAAGCCATATAGTTATTTGTATTGAAACCATACAACTGAGTGCAGTTTTTTTGTATTTGAGAGAAATACTTGATATCCTATAACTGTGCAAAAAAAAAGAAAAAAAAAATTCATGAAAGAACTATACAAAAATATAAATATACAATGAATATGATTTTCTTATCTTAAGGCATGAAATATCTCAAACAGGTTGACAGGCTGTTTAACTGAATCAATCTGATTTTTTTAGCACCAAATATTGGGTCTCAGATTACTTGGATCCTTAATCTAATACTGAAATAAGGTGTCTATTTTGATTTGGTTGTGTTTTATGGCATATTAATAAAATAAATAAATAAAAGTAAAGTTAGTGACTGTAGTCGAGGGTGACTCAAAGGCTCCTTTTGCAATAGCTACTACACCGAGGTGTTGGGGAGGGCACTACTCCATTTCCAGGATTGCTCCACTTTACCCTTGATCATCACCTTAAAATGCTGAGTGCCAAGCAAGGTGGCATCAAGTACCATTTTTTTGAGTTTTTGATGTGTCTCGACCTGGGATTGAACCCAGGTCTCCCGGACCATTGGTGAACACTCTACTCATTAGACCAATGGCATATCAATACTTGTGGGTTATTTAATGCCAAATCCTATTTATACACATACACATATATATGAGATTTGTAAGTGATTAGTTTGTGTGTAACATTTTTTAAACTTGGCAGAGCTCATTTGTTTGCACATAGTTAATTGGTTTCAAGTATTGCTATTTAATGTTAATATTCTGTTTGATATCAATAATAATCCCTAGCAAAAGATTGAACTGTTGTATTTGTCCCATAGATGAGACCCTAACATTACCCAGTTGGCTGGAGCTGTAGAATACACCAACTGTATCTCTGCAAAGTGATAAGACCCACCTTCCTCCAACAAGTGTCCTGGATATGACACTAAACAATCTGATTCTGAGGCTTCAGTAATACTAGAAGTTGATTTGATGCTAAATGAGTAGTTTTAATTATTAACTAAGATTTGCTTAGTTGTGGCTCAAGGACAGATTTATGGGGCACTTAGTGAGACTTGAACTCTCTGGTAATTGTTTATTTACCATTTCCCCCTGTGAAGAGCCCAAAATATGTGTGTGTGTATATATATATATATATATTCCATTTTCCCAGTTATTTAAATATGAATAGAATGAGACATAGTTATTTACAAAGTTTTGCTTAGTTTTTACACTAGGCTGGATGTATGGAGCACCCAGTAAGGCTTGAACTCACCAGCAATAATTTCTTAGTCTAACTTGCTGAGGTGTCTAGAGAGTAGTTTTATATCAATCCAAGCTTTGTAAATTAAATAAAGAGCCTGTTTAGTAATCTAAAGTATTATTTTCTTTTTACATCAGTTCAAGTTCAGCTAAGGATTTAAAATGTTGATACATTTTTCAGCCAGATAAACTCTTTCCATTGGAGCAAATGACACAACACATTTTCCATTTGGCTCTGTGTAATATTAGAATAAACTTAGTGGTGCTTCTACTGAATGGCCTCACCCCCATTGCAATTTACCTATAAAAAAATATGTCCCAGTGTAATAAATATAGATCTACAATTCAAACACTCTGTAGGACTTAGAATACACCAACTGTATCCCTTTTAAAGAGCTAAGATTCCCCCCCACCACCAAAGAAGGAGTGTTCTCTAGCTATGACATTGAACTACAATCAAGGGTGAGGCTCCAGTTTTAGAACTCTGAGATTAGTAGAGTACCTTTTCATTTCCATCAATCCCTGGTCCATTCTGACCTGAAGTGGTATGAATTTATCCAACCCCTCTACCACAAGCAGGATATGACACAAGGTCAATATTTAAGTGGGTTAAATCTGAGTTCTCTTTCTCTTAGACTGGTTGCTTAACCATAGCTGGGTTGAGAAAAGATTGATTTATATTTTTCTCAAGCAGATTGGTATGAAATGCAAAGAGCCTTGTCCAGGATTTGAAATTTGGTAGCCAATTCCATTTTTTATGATGATAGCCATTATGCTAAAAATGCCTCTGACCTGTTAGGGTCTCATTTATAGTTTGGTTTGGTTTTATGGCATATCAACCCTTGTAGGTTATTTAATGCCAAATCCTCTTTATACATATTTATTAAATATGATTTGTGATCACATTTCATAGATAACATTCTTAAATGAGCCTGAGTTTGTTTTTTTTTGCACACAGTTGAATGGTTTCAAATATTGCTATGTAACAGTCACAATTTAACATCAGTGAGTGTATTCTTCAGCCCCAGCCAACAGGGCTGTCCTATCTATAGATCAAATAGATCTGAAAATTATTAGTATTAGATAGGAATACTTGAAAGCATATAACTGTGCAAATTATTTGTAATAAAGATAGAAAATTCATTGAATGAGTATAAAAAGAGCCGCTTGATTGATAGCTGAATTGAGGAACGTACCATATGAAGAGAGACTGAGAATGATCATGTTGTTTAGCTGTGGAGATCTGATAGAAGTCTATATAAATATACACATGGTCTTTACTCTGCTAATCTCAACCTACTACCTCTTAACAATGGAAGTATTACTGGGGGATGGGAACATTCATAAAAATACTGCAAGACGGCGATAGACAACATTTTTTTAGTAATAGGGTGGTTGATTCTTGGAAATGCCCTTATAAATGCCCTCTCATTAAACACTTACAAGTCTATATTGGACAAAATATGGGATAATCATAAATACGCTGCAGAAATGCAGCTTAACATTATTTCCACCTGGAGAAAATACAAATAATAAAAACAATGGCCAGTTGATTGGTTTTTCAGACCAATAGAATCAGCTGAAGAAGATATCATTTGTTTTTTTTTTTTGTTTTTTTTACACTGAACATTCAAGTCTCTAAATTACAAATCAGTCTTAATTTACTGGTGATATACCAAATACCTTAATTGGGAAGGGAAGGATAGTCTAAAGAAATATGACTAATTACCAAATTGTTGCTTAATGGATAATTTTTGGTTTTAACCGTTCAATGAAAACATGAAGCATAGGACTAAAAATTAGTCTAATCTAAGTTGTAAATATAGACAAAAACAACAAAAATAAAGATATGCAGCTGTAAGATATGTGAAATGTGGTTGATATCAAATTCTGCTTTTAAATACTGGATCTTCAGTTGGGCTATTAAAAGATTTAAAAGAATGGTTGGTTGGGTTTTATGACATATCAACCTTTGTAGGTTATTTTATGCCAAATCCATTTTTATGCAAATTGTTAGCTCTATTTCTAACAATTCACTTTAGCATGAGTACACAGTTTAATTGTTGAAAACATTTCTATTTCAAGCTATTCAGTTTATTCAAACAGTTCTAATTCAGCTAAGTATAAGTACAGATTTTGTTTATACACAGTTAAATGTCAAAACAGTTCTATATATAACAATTCAGTTTAGTGTAAGTACAGTTTCAATGTCAAAAACAGTTCCATTTCAAACAATTCAGTTCAGCATAAACACACAGTTTAAATGTAAGTACAGTCTAATTGTCAAAAACATCTCTATTTCAAGCTATTCAGTTTAGTTCTAATTCAAACAATTCAGTATGCAGTTCTATTTAACCCGTAGATAGGACCCTTATCAGGTGCTACCATTCCAGGCCCAAGTGGACTTGGGAGCAATGGCAATGAAGGAGTGCTCCGCATTCCCCAAAGCCCCAGCATCACTGGAACCTCACCATCAGATTGTTTAGTGTCATATCCAGGACACTCATTGGTGGGTGGGGGGTTACTCTTCTGCAAAGGTGCAGTCGGTGTATTCTACAGCCCCAGCCGACTGGGCAATTAAAAGAATGAAATGACTCAATAATGGTTGATTGATTAGAACTTTTTCTTCATCTAATTTAATTTTGATTGTTATTAACATTTCATTTTAATTAAAATTTTAATGTTTCAGGGTTTAAAAGCTTTACTGGATTTGGCTCCGGTACAACAGGTAAGATGATAACGATTATTATCTACTTGAGTATAAAATGCAATTGGTGTTGTTTATATATACTAGGATGAGTCAAAAGGTTTGCAGTTTTTTGCTATGTGCTAATTTGCAGCACATATTATATCACTGAAGCTGTTCAAGCTGTGGTAGGTAGTGCACTGACATGTACTTTGCTTTACTTTGTGTGTGATTTAAAAGTCACATAGACGAACATGCAATGGAGTCTAATTTGGGAACTTATGCTTTATAAGTTTTGAAGTGGGCCATGATGCCGCGGATGCAACCAAAAATATTTGTTGTGCAAAAGGGGAAAAAGAAGTTGGTGACAGTACAGTAAGCAGATGGTTTCAGAAATTTTGATTGATTTGCAAGAACCTTGACAATCAGGTAGGCCTAAAACTGTTGATTCTCAGGTTGTGCTCCAAACCTGAGAGGCAAATCTGATGAGTAGCACTCAGAGAGTATGAGTTGAGCTTGGCAGCTCACAGTCTAATGTTGTTTATCAACTTGATGATCTCACAAAAATATCCGGAGCTGCTGAATTGTCTCGTGTTACCAAAATATTGCAAAACTTTTGACTCACCCGAGTATATTTGACAATGGACCGAGTCTCAAACTTAAGGCGATGCGTGTTCATTAACAAATCATTATAATCTTAGGTTGTTTTTTTAAATGGAGTGACCGGCTGAAATAAATTTATAATAGCCAAATTATGATCTGTTAAGTTTTTCTTCGAAACCGGTTCATTGGCCTAGTGGGTAGAGTGTTCGCCAATGATCCGGGAGACCGGAGTTCAATCCCAGGTCAAGTCATACCAAAGACTTAAAAATGGTACTTGATACCTCCTTGTTTAACACTCAGCATTATAAGGTACGTATCAAGGGTAAAGTGGAGCAATCCAGGGAAAGGAGTGGCACCCTTCCCTATTCATCAGTGTAGTAGCAGTTGAAAAGGGAGCCTTCAGGTCACCCTCGACTACAGTCGCTAACTTACTTATAATCTTAGAAACCAGAGATAAGGGAATAACCCTCCCCCCCACCTTCTAGTAATAAGAGGTTGGTTGGTTGGTTTGTTTTACAATCAGATCATGATACAAATACCTGCTCATGATACATATTGTGATACACAATAGAAAAAGCATAAATTGATTCTATTAATGCAATATATTTGTATCATAGTAAAAACATAGAAATACATAAACTCTGGTTAGTGTAGTGGGTAACGTGTTGGATTGTGACATCAAAGTGAGGTGGGGCGGGGGTGTCCTCGTGGTGTAATGGTTAAAGCGATGGACTGCGAAATCGTAGTAAGCGAGTTCAAACTCCAGTCACGCTATTACGTTCATTTTCGGACAAATACCGTTGGGAAAGGTATGAACCCCCTTATCCTCCCAGCTATGGGTTAAATAGCGTCGCTGCTGTTCTTCTAGAAGTATGGCTTTGGCATTAAATAACTCACAAAGGTTGATATGCCATTAAACAAAGAAACCAAAAACCAAATCAAAGTGAGTTTGAACTCACGCCCTACACATTTATGTTTACTTTGTTGAGAAAGGTATGACCCCACTCCCTTATGATTCTCCTCTTCCCCTCCCTCTTACCAGCTATGAGTTGAATAGTAGCGTGACTGTTCTTTTACAAGGATGGTTTTGGTATTGAATAACCCTTGAAGGTTAATATGCCATTAATTAAAGAAGACATAAAAAGGAAATCTGTATGTGAACTAGAAAAAAAAATTTTTAAATCCACTGTACGTATAGTTTTAGTGATTTGAAAATTTTGCTTCTTTCAACATCTATAATTTCATTTATTTTTTTAAATTTAATTTTTAAATTATGTCTGTAATTTTTTTTTGTCATCAATAATCTTATATTTTTTCTCCAATCTCAATATTGGTTTTTTTTATATAGAAAGGGTCATTCAATAAATAAGAAAACCCATTTTGACTCTACAGCTCATAACACAATATATATCTCCTAGACAAGCTTGTTAACCATTACCTATTACAAAGATGGATGTTGAATGAATTTAATCCTTTTTTTTTTTCTCTTTAGGTGGATTTACTGGTTTGGGTGGCTTTGGTACAAACACAACAAGCACCAGTTCCACTTTTGGAACACCTTCATTTGGAACTTCTACTGGTACTAGCAGCTTTTTTGGTGGTAAATTCTTTTGACTAACTCTCCTTTTTTTTCACAAAAACAATTGATAAGTGATTTTTTAAAAATAATTTTTACAGGTTGTTTCAGAAAAATTAATATCTTTTCATAATCTAAGAATTTGACCAATTCTCATTCAAATGATCTTAATTTTAACAGCATGTCTTGAAACAATTCAAAAGACTCGGTTTAATGTTTAAATGTGTTTTCTTTTACAGCGAATGGAATTTCTATACTTGAAAAGAAAACGCATTAAACATAGAATTTTGAGTTGTTTCTAAATGTGCTGTTAAAATATTAAACATAGAATTTTGAGTTGTTTCTAAATGTACTGTTAAAATATGAGATCATTTGAACGAGAATTAATCAAGTGATGAGATTACAAAATTGTATCAATTTTTCTGAAACTCCCAGTATTTTAGGATGTAAAAACGATTTTTTTTTTTTTTGTGTAAATTTGAAAGGAATACACCAAATAGGTTCAACTGCAAATTGAATATGTGAAATAGTCAGTTACTAAGCTTAGCTTAGATGTGGCACAAGGTTAGAAATATAAGTGAGAATTTAACTCATTAATAATGACCTGGTAATCTAGCTTGCTAACTATGACACCATAGGTGGTGCTCTAGTGCCCTATTTACTAAGCTTAGAGTTGTGCACAAGGCCAGAAGTATGGGGCACCCAATACTAATCAAACTCACAATGGTCTACTAATCTAGCTTGCTAACCATGACACCATGTTTGGTGCCTTGGTTAAATATGTAGAATAGCAAGTACATTGCATGTTTATAGGTCATTACCAGACGTATCAAGAGTAAAGTGGAGCAATCCAGAGGAAGGAGTAGCGCCTTCCCCTACTTCTTGATGTAGTAACTATTGAAAAGGGAGCCTTAGAGTTGCCCTCGACTATGGTCGACAACTTTACTTACCATCTTGTTTGGTCTGAGAATTTTTCATCACCTTCTTGTAACAATCTAATTTTTGTGTATATATTACTACAATATAGAAAAAAATGATATATTGAAGCAAAGAATTTTGTTAACACAATAACATTAAAACACTAAACCTTTTATCTGCTCGCCACCGGTCCTGTCTCTCTGTTTCTTTCTCTCTCACTCTTATTCGCCGCATCAATACACTGGTTTGCACAATTCTGCTGTCAAAACAACAACTATGCCCCTCCTCAAAATGCTTCTTTTATACCGGTTCTGGCTGACCAAAATTTGCATATGTTGCAAACCCCGCCCCACCAGAGATGAGATGCGTGACCTACAAATTGCACTCCTGATGATGCTCACGCTTTCGTTTTTCCATACTTACGGTGCTCTACACCCAAGATACATTCACGCCATTTTCGAACTTTGAGGTAGGCCATCTTGCTCATCACTTCTTGCTTGTTTCTTTGTGGCTATGAAAGGAATTCAATTCACACAGCTTCGTTGTGACATTTCATTTTTCTCATTCACTCGGTTCACCACCTGTTTTTTATCCAGCTGAGGACGATTGCTGAATTCGCTTAAACATCGGCTGTTCTGCCTGCATATACAGCAGGCTATTCATTGCCTCTTTGAATGATGAATCCTGGTTGGCTCATTGGAGACAGCAGTCTGCGGGTTCTGCCTTTCAATTTCATTTCAAACACTCTTTGCAAATAATCCACTTTGCCGTTTAATAATAATCATATCAGATTTGCATGCTGATAATCATAATTTCTCAAGGGAGAGAAATATTTAGTGATAATTAAGTACTTTCTCTTTATCATTTTCCAATTATAATATAAATCCTATGAATAAACTGTAGCATTTAACTGTCAAAAGTTCAGTGTTTGCCTTGAGACATTTTGTATTTTTGACAAATTCAGCTTCAGTGTTTTTATTGGTCTTTCAGGTTTTGGCACTAACACAACAAGCAGTGGTTCCACTTTTGGGGGTTCCGCTGGTACAGGTGGCTTTTTTGGCAGTAAGTATTTAACCGAAAATAAAATTGCATGAATAATGGGTGTACTTATTTTTGGACTGCTACATAGGAGGCATGCATAGCATTATGGTTATCATCTTAGGAAATCGAAACTTAGACAAAAGGCTATTTGTATTTCACTTCATGCTAATGCCTTTGAGAAAGGTATGAATCCAGCTATAGTGGGAGGCACTGGGTTCTTTAACATTGGTTAGACAACCATTCTTGGAGAAGGAAAACTCTAAATTCAAATCTGCTTTAATCCACATAAAAATTGGCTTTGTGTCACATCCGGCCCATAGTACTTTAAAAAATTGGCCTTGTGTCACATCCGGTCCATAGTGGTTTAAAAAATTGGCCTTGTGTCACATTCGGCTCATAGTGCTTTAAAATAATTGACCTTGTGTCATATCCTTTTCCTATAATGATAACTGTAATTCTATGAGTGCCTCTAACATATTTCATCATCATCTGCACAGATTCTCTTGACTCTAACTTGCCATCCATCTGTATTGTCTAGTCCTCTAGATGGTATCTAGTGTCTGCACAGAGCAGATGAATGTACGTCTTTGCTGGTTGGCCAACACTGGTGTGTCCATGTGTTGGAGTCCATTGAAGAACCTCATTTATGAATTTCTCTTTTTTTCCAGCATGTCTTGTTCATCTTACTTGCATGGTTTGTCAGATGGGAAGCAAATGGTCATGCAATTGCTGTTTTGTAGGTTTCTGCTTCCAAGATTTATTCAGAATAATATGCAGCATCCTTGTTTGGTTTTCGTCTAGGTTTTTCTCCTAGCATTTTGTTAAAAGTTCAGGTGGTGGAACCATGCAATAGTACTAACATAGCTCCAGCTTAAAAGAATTCCTATTCTATTTTATCAGAAAGATTTGATTTTCGTAAGGTCAATAACCTGTCAGTGGTAGTCCATGCCTTTCCTGTGTGTGTGTGTGTGTAGATATTGCTTTCAGTAGATGAGATATTGCTATTGAGGTGTGTAAACTGGGCTACTAATTTCAGAGGCCAATTTAATGTGATGGCAACATGTTATTTAAAACGCATGAATTCTGTTTTGAGTTCATGTTGTAATAGACGCAAACGACTGCGCGTCTGTTTAGCTTGTCAGGAATTATCAGGAATTGAACCTGAGACCTCATAACAAATTGTAGGTTGGTTTAATTTGAATAAGACTGTTTCAGCCAATCAGAGGCAGGCTTGGGATTGTAGCAGGCACTACTTAAGACACACACGAATTTGGTCAGTGATTCAAAAGTCATTTGCCTGGGGAGTGTTCGACAGCTCAGATAGAAAGACCCTTGTTTTAGAATCACACATGTAGAGACTAATTCCTCTTGTTCCTGGCGATGCAGCTCACAAAATAATCAATGATGGTAGAAAATATTTTTGGAGAAAAGTTCAGACTATTTTTATGTAAGGCATATATTATCAGTTGACATCTGAAAAATGGAATTGACAATTTGTGGGTTCAAGTTCTTGCTAATGCTATTTGTCTTTAATTTCACACTAATGTCCTAAAAGGCATGAATCCACTTCTCTCTCTCTTCTGAGCAGACTGAGGTGAATGTAGTGGAGGGCAACCTGAAGACTCCCTTTTCAATGGCTACTACATTGAGGTGCTACTTCTTTCTTTGGATTGCTTCATTTTACCCTTGATATGTAGCTTATAATGCTGAGTGTTAAGTAAGGAGGTATCAAGTACCTTTTTTTTTTTTAGTCATTGGTATGACTCAACTTGGGATTGAACCCCAGTTTCCTGGGCCATTGGTGAATACTCTATCCACTAGACCAATGGACTGATGAATCATTTTAAAATGTTTTTCCTAAATTAAGAAAGGGCTCAAATGCTGCCTTGTTGAGAAGGCTGAAACCATGGAAACAAAGAAAACAGTATAAAAAATCAGATTGACATACTTTGCATCAGAATAACATCATCAGAATGAATTTTTATTTTACACAAAATATCTATATTCTTTTTTTGCTTTAGATTTAATGATTATTTTTATTTTTTTAAAGACTATGAAATAATAAAAATGATTAAATTTTACATTTTATATATATATAATCAATAATATGGTTTGCTGTATTTACAAATAAAGTGTGTTCAATATTGTTGAGAGTGCATATGGACTGGTGATTGCATAGGTAAAAAAAACTGGCAATCTCCTTGCACAGTTCTCTGTTTCTACCCTAAACTGACTTCATCCCTAGTTGGCTGAGGCTGTAGAATACACCGACTACATCTCTGTAGGGGGGTAAGATTTCCTCAACGAGTGCCTCGTGGCCTAGTCAACTGGGGCTATAGAATACACTGACTGCATCTTTGTAGGCGGATAAGACCCCTAACAAGGGTCCTGGATACAATATTAAACTTTGGGGAATGCGGAGTACCCCTTTATTGCTATTGTTCCCAGGTTCATTCTGACCCGGAGTTGTAGTACCTGATAGGGTCCTATCTGTGGGTCAAATAGAACTGTTTGAGATTTAAACTGTGTGCAAACAAATGGCTTACATTAAATCAAATTGTTAGATTTAGAACTGTTTGACCATTTACTGTGTAAATAAATGACTGTCTAATCAAATTGTTAGTGATACATAGCAATACTTGGAACCACTCAACTGTACAAACGAATAAGTAATGTTGAATAATTAGTGTTAGAAATTCTTGAAACCATTTAAGGCTGAAAAAAAAATGAGCTCAGGCTCATTTAAAAATTTTATCTACAAATTGTTTATAGATCATATATCTAATATATATGTCTAAAGAAGATTTGGCATTAAATAACCTATAATGTTTGATATGCCATAAAACCCAACCAAAGCAAAAACTGACTTCACTGAACATTATTATGCTGAAATAATCGTTTTTGTCAAAGGGTTGTTTGTCCTGAAAATCAGTAAGCCAAAGAAAGATAACTTTTATATATGAATTGAATTAATTTTTAATTTCATATAATTTTAAAATAACATCGGTTAATTCACTTGCTGTTAATAGTATTTGTCTATTTACGATAAGAAATATTAAAGAATAAAACTGATTCAAAAAGTATTTTAAAAACAAAATCTTTTATTAGAAATAAAAAACAAATCCATCTTTGTATTGTAGAAATCATAACAAAAATATTAAATCTAAGTATAATTTAGTTAGAATTAATAAAAATTAATTTAAATAAAGGATATTGTAACTTTATATGAGGAGTAAATAAGTTTAAAGAATCCTGTTTTTGATTGTTTTATGATTAGAAATAGATGCTATACAATATAAGAATCTTTCTGTGTTGAAGGGAATTCCCTGTGGAATAGTTGCTTATGTTTTGGACTGTGACATCATAGTCTGTGAGTAAAAACTCCAAACATACTATTACATTCACTTTTGGACTAATGCTCCTTGGTCAAATCCTGAATCTCCCTATCCTCTCTGCTATGGGCTTAATAGTACCGCTACTGTTCTTCTACAAGGATGACTTTGGCATTAATTAATCCTTGAAGGTTGATATGCCATTAAACAAAAACCCCAATCTTCTCTATGTTGATTATTATATATTGTAATAAACGTTTTGGAATTTAAGAAATTAAAACTATTTTGTTTTAAAAGTAATTTGTCTAAAGTATTGCGAAAATCACCTAATTCAAAAAAGACGAGCCAGCTGCTGGGGCTGTAGAGTACACAGACTGCATCTCTGCAAAGGGGTAAGACTCCCCCCCCCATGAGTGTCCTGGATATGACACTAAAAAAATCTAATGGTGATGCTTCAGTCCAGCAATGTTGGAGCTTTGGGGAATGCAGAGTATCCCTCCCAGGTCTACTCTGGCTCAGAGTGGTAGCACCTCAGAGGGTCCTATCTATGGGTCAAATAGATCTGTTAGATTTTGCAAACAAATGACTTATGCTAAATTGAATTATTTGAAATAGAACTGTTTTCATCATTTAACTGTGTGTAAGCAAATGACTGATGTTTAAATTAATTGTTAGTGATATATAGCAATACTTGGAACCATTTAACTTTGACTTATGCTAGATTGAATTGTTAGAAATAGAACTGTTTGATCATTTGTGTGCATCTACAAAATGTGTTTACAAATCATACATTTAATATATATATAAAAGCAGGATTTGGCATTAAATAACCAACAATAGTTGATATGCCATAAAACCAAACCAAATTAAACAAAACCTAATTCAAAATCTCAGATGTCTTTATTTATATATATATAAAAAGTGATAACTTACAGTACTATTTCTGTTACTTAGCTTCATGTGGCAAAAAGAAATATTGTTACAATCAACAGACAGGATAATGAGATTTCTGTGACAATCTCAACCATCTAAATATCTTTGCATATGTGCAAGCCCACCCGATCAGCTATGTCTGTAGAATATACTGACTGCACTTTTGCAGAGTGTAAAACACCCCCCCCCTCAAGAAGTCTCCTGGATATAACCCTAACCCTGCTTCTGATGATGAGGCTCCAGTCCGGGAGCTTTCGGGAATGTTGAGTACTATTTTATTGCCATTACTACCAAGTTCACTTTAACCAGGATTAGTGGTACCAATTAGGATCTCATCTATGGGTCAAATAGAACTGTTCAATCATTTACTAAAGATTATTATTATTACCCATTTGAAACCATACAGGTATGTGCAAATTACTTATATTGCAATACTTGATAAATAGGATTATTAGTATTATCATATTTACCAACCCCTCTGCTCGGGCAGGATATGACACAGGGTCAATTTTTTAAGCGGAGTTTAACAGGTTTGAATTCAAAGTTTTCCTTCTCCTAGACTAGTTGCCTCACCAAGGCTGAAGAACCTAGTCTGCCCTACTATTTACCCATAGCTGGAGGGAGAATAATTGGATTCATACCTTTCCCAAGGGTATTAGTGCTATGTGAAATGCAATCAGTCTCGTCCAGGATTTGAACTCGTGTTGCCGTGTCCATTTCCTACGACGATAATCATTACACCAGGATTATTAGTATTAGATAGCAATATTTGAAACCATTTAACGGTGTGCAAACAGATAATTAATATTAAATAGAATTATTTGTGTTAGATTAGAATTCTTAAAATTATTTAACTGTGTGCAAATAAATGAGCTCTAACAACTCATTTAAAGATAAAGTTACCTACAAACTCTTTGTTTATAAATCACATATATATATTTATGTAAAACAGGATTTGGCATTAAATAACCCACAAAGGTTGTTATGCCATAAAACATCAACTATGTGTGCAGCTAATATTTCAAGCTTGAGGTCCTAGTTTTATTTGCTTGTTTTTATTATCTTCTCTTGATTTATTGATTAAAAATCATTATTATTTTTTTTTTTTTTAGGTAGCCAGCAACAACAACAACAACAGCAGCAGCAGCAAGCGGCCAATCATTTGGATAATTTGGCCAAAGCTGTCATGATGCCACACATATTTAATGATGAAAGAGATGTCATCATTGCTAAATGGAATCTTTTACAAGCATACTGGGGTACAGGACGAGCTTATTTTGATTCAAATGGTTTTGTTGATCTGACATCAGAAAACCTTTTGTGCCGATTCAAGGTAAGAAGTCAAAATATGGCCAGCTTGTTTTTTTATTCATTTATTTTTCAAGCATGTTCAAAGGTTTTCTGAGCCCCTCTCCTCTCCATTGGAAACTTTTGCACATACCTATAATATCTTTATTGAGGATAGTTAATAGAACAGAGAGTTGAATTGTAGGACAATTTTGGTTAGAGCGCTTCTGTGGTACTGGTACCATGTAACCCAGTACAACCTGTTACATGATCTGGAAAGCAGATGGATACTGGCAAATAATTGCCCTGAATGATCTCTTGAAGAGGAATATTATGGCATCTTGACAAATGAATTGGATAGGAGAGATAGACACTGCTAAGTAACCCTTATTACCATGAAAGATCCCACATAGAGAAATACTTGATAGGGCACTTTCTAATGACCTAATAGGTAATGGGAGAGGAGATAGGTGCTGCTAATTAACTCGAATTGTCCTGGAAGGGTCTTAAAGAAGGAATTACTTAAAATAGAACCATAACAATCTTATAGAGAGAGGAGATGGGCACTGCCAAGTAAACCTTATTACTAGTCAGTGGTATTACTCAGGATGGTATAGAGTGTAAGAGTTATCATAAGAAATGAAGTAGGTGACCAGAGTTCAAATCTTGGATGAGGCTGTCTGTGTTTCACTTTATACTAATTGTACCATACCCATGATACAGATATGTGTGAAACGTACATAGAATGTTCATAACATATATACATAGAACATAGGAATCCCGAAACATGAAAAACACTTACGACTTCTTAGTTCTGGTACGAAACTTTTTATTACCGTTGAGTTAAAAGGTTTTTCGACGTAAGGAGAGAGGCACAATCTTTCTATGCTGCCCCCGCCCAACACGTGTGGCACTCGCCACAAGGCCTCGGCGAGCAAGCAAAAGTCAACCGTCTTCTTCCGAGCCAGGAACTCAACTAATTGACTTTTTTTCAAAACCCTCCGTGTGCACTTCCGGTGTATGACATCATTCACATCCCATGGTCAAATTTTCTATCTGGGATTTTTATTTTGACATCTCTGAATGACACATCCTCCCTGCATGCGCGTGAACACCTGTGCTCATGTTTGCATCTAACTGAGCCAAAAGGTTCTCAGCCTAACTAAAGCCAAAGGCATAAAACGAAATCCCTCGGCCACTATATTACATAATGCCCTTGGCAAAGGCATGAATCCAACTGTTCTTTTCCCAGCTATAAGTAAATAGGATAGATTGGGCTCTTTAGCCATGTTTAGGCAACCAAAATAGCAGAAGGAAAATTGAAATGAAACTAGCTTGAATCCACTTAAAAACTGATCTTGTTTTGCATCTTGCCTATGGTGGAGGGGTTGGGTAAATGCATATTCAGGATGACACCCCCTAAAAGTTGTCAGACTATTACAACAATTTGCTCAAATTTGTTTTCGACTTTTTAAAAGATTTTGACTGATAAATTCTTGTACCTTCTTCATGATTATGTTGCATCTGTTTTGTTTTTGTTTTGTTAAATTTTGTACACTATTGGGTTAAAGAGTGGATCTGGGAGTAATGACCACTAAGAAGTGACTAGATACTCTCCAGAGCTCTAGCCTCACCATCCGATGCAGTTTAGTGTTATACTCAGGATGATATAGATGTCTGTTTTTTGTTTTTCAGGCAATTGGCTATAGTTGCATTCCTCAAAGCAAAGATGAAGACGGACTTGTTGGTCTTGTTTTAAAAAAGCCTTTCACTGAAGTGAAAACCAATCAAAAAATCTTAACTGATGCCTTACATCAAATTCTTGGTGGGAAGCCGACTTTCTCTGTTTGTATTGAAGGCATCAAGCAATGGCCAGACAACAAGTAAGATGCAAATGTTATATATGCTTTTTTTTTTTTTTTTTAAATTTTTTTTATTCATGAAATTTAAAGGTTTTTTCTTTTTCTTACTTAGCCCCCCACCCCCTTTTTTTTTTTCTTTCCTGACTTTATTTAATGGGTAGGAGATTCTTGTGGTAGAACAGTTATTATCATATGAAGTGGACTCTACTATCCAAGTTCAAATCCTGAACAAAACTGTTTGCATTTCACATAAATCCAATTATTCCCTCTTCAGCTGTGGCTTAAAAAAGGCAACCTGAGAACTGTAACCTTGATATGGCAGCCAGTCTAGAAGGAAAACTGAGTTCAAACCAGTTGTAGACCAGAAAAGAGATTGGCTTTGTTAGATTATTCTAGCCCAACACACACTATATGAGTAGTATCCTTACAACCAAACTAGGTTATGGGACCAATAAAAATGAAAAGTCTTAATGAGTGAGGGATTTTTTTTTGGCAGGGGAGGTACTGTTAAGGTATTAGAAATATCTTTCTCTTTTTTTCTCTTCTATTTTCATTCCTTTTTTTGTTGGATTTGAATTTTTTTTTTTTAAAAACAAAGAATGAAATTTGAAGTTTTTCTCTTTTTTTCTATTCAGTCCATTTTCTCTCTTCTTTGTTTCTCTTCTTCAATTTCTGTCAAGGGTTAAGATCCCCCCCCACCTCTCGCTAAAATGGAGTGTCTTGGGTATGTGATACTAAACTGGTACATTAGATAGGAATATTTGATAACTACAAATTATTTGTATTGAGAATAGTTACTTGAATCTATAATTGTTTACCGAAGATTATTATTAGTTATTTGAAACCATATAACTATGAAAACAAATGACTATTTTTAAATAGAAATAATTACTTGAAACCATATAATTATTAATATTAGATAAGAATACTTGAAACCATATAACTGTACAAATTATTTGTATTTAATAGGAATACTTGAAACCATATAACTGAAAACAAATGACTATTTTTAAATAGAAATAATTACTTGAAATCATATAATTATTCATATTAAGAATACTTGAAACCATACGTCTGCAAATTATTTGTATTATGTTGGAATACTTGGGGCAATAGTTACCTGTTGGCTGGAGCTATAGAATACACCAACTGCATCTCTGCAAAAGGGTAAGAAAATTCCCCCCCACCACCACGAATGTCCTGGATATGACATTAAACAATCTGATGGCGAGGCTCCAGTAATACAGGAGCTTTGGGGAATGTGGAGTACCCCTTCACTGCCATTGCTCCCAAGTCCACTCTGGCTTGGAGTGGTAGCACCTGAAAGGGTCCTATCTATGGGTCAAATAGAAATATTTGACATTTAAACTGAGTGTAAACAAATGACTTATGCTAAATCGAATTGTTAGAATGAAATCACCCCCCCCTCCAAATGATTAAAAATGACCATACAAACACAAACTCCCAAGAATCAACCAAATCCATAAAAAGATCCTATTCTATTGTAAATTCACCAAATAATTGCAAACCTCACTTTAGCAGAAGTTAAACTATCAAACGAGACCATCTACAACACAAAATTTGTCTAACATTTGTCTTGCACTGTAACAATACATTCAAAAACCAAAATATTTACTTACAAATTGTAGGTGTGTGTGAGTGTGTGTGTGTGTATATATATATATATAGAGAGAGAGAGAGAAAGTGGGGGGTTGGCATTAAATAACCCATAAGGGTTGATGTGCCATTAAATACTAACCAATAAACATTTGAACCATATAACTATGCAAATTATTTGTATAAGATAGGAATACTTGAAACCATACAACTGTGTTAAAAAACGACTTAAACAACTACACAAAAAATATAAATCTGAATGTATAATGAACACAATTCCCTAACCTTTAGGCATAAAATAACATAAAAATACAACCTCCGTTCCATGATAATTGTTACATTTGCACATGTATTTCTTAGACTAAATGTAACAACTATATGGGACAATGGTAGTGTTTTGTTTTGTATTTTTCTTTTTTCCTCTTTCTTTCTTTCTCCTTCTTTTCATTCCTTTGAAGATAAAATATGGTAATGAAATAAAGGGGGAGTCCCCATGGTCTAATGGCTAAAACGTTGGACTATTGCCTCAAAGTAAGCCAACTCCAGTTTGGCTATTCACTTTTGGACTAATACCCTTAAGAAAAAGTATGAATACCCTTCATCCCCCAGGTTAATTAGTTCCACGACTATTCTTTTACAAGGCTTGCTTTAGCATTAAATAACCCGTGAAGGTTGATATGCCATTAAACAGAGAAACCAAACCAAGGTAATGAAATACTGAGAAAATAACTCCATTTTTTTTCTCTCTACCTTCAATGATTACCTCGGATAAAGACTTGTTCCTGAAAACTCGTAGCTTTAAAAATATACACTCCCAATTTAAAGAATATCAAATTTCTTTGAAAAAATGTCATTTATGGATCAAATTGAGTTTAACAATAAGATGAAATTACTACAGATTTTGTTCTGTGATTTGAGAACAAATTGATTTTCAGAATTTTTTTAAAAAATCAAGGATCAATTTTTGGCACTATATGACCATTATAGAAGAGTCAGTGTGCCATAAAACCACATTCAGAATCAGAACTTTGGAATTTGGATTTAAGTCTATGAGAATCTATTTAAAAATCCTTGATTGGCACTATACAACCATTATAGAATAGTCATTGTGCCATAAAACCACCGTAATTCAAATATTTACTTTCAAGAATTCTGAAATGGAAAAAACATTAACACCTACACATACACAATTTTCACTTGGATACTATTCGGGGGTGTTATTCATTTATATGAAAATCTGAAACTGAAATCAAAGTTGTTTTTTGGAGTGATAACAAATTGGAATTCTATGTTGCAGTGGATTGCAGCGTCTACAGGTAGTGTGTATATGTATGTCTGTCTGTCTCTCTCTCTCTCTCTATGTGTGTGTGTGTGTGTGTGTATATATATATATATATATATATGTATATAAGCATCAGTCTTTTTATATAATGTCATATGACATTGTTCTACTATCTTCTGTCATAGTAAGAGTTTAAAAAACCTTTCCATATACTAATTCATTTTTTTAATTTCTGATTTCTACTGCTAACAATTACAGAATACTATTGATATAATGGTTAGTATTCACTAATAGTCTGGGAGATTGAGGTTCAATCACACGTCGAATCATATCAGACAAAAAATGGTACTTGAAGCCGCCTTGCTTAACACTCAGCATTATAAGGTGTGGATGAAGGGTGAAGTGGAGCAATCCAGGGAAAGGAGTAGCTCCCTCCCCTACTTTTCGGTGTAGTATCTATTGAAAAGAGAACCTTCGGGTCGCCTACTTTATTTAATCTGAGAATTGTGATAAAAATTAAGATGATAGCAACAAGAATCAAAAATGAATAATGTTTAAAAAAAAAGGGTTAGCTAGAGTAACTTATATAATTATTTGCTAAGCTTAGTTGTGACATAAGTTGAGAAGTATGGGGTACTCAGTGAGAATAAAGCTCATTTATAATGGTTTGTTAGCCTAGCTAGTTAACCATTACACTAGATGGTCAAATATATAACCATAGATGAAATACGTTGGGTCTTCTACCGAAAACTGACATTGAATGAATTATCTCCCTTTGATTTCATAGCGAACATATCAGCCATTGATATATTTTTATTTCTTCATGTAAATGAAGTTTTTGTTGACTTTACTCTCGTTCTTATTGATAAAAACTGTCAATAAACACGTTCAGTGGTTGCAATTTGTATTTATTTGGCCTATTTACCTTTGTTGTTATAAAATGGCTTAACCCTTTCAATCCAATATTAGCACAAACAATTTTTTTTGTTTAGTATATTCTATGTTAATAAGTTCACAGGGGCGTTTATCACATTTGCATAACATTTTTAAAAAGTAGGTTTTAAGAAATACTTTCCCTTTGTTATTCATTTGTAATTTATTGTTTCATTTTCATAGATATAAACAATAGTTTTGTGTTTAACTTTTTTAAGACAAAAATTTATTCAAATTTTAAGTTTTAATGAAAAGTTGCAATTTGTAATATATATTAATTCATATTATATTTATGACTTTACATTTAACGTGTTTTTTAACAATTTTTTGGAGTGGAACAAAAATTCTCCAACTGTATTAGGTAAAAAAAAAACCCAATGATATAATCAATATTTTTGCAGGGACATATTTATTCTATTTGAGTTGAAAGTTTGCAGATAATTAGTTATTTGAAAGATTTATCAAATTTATATTTTAAAAACTTTTTTTTTAATAAAATTAAATTTTTATCAAACTTATTTTGGAAATTAAAAAAAAGAATTCTTCTGCAAATATTTTGAATTTTATAGTTCTATTGAAAATTTTTTGAATTCAATCAATTATATTGATCGTTTATGTTCACAAAATATCAAAAACATATTTAGAATTTCTCCAATAATATTGTTACTAAAAATAATCTATTAAGTAACACATCCCTAATGGTAATGACAACCTTTTGACTGGAGAGGCTGTAAAATGTACCTACTGTACCTCTGCAAAAGGGTAAGACCCCCTACCCAAATGAGTGTCCTAGCTATGACACCAGCTGTATCTGATGGTGAGGCTCCAGTCCCAGAGTTTTGAGAGATGTGCAGTACCACTTTATTGGTATTTCTCCCAGGTTCATTTCAACCTAGAGTGGAAGTATCTGTTAGGGTTTTATTTATGAGTCAAATAAGACTGTTCAATCTCTTACTAAAGTTTATTATCAGTTATTTAAAACCAAACAGCTGTGTGCAAATTATATTACATAGGAATACTTGAAAAATAGAATTATTATTGTTAAATTGCAAAATACTTGAAACCATTTAATTACATGCAAATAAATGATCTCTAACTCATTTAAAAATAAATTTACCTACAAACTATTCACAATATATAACAGGATTTAGCTTAAGATAATCCACAAGGCTTGATTTACTATAAAACACCAACTAATACTGTAACAGATGGTTGTAATAATCATTCATGAGAGACGTATTATTTTAAAAACAATTTAAAACGCTGTTTATTATATTTACTTACAAGTCTCATGTTACACAAAAGAATTTAATATTTTGAATGAACTGTTATGTAATAAAGACCAATGTTGACTTTTAATGTTTTATGCAGCAAAGTATATTACAATACCATTAACAGTAATTGAGTTTGTATTTGTTCAGAAACTATAATGGTGTGCATTCACTTTACAATTGGTTATTTAAAACTAAAGTCATAGAAGTTCTCTCTCTACATCACTCTCTTGTGTGTGTGTGTGTGTATATATATATATATATATATATATATATATACACAAACACACACACACACACACAAGGATTGCCCGAAAATTTTATTAGCTGATATCATATCTGTTGTTGATGACCTTTTTACCAATGGGATCCAAGCACTGCAATACTGACAAGAAAAGTGTGTGGACCCACAAGGAGGACTAAATTGAATAATGATTCTCATTTGGTCACATTCTATAAAGGAATCTTGGTTAGCTGACTTTGTGTGTGTGTGTATTTAGGTTGCAGATTTTCTTGCAGGCATATTTAATTGATTTTATGATTTGGTGTTGAGTTTGTAAGCAAGATGTCTCTACTATAAGTCAAGGCTTTTTAATATAATCCAAAATCACTCATGTTATGACCTGAGTTCATGAACTTTTGATTTTTGTTGATCATTGTCAAAGATATGGGTGCAACCCACCAAAAATTATTTTATGTGATCAATGAATATTTTGAATTAGAGTATTCATCATGTGCTGTTGACATTGTATTTGAATGCACGATCCATTGGTTTGAATGTGTAGAATTTACAGATCAGGATCACATGACTCTGAATCCCTGAGGCTATGGAACTCGGCACCTCTGTCAGATGTGTCTTTTAAGTATTTTAGCTCCTACATTAAGAGATTTGGTCATGTGTGGGCTGTTTTTTTTAAGTATTTGAAGTCTATTTTAAAATTTGTGCTGTACAGGGTTTTCATATCATCAATTAAAATTTTTTTAATGATTGTAGGGGTGTTGTGGTGATGCAAGATATGTTTATTTGTAATGTGTGTGTGTGTGTGTGTATATATATGGCACTAGGATTAGATAAATGGCAAATTAGTCTGTTGAAGAGGATGGTGGTTGTATGTCCAATGTATAAAATAAGTGTTGCATCGTTATTAGTGTTGGAGATGTTATCTCCTAACGAGCAAGAGATTTGACATTCTACATTAGTTCTACATAATAGTATTTTTGTTGGTGCACTATTATTAGTAACAAAGTTTACTGTTTAAAGTTTTTTATGGTATATTGATGTATTGTAAATATTTATCACTATAGGTGATGTATATTCTACAATATTTCTGTTGTTGTATATTTCTCATTTGCTCCTGTCATCTCAGCAAACATCCATCACTATGTGAACTATTTTGATATCCAAGTCCTGATGATGGTTACTGAAACCGAAACGTTAACGTCAACTTTACATCATAATATAATCACCTATTTGGATTATATTTTTCTGCTACCTTCATACTGTCAAATTTCAATCCATATTTACTTTCACACATATATATATATATATATATATATAGGATTTGGTATTAAATAACTCCAAAGGGTTGATATGCTATAAAACACAACCACCAACCAACCTCTACTTTTTATGCCCTTAACTTTTTGCAAATCATGGAGGCCTGAGTAAGCTTTTAATTTATTATTTACCAGTTGTAAGATTTCTTAATAAAATATCTCAATTTCTGTTTTTTTTTTCTTAGTGTCAAATTTGGTGTATTGTTAACAGGTCAAGAAAGGTAGCAGAAAAAACATACTTCAAATATGATGTAAAGTCGATGTTAACGTTTCGGTAACCATCATCAGGACTTGGATATCAAAATAGTTCACATACTTGTTGTGTATTTCTCAATAAACAGGAGGTTTTGTCTTGTTTCTTTGGGAAATCCAACATTTTCAAATATATTTTTCCCCCGTGCCTGACACGTTCTAATGACTTTTGAATTATGAACACTATGTGCACGTTTATGTATCTTTTTGTTGTATATTTCTCATTTGCTCCTATCATCTCAGCAAGCATCTATCGCTATGTGAACTATTTTGATATCCAAGTCCTGATGATGGTTACTGAAACCGAAACGTTAACATCGACTTTACATCATAATATATTCACCTATTTGGACTGTTTTTTCTGCTACCTTCATACTGTCGGATTTCAATCCATATTTACTTTCATATATATGATGGTGTTTTGTTCCTTAGCTATAGTCACCTACACATACAGAAATAAAATAATGTAGCGAAAAATTAAGATACATCTACGAATTTACATCCGGCTAAAGCAACGCGCTGCGTTTGTAACTTCACTTAAACCCATACATAAATACACAACTGTAACCCACACAAGCATATGCACACATCCACACACACTCACACTTACAATCACACGTAAAGAATCATACAAAATCCCAACGGTTTTTTGACTGTATTTTTTCAATTCATTTCATTTTCTTCAGCCTGATGATTGTTGTTTTGCACAAAACTCCTTGAAACCCAGGGGTCACAGTCTAAATTCCATGAATTAAATATATATATATCTAATATATATTTATTTATTATTATTATATAATAGCTCTATCCTAGATATTGAGCACTCTCCATGTTATATTGCACTTGGTTCGACACAAACCCACAAAGTGATTTATTGACAAATAACACTGTTATAATATCTATATATTTTTAATTTTTTTTTTTATTTAGTTCTTTTGTTATAAAGAAGTTCTTCTTTTTCACAGGACTGAAATGGTTATTTATATTGTGGAACGTCAAATGACGGGTCATATGAGACGCTACCCAACATCAAAAGTTGTTGAAGATCTTAACAACACGAACGTGAAAAAGAAAATGGAAGACAATCCACTAAATGTCGAACACATTCTCTCAAAACGTTCACTAAACACAGAACAGATGAAACACTATTTGGAAAATCCACCAGCAGGTTAGGCACTATTTTGTTTTTTGTGGGGAGGGAGCAGTTCTCATCCTCTTACCTGGGGAATTTTTTTTTCCTATTTAAAAAAAGACTTTTTCGCTTCCCTCTTCCCTCTTTTTTCTCTTCATTCTCTCTTCCCTCTTTTTTCTCTTCATTCTCTCTTCCCTCTTTTTTCTCTTCATTCTCTCTTCCCTCTTTTTTCTCTTCATTCTCTCTTCCCTCTTTTTTCTCTTCATTCTCTCTTCCCTCTTTTTTCTCTTCATTCTCTCTTCCCTCTTTTTTCTCTTCATTCTCTCTTCCCTCTTTTTTTCTCTTCCCTCTTTTTTCTCTTCATTCTCTCTTCCCTCTTTTTTCTCTTCATTCTCTCTTCCCTCTTTTTTCTCTTCATTCTCTCTTCCCTCTTTTTTCTCTTCATTCTCTCTTCCCTCTTTTTTCTCTTCATTCTCTCTTCCCTCTTCATTCTCTCTTCCCTCTTTTTTCTCTTCCCTCTTTTTTCTCTTCATTCTCTCTTCCCTCTTTTTTCTCTTCATTCTCTCTTCCCTCTTTTTTCTCTTCATTCTCTCTTCCCTCTTTTTTCTCTTCATTCTCTCTTCCCTCTTTTTTCTCTTCATTCTCTCTTCCCTCTTCATTCTCTCTTCCCTCTTCATTCTCTCTTCCCTCTTCATTCTCTCTTCCCTCTTCATTCTCTCTTCCCTCTTCATTCTCTCTTCCCTCTTCATTCTCTCTTCCCTCTTCATTCTCTCTTCCCTCTTCATTCTCTCTTCCCTCTTCATTCTCTTCATTCTCTCTTTTTTCTCTTCATTCTCTCTTCCCTCTTCATTCTCTCTTCCCTCTTTTTTCTCTTCATTCTCTCTTCCCTCTTCATTCTCTTCCCTCTTTTTTCTCTTCATTCTCTCTTCCCTCTTTTTTCTCTTCATTCTCTCTTCCCTCTTTTTTCTCTTCATTCTCTCTTCCCTCTTCATTCCCTCTTTTTTCTCTTCATTCTCTCTTCCCTCTTTTTTCTCTTCATTCTCTCTTCCCTCTTTTTTCTCTTCATTCTCTCTTCCCTCTTTTTTCTCTTCCCTCTTTTTTCTCTTCATTCTCTCTTCCCTCTTTTTTCTCTTCCCTCTTTTTTCTCTTCATTCTCTCTTCTCTCTTTTTTCTCTTCATTCTCTCTTCCCTCTTCATTCTCTCTTCCCTCTTTTTTCTCTTCATTCTCTCTTCCCTCTTTTTTCTCTTCATTCTCTCTTCCCTCTTTTTTCTCTTCCCTCTTTTTTCTCTTCATTCTCTCTTCCCTCTTTTTTCTCTTCATTCTCTCTTCCCTCTTTTTTCTCTTCATTCTCTCTTTTTTCCTTGCTCTTCTCTCTTTTCTCCCACTCTTTCTTTTTTCTTTCTTCACTTTCCTCTTTCTCTCTATTCTTTCTTTGTTTCTCTCTCCTCTTCCTTTTTTTTTTATTCCTCTTTCTTGATTTTCCATTTGCTCTCTTCTCTCTACTGTCTTTTTGCTCTCTCTTCCCCGTTGGTTGTGGGTGGTGACCTGTAATGCTTAAGGACAGGATCCTGATGGTTGAACAGTACTGGCCCGGCAACCAAGTGGTCAAGTAATTTGCAACACAACCACTTTGGCCCTTAATGGGATAGATGGGCGGTCAGACAGGCCCAATTTCATCAGTTGGCTGGTCGTGCCAAGTCATAGAACCTATATGTTTCGTCCCAACCATATTTTCCAATCTGCACCTGCAGCAAGTTCTCAACCTTTATTTTTTAGGTGCCAGGAAGCAATGGCTGATGGTCAATTGTGTTGAGAGAATAGAAATTTGACCATAGCTAAATTACCATTAGTAACATTTACTGAAAAGCTGAAGTTGGTAAGGGCTTGAAAACCTACTCCCTGCTTGAATATACCGGTTGTGTATCAAACAAGGCAAATGTGTTTCCCCTTTTGCTACATTCCCAACACAAGTTGGACTTTGTGGTGGAACACAGGACCAGCAAAAAATAAACATCGCATGGTGTCTTCTAATAAAAATAAATTTTTTAAATTTATCTGAATCAGACTTGGAGAATAAGGCACCTGACTTCCCCAGATTCATTGTCATTGAATCTTTGGAGGATGTCTGCCTGACCAAATTCTCCCCTTTCTAAATAAAAAGTTATTGAGACAAAAGCTACCCCCACAAAATGTTAGGAAAACATGAAATGGAAACTTACTTGTCTAGGTGGACAGCTAAATGAAACGCTTCAACACTACCAAATGCAGAGCATATCCTTATGAAAGGCTAAACACTTCTAAGGGAGTTTTCAGAAGTGGGGAATTGGCCTTGGCAACAGCAGAGCAGATGACAGCAGTCCTGGGAAAACAGGAAGTGACAAACATTAGAAGAAACACTATTAGAAAAGACAAAGAAAAATCCAGACCAACAACTTCATCCTGACATTTAATAAATCCCCTACTCTTGAGGTAGTGAAACTTGGCTATTGTCTTGAGAGGGTTGAACAGTATGTCCCAGCATCCTTGAGGTACTTAAATGCCAAAAATATGGACTCAACAGGGAAGCTTGCAGAGGACGAGAGATATGTGCCAAATGCAATGAAAAGAACCCAGATCACATGGAGGAAAATTGTTTAAAGGAAATAAGATGTCCAAACTGCCAACAAGACCATCTGTTCTTACTCCAGATCTTGTGATATCTATAAAAAAAGAAAAGGAAATATTAGGAGTAAAACACAAGAGGAATATAATTTTCCTGAAAATAATAGGGTCCTACATGGGGGAAAACACTTACACATCTGTTACACGGAGGGTGAATCAAATCAATCAAGACAATATAGAGCTCTAGTCGAGAAACTGATCCAGTTGAAACTGAAGGATTAGCCCAAGTTTCTGGAGTACCTAAAAAAATACACTAGGCCAAATTTCAGCCAGCACAAACTAAACAACAAGGTAGAAATAAAGAGAAATCCATCGAGGTAGTCCAAGGAAAAACACACATAGAATCTACTTCTCAAACACGAACCATTCCTAAAAGTAGAAAATCTCTTCCAACAAAACAACTCTTACATAAGTCTCCAATTCGTCCACCAAAAACTGTCAAAGACAGACTGCAAAACTTGTCTCCCAAAAAGCTGGAACAACTTAAAACAAAAATCACAAGTTTCCATTAGCCAAGTGGAGAAAATACAGATAAACACCAAAGTGAACAATGAAAGACCAGGAAGCACATTCAAACTGCTCTCAGCCAAAATCAATACAGTCTCCTTGACACCAAGAACAAAGTCACCTATAAGAATGAATAAACAGTGCAATGCTCTGGGATCGACAAAATCCCTACAAAGATCCTATAGTATAGAAAGTATGGATCGTGACACTGGCTGCCTAGTTGCCAACCTCAATCTAGAAGATATAATAAATAACTACAATACTTGAAGCCATTTAACTCTGTGCAAATGGTTTAGCTCATTTTTATTTTTAAATGTTACCTACAAACCATTCATTTAAAAAGTAAAAATGAAATTACCAACAAACTAATATCTTACATATCATGTATATTTATTTAAATGTGTGCAAACAAATGACAGATGTTAAACTGTTACTGTTACATAGCAATACTTGAAAACATTTAACTGTGTGCAAACAAATAATTAATAGTAAATAGAATGATTTATATTTGATAGAAATACTTGAAACAATTTAACTGTGGGGAGAAAATGAGCTCAGCCTTGTTTAGAAATGGCATCTGCAAAATGTTTACAAATCATATTCAATATATATGTATAAAGAGGATTTGGCATTAAATAACCAACAATGGTTGATATGCAATAAAACCCAACCAAACCAAATCATATATATTTAATATGTATAAAGAGGATTTGGCATTAAATAATCCACAATGGTTGATATGCCATAAAAGCCGACCCAACCAAATCATATATATTTAATATATATGTATAGAGGATTTGGCATTAAATAACTTACAATGGTTGATATGCCATAAAACCAAACCACCCAATCTCTCTCTTTTCATTGTATATTATTTTCTCTTTCTCCATTTTCTTTTTGCTCTCTCTTTCCACTTTCCTTTTGGTCCTTCTTTCTTTTTCTACTGTCCCTTTACTCTCTCTTTCTCTCTCCTGTCTCTCTTTACTCTCTCTTTCTCTCTCCTGTCTCTCTTTACTCTCTCTTTCTCTCTCCTGTCTCTCTTTACTCTCTCTTTCTCTCTACTGTCCCTTTACTCTCTCTTTCTCTCTCCTGTCTCTCTTTACTCTCTCTTTTTCTACTGTCCCTTTACTCTCTCTTTCTCTCTCCTGTCTCTCTTTACTCTCTCTTTTTCTACTGTCCCTTTACTCTCTCTTTCTCCCCTGTCTCTCTTTTTTTCTACTGTCCCTTTACTCTCTCTTTCTCTCTCTTTTTCTACTGTCCCTTTACTCTCTCTTTCTCTCTCCTGTCTCTCTTTTTTTCTACTGTCCCTTTACTCTCTCTTTCTCTCTCCTGTCTCTCTTTACTCTCTCTTTCTCTACTGTCCCTTTACTCTCTCTTTCTCTCTCCTGTCTCTCTTTACTCTCTGTCCCCTTTTTCTTTGCTCTCTCTTCCTTCTTTTTCCCTTTTTCACTATTCTTTCTTCTCTCTATGTCTATATAAACCCTAAGAAATCTTTCTATATTATTTGCCTAGTGAATCCAAATCGCATATCTTAGACTATATTCTTTTCTCTCTTTTTTCACTTAACAGGAGTCGACCCATTGTTATGGCAACAGGCTAAGAAAGACAATCCAGATCCAGAATCCTTTGTACCAATTCCAATTGTTGGATTCAAAGAATTGCAACAAAGATTAAAACAACAAGACCAACAGACAAAATGTCATCAAAGCCGCCTTGACGTAAGTCCCAACATTTACAAACACAGCTATCAATTCTTTTATTTTTGCAGCAGGTCTTTTGATTTCAAATGCAGTTGTGATTTTGACCCCAATTTTGCATAGACATTCTACATGAAATCCCAACTGTTTTAATTTTTTGAAAGACTTATCGTAATGTAAATATTTTAAAATTTTAGATTCCTAATAATTTTGTTCTGAAATTTTATAAAATCAAATTGATTTCAAGAAATTATCGATTATTTATGTATCCTCCCCAACTCCGTGCCAACATGACACACTTAGAACTGATAAGTGTACTGAGTATGACACTAAACTGTATCTGGTGGTGAGGCTCCAGTTCTGGGGAGTGTACAGTCACTGCTTCATTGCCTTGCTCTGTCAGCTGGTGCTGCAAATGGTCAAGACTCTTGTGAGTGCCCTTAGCATGACACTAAACTGCATCTGATGGTGAGGCTCCATTCTGGAACTTTGGAGAATGTTCAGTAGCCCTTCATTGCCATTACTCTCAGGTCAATTCTGACCCCAAGTGTTAGTAGTAGCTGTTAGGGTCTCATTTAGGGGTCAAATAGAATTGATCAATCATTTACTAAGGATTATTATTGATTATTTGAAACAATACAGCTATGTGCAAATTATTTATAACAGATAGGAATACTTGATAAATAGAATTACTATTGTTAAATAGCAATACTTAAAACCATTTAATGAAAAATGATTGATATTAAAATAGAATTATTAGTGTTAGATAGGAATACTTATAACCATTTAACTGTGTGCAAATAAATAGGTTCTAACAACTTGTTTAAAAAACAATTATCTACAAATTATTTACTTACAAATCATATATATAACCAATTTTCATTACCATTACTTCCATGTCCACTGTAAGCTAAAGTGGTAGTAACCGTTAACATTCCATTTTGCATCAAGAAAAGTTACTTGAAGCTCTAATTGTTTACTAAGGATTATTATTATTAGTTACTTGAAACCATATAACTGTGTGCAAATTATTTGTATTAAGAATAGTTACTTGAAGCTGTAATTGTTTACTAAGGATTATTATTATTATTATTAGTTACTTGAAACCATATAACTGTGTACAAATTATTATTATTAAACATGAACTGTTTCTTTAGACCATATAATTGTGTATAAGTTATTAGTATCAGATAGCAATACTTGATACCATATAACTGTGTGCAGATTATTTGTATTAGATAGGAATACTTGATATAATTTTACCAATAATTGTGGTAAAAAAAATATTAGGGACAATTTTAAGAAAGTCATTACGATGGAACATTGAAAATATGAATTATGATTGTAATCAAACATTTCCAAATGAATCAAAGTTTGACCTTAAATAACCCATAAAGATTTGATATGCCTTTAAACAAATAAACCAGATGAGGAATCGATTAAATCTATTTGAAAATTATTAGAAATATTTTAAAACTGTATGCAAACAAATGTTTGTTATTAGTAAATAAGAATAATTTCAAACCATATGTCTTTATAAATTATTAGTATTAGAAAGGAATACTTGAAACCATATGACTGTGTGCAAACAAATGATTATTATTAGTGTTACCTATAGCAACACAAACCAACGAACCCAAGGTTCTTTAAAAAAAAAGACAACAACTTTTTCTCCCAGATTCTAATCACATGGTGGATCAGTTTTAACAAACAGATGCAAAGATGTAAAAATCTAACAATTTTAATGCAAGAAAAAAAAGTGGGGGTTCAAGGGTTGAGAGATACGGATAATGTAACAAAGATTGTCCTTATCTGTCTGTTCTCTTTCAGATTTTCAGATATAAAAATTTATTTTTCCCCTTTTTTTAAAATTTTTTATTTTTTCATAAAACAGAGTGGAAAGTTCTTTTTCATAATTTTTCTTGTCTTTTTCTTCCTTTCTTTGCTTGCAGATTTTATATTATTTCTGTGTAGAACATTAAACATCGTCACAATTCAATTGTCAATGAACTAGCTGAATGATATTACTTCTGTTGTCTTTTTCATGTTTCCTGATTTTATAAAAATGTTTCTTGATCATCAACAAGAGATGAATATTTCTAAGAGGTTTTAACAAATTTTGGTCAAATAAATAAAATACTTAGTTTTTTTGGTGGATTTAATACAAAAAAAAGAATAATAATAGATTTTCATCTTCCTATCTTTTTCATTTCACACAATTAATCAACTGTTTTTGAGTATTTTATTTACGTCTTCATGACGAGAGATCACTAAAGTTGAAATTCATTGATATTGCCTTTTACATCTTTTATTGGTGGAATTGAATCAGGTGATTTTCAATTGAAGCCAATGATTTACTCTTTTAATTCTACTTACTCCATCTTAGCAAATTATGGCTCTTCAAATTTTGTTCTGCAAACTTAGATTTTCTAAATCCAACTATTATCACATGATGGATCAGTAATAACAAACAACGGATGCAAAGATGTAAAACCTAACAATTTTAATACGGTAAAAATAGTATTTCTAGATTTGTTCATCTCTTTTTCGATTTTGATTTGTTCTTTTCTTATCTTAGATTAATGATTTTTATCATAGGAAATGAAATTGGTGAGCCAAGTTCAAATCCTGGATGAGGCTGTTTGTGTTTCACTTTGTGCTAATGCCCTTGGAGAAGGTATAAATCCTTCTGTTCTTCTCTTTCCAACGATGAGTAAATAGTTGGACATTCTGAGTTCTTTAGCCTTGGTTTGGCACCCAGTCTTAGAGATGAGAAACTTTGAATTTAAACCAGCTTTACTCTCTTTAAAAATTGACTTTGGGTCACATTCTGGCTATGGTAGAGGCTTTGGTTAAATATATATCTGGTAGTGAAGAAAAAAAAAGGCTGCTTGATGTTCTGGGTTGCAGGTGTATTTATGCTGGACAATTTGTAATTAAAAATTTTATTTTTCTTCTTTTTTGGCAGTTGATTGCACAAGAATTGAATGAACTGCAGAACAAACATCGGAATACAGTTGCTCGTGTGGAAGAGGCCAAACGCAAACATCTTAACTTAGGACACAGGTTACTCAAGGTAAGGAATGCTCAATCCACCAACTCTCCGAATGAAAAATTTGAAAATATTTTAACAGTATTGTTGTACTGTCAGGAGTTTCTGTGTTCGTATCACGTTGGGGGTTCCCCATTTATCAACTTAGGATTTATGGGTGTAGAGAGTTGTTCAACTTATGTTTTTTTTTTTGTTCTTTTTTAGGATTCTTCTCTGAATTCTTTCATCCTACTAGTCATTGTTTTTCAAAGGTTATGCCCTGGGGAAGAGGAGTAGGGAATCTAGTATGATATAGTTACCAATGATTGCTATGTAGGTGATGGCCAATTGTCTAATGAGAAAAGGGAAAATCCAAAGACCCAATCCATCTTAAGTGTTAGGAGCTCTGTTATTTTATTCCCTTTGTTCAGTTTCTGAGGCTGCAGAATCTCGTAGAAATTGATAATGGACAAAATGTGTGTTCTAGTATTTTAGATTCTTTGTTCCTGTACAAACCAGCTGTTCTCGTATCTTTGAATGGTTCCATCATTCTCCGTCCAATGGTCACCTTTTATCATCAGCCACAAAAAAAAAAAAAATCCAGAAACCCAGCTTCTTTGATTAGTGTTCACAGAACACCAAACCCTTATTTCTATCTTGTATGGGCGATATTGTCTGACTAGCATCCATCATCACTTGGATGACCAATCAATTCTCAGCACCAGTTTTGGAAAGCATGTCAACTCATCTATTTTCCGGCTGCTGGGTTTTAAGAAAAAAAAATTTTTTTTAAGTAGCTTATCTATTTGCACCCTGTGACCACTCGCTTACAATGTTTCAGCTAGCCACAGTTTCCATAGGTTATATTACAAAACTGTGATAAAGGATATAGGCTACTTGAGAAAAATTTTATTTCTCAAAATGTATATGTGAATATACATGACTGGGAACATTTAAACTTAATAGGAAAATAAATTTTTAATTAAATGTTCTATCTTAGGAAAATATTAGTTGAAAAAAGATTCTCAGGTGGGGCAAAGTAACATGCATCATGGGCTGTGTGTTTGAGATCCCTACACTCACCTGATTATAGGTGCTGTTGGTAGGGCTTTAAATACACTGACTGTATCAGACGAGTGAGAACCCCCACTCCATAAAAAAGGGGTAACCTGGGTATAATATTAAACTGCATCCAACGATGAGGATCCAGTTCTGGAGCTCTGGGGAGTATGGAGTACTCCTTCATTGCCATTACTCCCAGGTTCACACAGATTCCAAGTACCTGTCAGGATCTGTGATTAATTATTAATATTGGTTAGGAATACATGAAACCATATAACTGTGCAATGCTTAGTATTTAAGAAATATAGTTATTAATAATAATAATTATAATCGCTTCTTACTGTCCATGACAGTCGTTTCATGCCTTGTGGGCAGGGCTGAAAATATACTCACTGCATATTAAGTGGAGGGGTAAGCCCCCCCCTCCCCCAATGGGGTGTTCTGCAACTGATTGTGAGGCTCAAGTTCTGGAGCTCTGGCAGTATGGAATACTCCTTCCTTACCATGACTCCCAGGTTGACTCTGAACCCGGAATGGTGATACTTGTTAAGGTCCTATATATGGGTCAAATAGATTTGTTTGAAAATTATTATGAGAATATATGAAACCCTTTCACTGTGCAAACAAATGATTATCATTAAATAGAATTATTAATATTTGAGAGTGGGGAATACTCATAGGGTAATGGCTGGACTGAAGCCTCAAAGTAAGCGGTAATTTACTAAGCTTTTGCTTAGATGTGACACAAGGCCATATGAAATGGGCACTCAATGAAAGGGGCAGCCTCAAAGTAAGTTTGAACTCCAATCATGTTATAATGTTCACCTTTTGGACTAATGCCCCTTGGGGAAAAGTCTGAACTACCTTATAACCCTAGCTCTGGGCGAAATAGTATCTCTGCTGTTTTTCTATAAGGATGGCTTTGGTATTAAATAACCAAGGAACGTTGATATTCCATTAAACAAAGAAACCAAACCTAACATTTGAGAGGAACACTTGATACCATATAACTGTGCAAATTATTCGTGTTAAGGATCATTACTTGAAGCTATAATCATTTATTAAGGATGATTATTATGGATTATTAAGTGTTATTATTATAGATTAAGGGCTATTATTATTATTATTATGGATTAAGGGTTATTATTATTATGAATTATTATCATGAATTATTAAGGATTATTACGGGTTATTATTATTATTATAGATTATGAAGGATTATTATTATGGATTATTAAGGATTATTATTATTACGAAAACTATCCAAGTTAGACAAACCAGACATGCAGGACACTGCTGGAGAAGCAGGGACGAGCTCATAAGTGATGTACTCTTATGGACCCCCACATATGGCCGGGCAAAAGCAGGACGACCAGAACATACATTCAGCAGCTATGTGAGGATACGGAATATAGCCCTGAAGACCTGCCAGAGGTGATGAACGATAGGGAAAAGTGGCGAGAGAGGGTCAGGGATATTCGTGCTAGTGGCACGACATGATGATGATGAAGGATTATTATTATGGATTATTAAGGATTATTATTATTATGGATTATTACTATTATAGATTAAGGATTATCATTATGGATTATTAAGGATTATTATGGATTCTTGAAACCATTTGAGTATTTCTTTTTAGGAAATTGTTATTAATTTAACAATTATTTGTATTGAATAAAAATACATGAAACCCTCTAATTATGCAAACAAATGATTATTATTAAATAGGAATAGTTACTTGAAACCTTATAATTGTTTAAATTATTAGTATTAGATAGAAATACTTGAAACTATGTTATTATATATAAGCTATTAGTATTACATTGGAATATGATGATTTCCAGTAAAGAAAAGCCCATAAGAGTTTTATAGAAACACTTTTACTATAAAAAAGGAATTTATGTAATCTGCTCCAAGTTTATAGATATTTTCTTATAAGTAACTCTCAGGTGAGTTTATTTAAATGTCTAGGTGGGTACTCAACATCATTGATTGCCCAGTTGGCTGGGCTGTAGATCCTCCCTCCTCATGAATGTCCTGATATGACACTAAACAATCTGTTGGTGAGGTTCCAGTAATGCTGGAGCTTTGGGGAATGTTGATATTTTAACTGTGTACTTATGCAAAACTGAATAGTTTGAAATAGAACTGTTTGACATTTAACTGTGTGTGGACAAAAACTATATTTATATGGATCAATTGTTTGAATTAACTGAGTAGCTGGAAATAGATGTGTTTTTGACAAACTGTGTACCCATGCTAAACTGAATTGTTTGAAATAGAACTGATTATTTGTATAAAAATGGATTTGATGTTAAATAACCTACAAAGGTTGATATGCCATAAAATCCAACCAACCAATCAACATCATGATTACAATCATTGGCCTTGAATAACCCCTAAGGTGTTGAACAAATAAATCAAACCTTCTCATTTGATTATTTATTAACATTATTAAATTAATTGATGTTGATAAGCCTTAAGATATTATGACTGTAAAATTGTTGAAATTACTAATATTAAGAATTGATACATTTATTCATAATTTTTGGAAACCATATAATTGCTTTAAAAAAGTGACTTCAGTATTAAATAACCCTACAAGGTTTGACATGCTATAAAACCCAACTTCCATTAAAATCTTATGTTACAGGTGATAGCAAAGCAGGAAGTATATCGTAAATTGGGCGTGGCTGTGCAAGATACAGAAGAGCAGTTCCGTGCCCAATTGGAGGCCCTTCAATCAGAATTGAACCACCCAACACAGTTCAAGGTGAGAAGTTTTTTCCAAACTTAATAGAACCTCCTTCCATGTCCTTTCTTCATCCAGTAGGTCATTTGAAATTTTTGGTCATTTAATTTTGATACATATAAACATATATTCATTTCATTACATTGTGTTTGATTAAAAACATTTTAATTAAATTTTAAACCAACATCATTTCATATATCAACCTTTGAAAAATACTGGATGTATTCAAAAAGCCCCCCCCCCCATGAAAATATGAGGTTTTCACTGGTACAAAAAACTTCTGGAGAGTATGATGTTTTTTTTTTATTTAGGAAAATATAATTTTCCTTTTATAACAACATAAAAAAAGATTTATTGACTTTGAAAGAAATTCAATTTAAAAGGTCAGTACTAACCAAACTGTCAAAACAAAAAGTAAGCAGGCTTGGAGTTTTGTCAATGCATTGATCCTTTTTGAATTAAGAGATCTCTTGGCCCCATGTTGGGGATAAAAGGTCCAAATTTTTGGATAGATTAATCAGATCTTTGATTTTTGTTTTGGTTAATGTGAAAAGAGATACTCCCCCCACAAGGTGTGAGGTGGGGCCTTTAATTAACCAAGCCTCTATATTATGGTTTGCTTAGATGACCAATTAAAATCTGATATGTGTAAGGAATAATCTTCCCACAGTCGTAGATCAGCGCATTTGATAGCTTGACCAATCAAAAAGTTGTTGAAGATTACGAAATGATCTATGATTGGTTAACCAATCAGGAATGTTTATTCCTAGGGGAATCTTCTATAAAAATAGATGTTTTTTGGTTTAATGGAGAGAAGAGATCTGATGTCCATACTGAAGAAAAGAGAATAAGAAAAGAAATCTCTCCAAGAACTAAAACCTCTCTCTCTGCGTAACATAGAAAGACTGCACTGGCCAAATAACTCAATTGTCTGTCTCTCAAATACCACAAAAACGACACAATTCTATATATATATATATATATAGTGTCTATTCTGAATTATTTTATCCATAAGATCTGAATAAGTCCTGTTAATTTTTTTTTTTGTGTGTTTTTGATTTATATCAAAAACATATAATCCTAATGTGACCAGTTTTGTTTTTTCTTAAAGAAATTATTGCTCTGTAATGTCAGTTACATTGAGCTCTTTACCAGGAAAATTTAAATGTTCACTGTTGAATGTTTTTTTTTGTCCTGATGGAATTACTCCCAACTCCAGTTTAACAGGAGAGTTTTTCTTGTCTTTGAGTTGCCAACACCCAGGCAATTAGTTACAATGAACCACCCCAACTGTCAGAAGAAGTTCTGGTTAGACTGTGTCACCCCCATTAGTGGATCTTTCAAATACATCATGGGCACAGAGGGAGTTGATAAACCAATTAGCCAGAAATGCATGTGGTAGTCATGGAACTAAGGCCACAATCAAGTAATGTGACTAGCATAGGACCACAAAAAGTATTGAGACTGAAGCTATATTTACCCAGACAGAAAGAAACAATGTATGAAACATTAATTTTATTCAAAATTGCCCCCTTGGCATTTAACACACTTATTCCAGTGAATTTTCCAATAGTCGGAGCACCTCTCAAACTTGTATCATTGTTCATCATTAATTTATAGACTTATAAATATGTCACTAAATATATATTTCAATGATGAACAATGTTTCAGAGTTTCTCCAATCAATGAAAAATTTTGCTGGAATGAGTGTTTCATAACAAATTAAAAAGGTTTGATCAAAAGTATTGACTGAATCTTTAAATTAAAAAGAAAAACATATACATAAAGATGTGCACTACCAAGGACTTAATAAAATAAACTGATGATTTCTAACCATCTCGATTGCTGTTTCGACGAGTCAGTCCCACTTCTCAATACTTTTAGATCAGCCGTCCCTGACAAAAGACAGGATCTGCAAACTAGCTCCATGCAACTTTTTCTTGTTTCCTAAATTGATTTGGGAAGAAGTCCCTGTGGTATAATGGCTAACATGTCCGACTGCAGCCTCAAAGCAAGCAAGTTAAAACTCCAGTCGTGTTGTTATGTTCACTTTCAAACTGATACCCTCGAGGAAAAGTTCCATGGCCCCCCCACACACACCTCCCACATCTCCCCAGTTATGGGTTAAATACTATCACTGCTGTTCTACTACAAGGATGGCTTTGGCATTAAATAACCTATGAAGGTTGATGTGCCATTAAAAGAAGAAACCAAACCTTAACTAATTTGAAGAATATCAAAAGAAATAGGAGACATAATGGTTATTATTGGAAATGAGCACAGTATTCCTGGTTCAAATCCTGGATGAGGCTGTTTGCATTTCACATAGGAAAAGTATGCATCCAGCTATTCTCACTGTCCGTTGGGAAATGTAGAATAAGTCAACCAAACGAGTGTCCTGGAGCTTTGGGTAATGTGGAGTAGCCCTTAATTGCCATTACTCCCAGATCCACTCTGACCCAGCGTGATAGTTTCTGTTAGGGTCCGATTTTCTGATTAAATAGAATTGTTCAATTATTTACTAAGAATTATTAGTTATTTGAGACCATACAACTGAAAATTAATTGTATTACATAGAAATATTTGATAAATAGATTTATTAATGTTAGATAGCAATACATAAAGCCTTTTAACTGATTAATATTAGAATTATTAGTGTTAGATAGGAATACTTGAAACCATTTAACTATGTGCCAACAAATGATCACTAACAACTCATTTAAGAATAAATTTAACTACAAAACTATTTGATTACAACTCGTATGAAAACTGGATTTGGCATTAAATGACCCACAAGTGTTAATATGCCAGAAAACGGTGACCAAATAATTTCTCCATTTATATTGCCCAGTTGGCTGGGGCTGTAGAATACACTGATTGTACCTCTGCAGAAGGGTAAGACCCCCCCCCTCCAATGAGTGTCCTAAACAATCTGATGGTGAGGTTTCAGTAATGCTGGAGTTTTGGGGAATTCAAAGTACCCCTTCATTGCCATTGCTCCCAGGTCCACTCTGGCCCAGAGTGGTAGCACCTGATAGGGTCCTAGCTATGGGTTAAATGGAAATAAATTTTGTACTTATGCTAAACTAAATTGTTTGAAATAGAACTGTTTTTTGACATTGAAACTGTACTTATGCTCAACTGAATTGTTTCAATTAGATCTGTTTGACTAAACTGAATAGCTTGAAATAGAAATGTTTTTGACAAACTATGTACTCATGCTAAACTGAATTGTTTGAAATAGAGCTGTTTATTTGTATAAAAATTGATTTGGCATTAAATAACTTATAAAGGTTGATATGCCATAAAACCCAAACAATTTCCATCTATGGGTAAATAGTAAGGCAGACTGGGCACTTTAACCTTGGTATGGCAACCATTTAAGCAAAGGAAATTTCCATGTTCAAAACCTGTAAAACTCCACTTAAAGAATTGATCTTGTGTCATATCCTGTTTGTGTAGAGGGGTTGGATAAATTCATATAAAAATAGGAGTTTGTAAGGGCTATCTCCTACTACTAGTGACCCAGATGATGAGTTGCTCTTCAGTTAACCTTATTCACCTTTCCTTTTTTTTTTTTTTCTTTTCTTTCCTTAAACGAAGGTTTTCTATTTATTTTTCTACAGGGTCGTCTGAATGAACTTTTATCACAAATCCGAATGCAAAATCACATGGCAAGTTCTCGAGCAGACACCAATTACCAGATGGAACCTTTAATGGAAGAAGAAATTCGAGAAGTAAGCTTATATTTTATGCCTCTAAACTTGGCTTATTCTGGTACAAGGTTATGATAATAGAGTGCTCAATAGAATTGGACTCTCTTGACAAGCTTGAATTGGTAAACCTCATTCTAAAGTTGGTGCACCCCCCCAGATATTTTTCTATAGACAAAGAGCTTTGTGTGTGTTTCTTTATACTTTTTTCCATGTTAAAAGTGGTTTCCATTGAGTGATGGTTTACAAGCCAATCTTGAAAGCCATACCAGATGTTCCAGTATGTGACAATTTATTGCATAATTTCACTTTCTAAAAAAGACAAAAGTTGGAAATTTAATTCAGATTATTTTTTTCTTTTTCTTCTATTTGTTCTTCTCTTTTTCTCTAAATCTTTTTTTCTTTCTTTTTCTTTCACTCATTTTTTTCTTTTTTCACAGTTTATATTTCCTATCCTCTATTATTTTCTCTTTCGTTCTTCATTCTTTTCTTTTGTTCCTCTGGTTTTCCTCTTCCCTTTCTTTCTCTTTCACCTCACTTCCTTGTCTCTTTCCCCTTTTTCTCTTTATTCCTTTTCTCTTCTCCTTTTTTCTTTTCCGCCTCTTTCTTTCCTCCCCCCTCTCTCTCCCTTTTTTCTCTTCCCCTCTCTTTATTCCTTTTCTTTTTTCCCTCTCTCCCTTTTCACTTTCTCTTTTCTCTTTCCCCTCTCTCTCCCCTTTCCTTTCCTTTTTTTTTCTTTTTCCCTTTTCTATTTCCTTTTCTTTTTCTCTTCCTCTCTCTTTCCCTTTTTTTCTCTCTTTCTCCCTTTTCCTCTATTCCATCTGACTTTCCTCTTTCTTTCTTCACAAATTCCTAAGATGTATATGACTTGTTTAGGTACTGAGGTTCCATCTTTTTATCAGCACCTCCCCATTTTGTAGCAATGATACATTATTTGATTTAATTAATTTATTATTTCAGTTATTAAAGCAACAACAGACTGGAATTCATCACATCATTCAACTAATGAAAGAAGATTCAACTGATTTGAGTCTCATCGAAGAAGGCCTTGCAGATATCTCTGCTTCCAACAGTCGGTAACGTTTCAAGAATTTGATAATCTCTGGTTGACCAAACGAGGAACTGGTTGAAAAGCAACAAAATAAAATGGAGCCTTGCTCAAAATCTGATTTTAGAGTCACAAAGGGAAGGGCTTCTCAGATCTGGTTTCTTGAAGTCGGGGGGGGGGATTATGGACCTGAAAAAATAAATCTTTTTTTAAAAAAAAAAAAATTTTTTTTCTTTTATTTATTTATTTTTTTCTCCCATGACCTGTCTCAATGGGGATTATAAATTGGTGATTGCATCCCCTGCAATTAGTAGGACCACCCCTCTCAAAAAGGGGTATTCTGGGGGTATGATATTAAACTATCTGATGGCCATGCTCCAGGAGTACACCTTTATTGCAATTATTCCCAGATTCTCTCTGACCTGGAGTGAGAGTACCTGTTAGGGTCCATTATGGCTCAAATAGATCTGTTTAAAAATTATTTGTATTTGATAGGAATACTTGATGCTATATAACTGTGTGTCAATTATTTGTATTAAGAATAGTTACTTGAAACTCTGTTTACTAAAGATTGTTATTAGCTGAAACCATATAACTGTGTGCAAACAAATAACTTAATAATAGGAATAATTCCTTCATAATCATGTCTAGATTATTTGTATTAGATAGGAATACTTGATATAACTAAATTATTTGTATTAAGAATAGTTACTTGAAGCTCTAATTGTTTATTAAGGATTATTATTATTATTAGTTACTTGAAACCATTTAACTGTGTGCAAATTATTTGTATTAAGAATAGTTACTTGAAGCTCTAATTGTTTACTAAGGATTATTATTATTAGTTACTTGAAACCATATAACTGTTTATAACAAATTATTAAATAGAAATAAATACTGGAAACCATATAATTATTAGTATTAGATAAGAATACTTGAAACTATATAACTGTGCAAATTATTTTTATTAGACAGAAATACTTGATAACTGTGCAAAAAATGACTTAATAAAAAGAAATAATTGCTTAAAATCATTTATTGTGCAAATTATTAGGAAACTTAGTGTGATTATATGATAAGTATTTGTTTCTGGAAATAATATAATCACTTAAATTATTAGTGAAAATTATTTGCTTATTGACAAAGTGTAATTAAAAAGAAATGCAATATACATTGAAAATATAAACTTATAATAATCAAACATTTACAAATGAACGAGATTTCAGCTTTAGATTACTCATAAGGAGTTGGTGTAATGTTAAACATCTAAAGTAAACTTTGTTTTATTGTAATATTTTGTTCTTTTTTTGGAAAAGTCTGAACTCCAGTGGAAAATACAGGTACCTGAGGAAGTAACCACAGTGTTGCTCATCTATTATTCACCATATTTTTTAATTTTTTAAAATTTTTTTATGGAACATTTAGAACTGGTTTTCAGGTTTTAAAAAAGTAGTAGGATTTTTTTTTAAGAAACCTGATAATCGTGAAAAATTCGGTATTAAGAAATGTTAATAGTTAGGAGGAACCAAGTGCATAAGTACAAAGACATGAGGAGGTGCCCATAGTGTAATGGTTATCATCGTAGGAAATGGACACGGCGACAAGAGTTCAAATTCTGGATGAGACTGATTACATTTCACATAGTACTAATACCCTTGGGAAAGGTATGAATCCAATTGTTCTCCCTCCAGCTATGGGTAAATAGCAGGGCAGACTGAGTTCTTCAGCCTTGGTGAGGTTACTAATTTAGGAGAAGGAAAACTCTGACTTCAAACCTGTAAACTCTGCTTAAAAATTGACCTTGTGTCATATCCTGCCCGAGCGGAGGGGTTGGTAAATATGATAAGTACAAAGACATGAAGACAATCTTAAAAACATTACAATTTTGGGAAATATTATTGTGTTATACAAAGGGGAGATCAATAAGTCTGTATTCTGATGTTCAATTCATTGGTGAATTTTGATCTGAAATATTTTACTATTGTTCATCTACTGTTAATGTCTGAATTATTTCCTTCAACTGAATATTTGTATAATCGGAAATGTAGATATTTGTGAGTATTTTGTGAATTTTTCATTATTAATTCTGTATTTAATTTTGAATAATTAAGGAATTCTTTTTTGGTGATTCACAAGTTGAATTAATTATTAATCAGGATGTTTTAGTTATAATTTTGGTGGTAAAGATGGTTATCAACTGTCTGGATGTGGCAGTCTTATGATTCAAATGGGGGTACGCATATAAACCCAGTGAAAATGTGCTGTATTTTTATGTATGCATGGAAGTGAATCAATAGATCAATTCTTTTGATCAAAATTACCTATTTTAAGAAAGAAAAAAAAAGAAAGTTGAACTTGCCTCTTAAATGTCGGCACTAGAATAAGTATTTATTATACTTCCTCATACCGGGTTATTGGCCTAATGAGTATGTAGCGAGAGAAGAAACTTTCCTCCTGGATCAAAGCGCGTAAGACTATGCCTTGCTTGTCAAGCAGTTAAAAATATGTTCAATTCTGGAGGCAGAAGTTATAGTGTGCCGAACTCGTCTCTCACGAGAAGAAATCTACCTCACATGTAAATTTCTGGATGCCGGAACTTGCATAAAAGAGCATGCCAGCAGCAGGAGTGGGGTGGTTGTTGTTCTTTGCAGACTGCTTTTTTCGACTGATTGACTGACAGAACGAACGAGTTGACCAGAGGTATATTGAAGAAGGGCTGCTAGTCACGTGTATTATTTTTAGTCAACTGAGGCTACCCAATTGTCTGAGGCCTGTATTACTGCTTTTGCGTGGACTAGTTCTACAACAGATTAGAGTGTTCACCAATTGTCTGGGAGACAGGGGTTCAATCCCGAGTCAATTCATAGCAAAGACTCAAAAAATGGTACTTGATGCCTCCTTGCTTAACACTCAGCATTATAAGTTAAGTATCAAGGGTAAAGTGGAGCAAGCCAAGGAATGGAGTTGCACCTTCTCCTACACCTTGGTGTAGTAGTTATTGAATAGGGAGCCTTCGGGTCACCCTCGACTATGGTCACCAACAATTTACTTTATACTTCCTCACACCTTACTAAAAGAGAGAAGTGAATGAAATGATTAGAAGAATAAAAGAAGAGAAAAAGAAGAAAAGCAACCCCCCCTCCCTTATATGGCTCAAATAATCTGTTTTTTCTGTGTCACAGTCTGTCTCATCTATCTGGGCTACATTGAACTTTTTGCTTCCACAATGACCCAGCAATGATGCAGGCCTATTTTTCCAGGATCAAAAGATTTTTTATTAAATTGAATCATTATTTATTCATTGTATATATGGAAATTTATTTTATTTCTAGAATATAAGGGATTTTTTGATAGTGTAAAGAATTTTGTTGTTATTGTATGACAGGAAACTTGAATTTTGAATTAAAAAAAAAAGAAAAGTGGAAGAGGTAATATGTGCGGTGAATTAAAAAAAGAAGAGCTTTTATTATCACCCAATGACCATGTGAATGTGAAACTGACAGTTGCAAATTATATGGTTTCTTTTAAGAACTTTTTACATCATGTGTAAAAGATGTGGGTGAATCTTCAAAGTCAGGTGACCTTTATAAAGTAAAAAAAACAGATTTTCTTCTGTCTTTGTAGCTTGTTAAAAAATGTGACTTGGAGCAGCATCCATGGCATGAAACCTAAAATGATACACACACACACATATATATACTGAGAATGAAGGATTTGATTGAATTTAGAGCACTGAGTTCCAAATCTATAATGAACTAAAAATCTTATATTTTTTTATATTTAGCTAGAATAACTCGCATACAAAAATGATAGCGTGGGCATCTGCTTTTCTATCGATGAGAGATGGTGTAATCACTCTGAATATTTTTTGTAAGCATGCAAAAGCTTCTGATTTAACAATTCAACAAATTGCAACTCTCCCATTGTTTTAAATCTTTGCTCAACATGAGCAAATAACTTCATCCTAAATGTTGTTCAGATCCGAATGATACAAATTTTTCATCTAAATCTATCCAACCGTAAGTCCTTTGAGTCGGCAAGTTTCTGATTTCAGCTGCATGAGGCAATAAAAACATTTTTACTTCAGTGTATGCCTAATACGGCTGGAAAGCAAACAAAAGGATTTCTGCTTTTCGGTGACCTCCTCTTTGTGAGCCTAACTTTATTTATTCTGTCTCTCTTTTTCATTCACACATATTGGAGAAAATAATAAAACTGGGAAGACTGAAGCCGCTGCCTTTTTTGACCATTGCATGAACGCAAGCAAAAATATTTTTGCTTTGCTCTGTCTCTCTTTTACCCACTCACTATTATGCCATGTCTTTCATTCGCCTTACTTAAAAACTATAGGGAAGCTACTAGATTCATAGCTTTTACTTGCACTTTTTCAACAGGGAGTTTTTTTCTATTTACACTCCCTGTGACGTTCCCCTTCGGCCCACACATACGTCAACCTTTTCTAACCATTTCACTTTACGGCCGGTGATTAACTAGTGGTTCTGAATGGGGTAACGCACATTTCTTTACCGCTACATCAAATACAATCGAGGGAACAGGAGAAAAAAAGAACAAACAAACAAACACTTGGGGTTAACTCAAGTGCAGAAAGGGAGTTATGCAATACTGCATTTCCTGTGTACATATGTAGACTAACGCTAGCCTGGATTTCTAGCGAAACTTCCACAAAGCAACTGGAATGCCGACTCATCTTGACTCGATCTTCTTTCACTGGTCTGGACCCTCTCTCATGCCGACTCGCCTCTCTGCTCCGGTGTCCAGTGTCGACTGCTTCTCCCCAGTGTCCCTCGCCAACTGCCCACTTCTTAGTCCCTTTTTGTCTCACTCTCTGACTGGTGTCTCCTCACCACTTCTGGTCACGTCGAGATCGCGGGTCAAAAACCCTTTGTCTGGTTTCGCGCCAAAACAGACAAAGGAATTGTCTGCTTGGCGGACCACTTACATGGTGTTACACCCTAAATAATATTTGCTTGTAACAATTATCCTAAAAAATAAAGGAATCGGAAATACAGAAAAAATGCAAGTGTAAAGAAGATAGTAAAAAATTATCACTGATTAATTTTATATTGTATAAAAATTATTTCTTCTGAGAAATGTAAAGTATGCAGTACATGCATTGATACAGGGTTCTCTCTCCGTCCCTGATATATGTGTGTGTGATTTCCCTGTTGATTGTTTGAAGCAACATGTACATTCTAAAATCTATAAAAGGTAATGAATATTCAAATGATGAATTTTAAAACTATTTTAATTTCTCTGCGTATTATTTGGAGCAACAAGTGTGTGTGTATATATATATATATATATATATATATATATATATATATATATATATATATAGGCATACTTAGTCCAGTTAAACCGGAGTTAGGAGTAATTCCATCAGGACAAGAAATTATTCATGAATGAATATTTAAATTTTCCTGGTAAAGAGCTCAATGTACCAATAATACAGAGCAATGATTTCTTTAAGAAAAAACAACAAAACCAATCACAAAGGATTATAAATTTATTTCCATCCTGTTACGCATTTTTGAAATTTCCAAAAACATGAAAAAAAATTAACAGGACTTCTTCAGATCTTTTTGATAAAAAAAAAAAAAAAAAAAGTCCTGTTAAATTTTTTTTGTGTTTTTGGAAATTTCAAAAATGCGTAACAGGATGGAAATAAATTTATAATCCTTGGTGATTGGTTTCGTTGTTTTTTCTTAAAGAAATATATATATATTTCTTTAAGAAAAAACAAAAATCAGTCACATTAGGATTATAAATTTATTTCCATCCTGTTATGGGTATTGATAAATATCAATAACACCAAAAGAAAACAGGACTTCTTCAGATCCAATGGATGAATTAAATGACATACAGAATAGACATAGGAGGGAAGGGTGAGAGAGGCTAGAAGAGTTACCTCCCGTTTATATATATATATATATATATATATATATATATAATTTTTTTTTGTTGTAGGTGTAAAGAGAAAATAAGAATATTTTAAAATGAGTAGGTCCACGAAGAAGTTTGTATTTTTTAGGCCGAAACCACTCTAACATATGCACACACACACACACAGAGTATCAAATATAAAAAGTAAAAGAGGGGTAAAGTAGGCTAAGAGAAACACACTCTAAGAAGAAGAAAGGAGCGACCTTCATAAATAAAACAAAAACCAACTGAAAACCATTCAAACTGCAAACACGAATGAGTTCAAGTCTCATTGAATACCCATTAACAAGGCCTTGTGCCATACATGTTTTCTGAAGAAAGCATCAAGTTGGAAACATGCATGTATGTAAGAATAAAATAAATATATAAATCCTAAAAAATACAAATCTCTTCATGGATCTACTCATTTAAAAATATATACACACGCACACACATGTAATTTCCCTGTCAATTGTTTGAAGCAACATGTAAAATCTATGAAAGGTAATGAATATTCAAATAATGAATTTTAAAACTATTTTCAATATGGACGTTACTGAATGAGAATGAGTATCTGAGGGTTTAAAACATGCAATGTTTTTTTTTGTGTGACTTTTATTGAATCCATTTGGCGTAAGGGTTACAAAATGTAATCTTCATCTATGTTTGTGAGTTTTGAGAATTTATGGGGTGTTTGGTAAAGTTTTTTTGGTTTTTTTTTGGTCTCATCTAGAATAGAAAATTTAGTATTTCTGTCAAACGTCATGTTCTGTTCAGCAAAAATGTTTTATTGAGACAACTAAGACGTGATATCCATCCATCTTCATTGCTTTCTAAAATTCATGTGATGTTGACTAATTTTTTTTCAATCTTCTTTTTAAAAGTGAATTTAGTATTTCTGTCAAACGTCATAGTCTTTTCATCAAAAATATTGTTCTATTGAAAGATGTTTGGTAGAATTCAAATGATTTAATTCTGTATCTATAGTTGTTTAAAATTGAAAGGCCATTTTGATTTCCCTATATATTATTTAGAGCAGCAAGGGTTTTTATATATATATATATATATATATATATATATATGTGTGTTAGAATATACTATTTTTTTGTTATTCTTGGGGTGGATTAATTTATTATTGAGTCCATTTAGGGTCAGTGTTTTAAGATGTATCCATTTGTTTTTATTAGTTTCTAAAATTTATGTGGTATTAACTGATTTTTTTTTTCAATCTTCTCTATAAAAGTGAATTGAATATCTTTGTCAAAAGTCTGTTTGATGGAAATGTTCTACTGGAAGAAGTTTATTATAATTCTTTTATGATTTTGTTTAGTTGACAGAATATCACTCCTTATGGATTATTTAATGCCAAAATTTGATTTATTTGTAAAAGTTAGGTTTGATTTATTCATACAATGGCATATCAACTCTGTGTGGGTTATTTAATGTTGAAATTGGATAAATTTGTAAATGTCTGATTATAATTATAATAATTTACATTTTAATCTTATTTTTTTTCTTTTAAATTGCACTTTAAAAATATATATCTATATATAACCTTTAACGATGCACAATTTTTTAAAGAAGCAATTGAAGTTTATTACTGCAACTTACAGTTGCAGCATTTGTGCACCTTGAATGACATGAAATACGTGCAAGTATCTGTTATTTTCTTACCAAACACGTGTTAACATCACAAATCTGAACAGCTGTTGTGAAAATGTTTCTGATTAGCTAAATTAAAAGACATGGAAACGCCGAATGCAGAGTCATTTTCCCTCCAACAAAAGAAGTCGTAAGCAGTCAGCTCTGAACTTAGTCATAGCACATAAAAGTATTAATTGATTTTAATGGCATGTCAACCTGTCTAAGGTTATTTTATGCTTAGAAGTTAAGAAATTGCATTCATTATACATTTTTACTCAGGCAAGTCAATTGTTTTGCACTATTTTGGTAACATGAGCCACAATTTGGCAGTTGTGGATAGTTTTGTCAAGATCGTGAAAGTGACCAACCACATTGGACTCTGAGTTGCTAAACTCGCCTGAAACTCTCCAAGTGTTAACCATCAGATCTGCCTCTATATCTTTGAGCACAGTCTTGCAATTTATACTTTTAGGCCTACCTGACTTTGCTTGGCTGTTGAGGGTCTTGAAAATAGAGCAAAATTTCGTGAACCATTTTGTTACTGTTCTGCGTCTTCACTCTGTGCAACAAATGTTTTTGGTTGTTTCCGCAGCATCATTACCCAGTTCCAACTTGTAAAGCATAAGTTTCCGGAAAAGATTACATTGCATGTTTATCTGTTCTACTTTCAAATCACACACTCAAAAAAGCACCAACTACCACGATACTACCAACCAAAAGCATAAGAATTAGACCATGTTTCACGTTCAATTGTGCACCTTTCTAATTACACATGGAATGAAGCAATGCTCAACATGTCAGCACACCAATTACCATGATACTATTGACTACAGCAGGTCATTCACAGCTTGAGCTGTTCAGTCATGATATGAAGATACTACCAAAATATTGCAAAACTTTTGATTCTCATTAGTATTTACAATTTTGTATTGTGGTTTAAGATGGTTTGTTTTGGTTTCTTTGTTTAATGGCATATCAACTCTTTTTAGGTTATTTAATGCCAAAGCCATTCTCCTAGAAGAACAGTAGTGGTACTATTTAACCCATAGCTGGGAGGATAAGGGGGTTCATACCTTTCCCAAGGGTATTTGCTCGAAAGTGAACGTAATAGTGCGATTGGAGTACGAACTCGCATACTATGATTCCACAGTCCATCGCTTTAACCATTACACCACGAGGACACCCCTGTGGTTTAAGAGGTTTTTGTACAGTTATATGATATCAATTAGTTTGGTTTCTTTATTCAATGACCTATCAACTTCTGTGGGTTATTTAATGCCAAAGACATCCTTGTAGACGAATAACAGTGATATTATTTAACCCGTGGCTGGGAAATAACGGGTTTTATACATTTCCCAAGAGTTGTTGTCCAAAAATGAATAGTACAACATGGTTACTTTGAAGCCGCTGTCCAGCACTTCAGCCATCATCATGCCACAGGCACTTGCTTCATATGGTATTAAGTATTCCTATCCAATGCAAATAATTGGCTCACAGTTGTATGGTTTCAGTTGGTTTGGTTTGATTTATTTTATGGCAGATCAACCATTGTAGGTTATTTAATGTTAAATTCATTTTTATACATATAAACAATTCTATTTCAAGCAATTCAGTTTAACAAAAGTATACAGTTTAGAGTGGACCTGGAAGTGATGCCAATGAAGGGGTACCCTGCATTCCCCAAAGCTCCAGCATTACTTGAACCTCACTAAAAGATTGTTTAGTGTCACATCCAGGACACTTGTTGGGGTGGGTTACCTCTCTGCAGAGAAGCAGTCAGTATATTCTACAACCCCTGCCTACTAGGCTATATGGTTTCAAGTATTCCTATCTAATACTAATAATTATATGGTTTCATGTAATTATTTCTATTAGATAATAATCATTTGTTTGCATATAATCATATGGTTTCAAGTAAGAAATTATTATAACTCTTAGCAAACAATTCTAACTTTAAGTAACTATTTTTAATACAAATAATTTATACACAGTTATATGGTATCAAGTATTCCTATCAAATACAGATACGGGGTGCATACGATGAGTTTCCAGACTTTTTTGTATGGGCACTTTTATTGATAGTACACACATGAAACTCTTGTCCTTTTCAAAGTAATCTCCTCCGGCTGCAATGCACTTGTTGTACCGTTCCAACAACTTCTGGAAGCACCATGGAAGTCCTCTTGTGTGAGTGTATCAATGACCTTCTCCACAGGCTCTTTCATCTCCTCAATTGTCTCATGACGACAGCCACTTAGTTTAGGGAATAACCAAAAGTCACAGGGAGCAAGGTCTGGACTATAGGGAGGGTAAGGAACTGTCTTGATGCCCATCTTGGTCATATAGTCTGTGACAAGGATGGAGTTGTGGACTGGTACATTGTCCTGCTGGAAATGCCACTGACCCAATTTGAAGAGTGCTGGTCTCTTCCGACGGAATCTCTTCCTGAACTCCCTTAAAACCTCAACATAGTAACCCTAACCCTAACCCTTTGGCCCATCAGCTCTGGTGTTCTGACTTCCTTACTCCTCCAACACCTCTCATCATCCTTCACAAACTCCCTGCCTTCCTTGAATCTCTCATGCCACTCAAAAACTGATACTTGATTCATGCGAGATGCTCCAATAGCAGTCTGAAATATTCCATATGTTTCTGTGGCATCATTTTTTCCAAGTTTAAAACAGAATTTTATTGCATATTGTTCTTCTAAAGTGTCAGATTGCATTTTTGAAATTCACCAGCAGTGGCAATCAGGCTTTAGTTGGGTGTATTCCAATTGCTGCTGTAGCTGTTCATTTGAACCTGAAATCATAAAAATTGGTCAGTCATCTCATAAGATGTATAGCAATAACAGTGAATTTTCAAGAGTCTACGACAATTTTAAATGCCTATATGAAAAAAGTCTGGAAACTTATCGTATGCACCTCGTAAATTGATCAATTTTAACGTCAAATTTTCTGGGGGTTTTTATGCCTAGATGTTAAGGAATTGTCTTCATTGTACATTTAAATTTACATTTTTTGTGTTGTTGTTTCTTAAGATTGATTGATTTTTAATGACACGTCAACCTATCTAGGGTTATTTTATGCCTAGAGGTTAGGGAATCATGCCCATTGTACTTTTAGAGTTACATTTTTTTGTAGTTGTTTCTTAAGAGCTTTTGCACACGGTTATATGATGTCAAGTATTCCTATCTAATACAAATAATTTGCAAACAGATCTATTTGACACATCGATGGGACCCTAAAAGGTGCTCCCACTCCAGGTCAGTAATGGCAATGAAGGACTACTCCATACTCCTTAGCGCTCTAAAACTGGACCCTCACCTCCTGTTGTAGTTTCATGTAACCCTCGGGACACCCTTTTAAGGAGGCAGAGTGTCCTCGCTCCCTGTCGGGGATACAGTCCATGTATTTCAAGCCTAGATGACTTGGTGGACAGAAAAAGAGAACATTTCAAAACTGTTAACTGAACTAGAGGTAAATAAGAAACTATAATTTTTGGCTTTCTGTTGAACAGAGAAATACCTGGTGTTGCCAATTGCCTTAATAATAAACTTCAAGTGTTTATCCACAAAACCATGTGTCAAGAGTGTCAATGTTTTAATAGTTTTTATTTAAGATGAATTTGGAAATTATTTTTCTGTAAAAGTGACTCGACAAATTTATGGTGACAAAAAAGTTCTTATATTTTAATGCATATCTCATTTGAAACCGGCTCATTGGCCTAGTGGGTAGAGTGTTCGCCAATGGTCCGGGAGACCTGGGTTCAGTCCCACGTCGCGTCATACCAAAGACTTTAAAAATGGTACTTGATACCTCTTTGCTTAACAGAAATAAACGGTACATATCAAGGGTAAAGTGGACCAATCCAAGGAAAGGAGTAGCACCCTCCCCTACACCTTGGTGTAGTAGCTATCGAAAAAGGAACCTTTTAGTCGCCCTCGACTAAGTTTGTCAACTTTACGTTACTTTACTCATTTGAAACAGCTATACATAGGGCTCCGATTGTATTGCTTTAATTATTTCCTCCATTGTCATAAAAAAAACGTTGAGGACAAGAACCGGATTTTGAAAGAAAGATAAAACAAAAAACTACCGTAAACTGCGGTGTAAAAGCCGACCTTTTAAGTCTGAGAAATCTCTATAACACAAGGGGTTAATTTATTCAGCTGAGCTAAAATGTTGATCTTTACCATAAAGTGATCAGCCAGTGGAACAGTATCTGCCATTTAACCTAACTCTAGCAAATTGCCACATTTCCAACTTAAATTCATGTTTGATGAACAGATTGAACAAATTAGCATATAGATTAATATAAGATAATAAGTAAGTTAGTAAAGTTGTCTCCCTTTAGTCGAGGGTGACCAGAAGGCTCCCTTTTCAATAGCTACTACACTGAGGTGTAGGGGAGGGCGCTTTTTTTCCTGGATTGCTCTTGATAAGTACCTTTATATTGCTGAGGGTTAAGCAAGGAGGTATTAAGTACCATTTTTAAAGTCTTTGGTATGACGCGACCTGGGATTGAACTCGGGTCTCTCGGACCATTGGCGAACACTCTACCCACTAGGCCAATGAGCCAGTTAATTATTACATTTATTCTCCAGACAATACCTAAACAGATTCAATGACGAACCTTCTAAAAATATCCTGCCAAATGCTTTGCTTACGATTTTACAATAGATATGCATTGAAAACCAGAAAATGATTATCAGTGATCTATTATACGTCTAATGTAAATGTACTTCTGATGATTTTACAACAGAAATGCACTGACAATTTGAAAGAAAGGTATTGTTGGTGGTCAGGAATTCATGTAAGCATTACAGATTAAATAGAGTTATTATATGTATAATGCAATTTAAAAAAAAAAAATCTTTTATTATTATAATAATAAGGATAATAATAATAATAATAATAATAATAATAATGTTTTATCTTAGAAAATATTTTATTATAGAAATATTTTAAAAATCAGGAAAAAGGGATTATCCATGCAGATATTATAGATAGAAAAAGGCTCTTTTGTATTCTGTAAATGGTTTTGCCACTGATTTTACTATATGCATTGAATAAGTAGGAATAAAGGGATTGTCAGTGGTCAGGAATTGAGATAAATATTACCGGTAGAATCAACACTGATGGACGCATGTAGATAAATATTAATCAGAGCCGTGTGGTTATTCACATTCAAATCATCGAAGCCTCAGTAAATAAACAAGCAAAAGAAAGAAAAAAAGAAGGAAAATTCGCATAATCATTCTGAGTAGTGAAAGGTCAACTAATGGGAGATAACTCTGAATTGACTTTCATCTGTCATTCAGTGACAGATGGTTGGTAACCTTACGATAAATATAGAAGTTTTCAGTTAAATGGTTTTTGTTTGAACAAATAAATTAAATTTAGATGTAAGGACTGTCATACTGTAACGAGTGAAAAAGAAAGAAAGAAAGAGGAAAAATATGTAAATAAATGAAAAAGAAAGCGTGAACAAAAAAGAAAGAAAGCATAAAAGAAAAATAAATGAAGAAAGATAAGTGAAAGAAAGAAAGAAAGAAAGAAAGAAAGAAAAATATATGAAGAAGAGAGAACAAAAAAGAAAGAAAGAATGAAAGAAAGAAAAATAAACAAATGAAGAAGAAAGAAAAAGAACAAAAGGAAAAGGAATAAAGAAAGAAAAATAAAGAAGAAAAAGAGAACAAGAAAGAAAGAAAGAAAGGGAGAAAGAAAAATAAACTTCTATCCACTGAATTGGTATTGTCACGTGGATGTTTTTTTTTTTTATTGCATTTGATATTTGATGGCTCACCTGTTTGATCAGATTCACAGATTTGACTTCCAACTGCTAATAGATACATCAGCCATTGAAGTATTTTGAAGAGTCTTATGTAAAAAGGGGAGTGAAGAGGTCAGTTGATAGATTGGAAGAAATGAAGCAATCAAGCTGATTTACTCGAGAAGACCGAGATGGGACCTGTCAATTCTACACAGGAAGACCAAATGTAAACAAAATAGATTCATGTCTTATCACAAGTTTGAGTAAATGAAAAGCACGGTAAAAATTTGGGGACACGTGTGAGATGACATCACACTAATGATATCCTGAATTTAGATACATAAGATTTAGCGAATTTTGAAAAAGTGGTCAGTTGTGAGTTGTCAGTTAGAAGTTGGCATTCAGAGAGTCAAGTTTTGGTTGGGAAGGGGGGGCGTTCTCTTTGTGTCTCTGTTTATAGATTCTCTTTCCCCCCATCTCTCTCCCCTCTCTCTCCCTCCCTCCCTCTCTCGTGTTACTGTACGCTGTCTGAACATTGAACAGTATTTCTGGATAATAATGTGACAATTTTCTTCCAATAAATGGTTGTTAATTGTTGACAGAGAGTTCTTCTTGTCTTTCAGTTGCCAACACCCAGGCAACTTAGTTCCCCGACCGCCAGAAGAAGTTCCGAATGGATTGTGTCATTCCCAATCGGTGGATCTTTCAAACATAACATGGGCATTGAGGAGATTAATAAACAAAGTTCCTGGAAATGCATTTGGAGCCATTATCAGGATAAGACCAATTATTATTATAACATTTGGTACCACAAATGTTGTCGTATATAATGGTGTTACATTTGGCGCTGGTATTGGTACTGTGAAAGCTATATTATTACCTTGGTACTGGTAACCAGACCAAGTATAGTATTACATAAAAACAGACTTATATATCATCATCATCATCATAAATTTGAGCAAATAGCATGGATTCACATGACTCTATTTTGCTATCCGTCCCTATCAGTGATCGCTCTTGGCAGGTTCTCTAGGCAGCATCTAGTGTCCGCGTAGAGTTGATATTTGTAGTTTTTGCTGGTTGGCTAACACTGGTGTGTCCATGTGTAATAGTCTACAATATGATGGCGCTTTTGAGTTTGTCCTTGCTTCTCCAGAAATGCCTAGCGTGTCTTGTTCGTCTTACTTTGATGGTTTCTGAGATGGGAGGTATGCTGCCGTGCAGCTGCTGTTTTGTGGGATACTGCTTTCTGGATCTTTAGAACAGCACGCAGCATTCTTGTGTTGATTCCATCTGGCTTTTTCTCCATGCATTTTGTAAAAGTCTATGTGGTGCTATCATACAATAGTACTGACATGGCCACAGCTTGGAAGAATTCCTGTTTTATTTTATCAGAGAGCTCAGATTTCCATATGATTGATAACCTGTCTATAACAGTACATGCCTTTCCTCTGCTTATATTGGCCAAAAAACTTAAAATGATTAGTTAGGTTTGGTTAAGTTATTTGGTTTAATGGCACATCACCTCTTATGGGTTATTCAAAGATAAATCCTGTTTGTATATATATATATATATATATATATAATTTGTAAATGAATAGTTCGAAGGTAACATTTTTAAACATTTTGCTTGTGCACAACTGAATGGTTTCAAGTATTGCTATTTAACACAAATAATTCTATTTGATATTAATATCAATTCCTTTTAAAAGATTGAACAGTTCTATTTGACTTCTAGATGGGACCTTAACAAGTACTACCACTCCAAGGCAGAGTGGACCTGGGAGTAATGGCAATGAAGGGGTATTCCACATTCATTTCTAAAGCCCCGAGGCTGGAGCCTCACCATCAGATGCAGTTTGGTGCCATATCTGGGACTCTCTTTGTGGAGGGAGGTCTTACCCCTCTGCAGGTGTGCAGTTGGCGAATGGATGAACGAATCCAAAAAAACGTTGGCTACTCGAGAAATAAGTTGAATCAGCAATACTTGATTAAAATAAAGTGGTCTAATTATATTTTTAATTAAAACTTAGAAAAATGACAAAATAAATTTTAAGAAGGAAAATTTAGGTTATCAAAACCTAATAAACATAGAACCAGTGATGTAAGATTCCGTGACAATAAAACTTCGATGAAACCAGAGAGGTCAAACACTGCTACAATTAAACACGCGGCTTCTATAATCCTTCAGTCATCTTGCCTTGGCCTGTCTCTGTATATCAGATTCTGGAGTAGAGATAAGTTATACGATTTCTAATAAGCATGCTGCATTGGAAAACATTGGATGCAGCATAGTGGATGTGAAACAAGGTAGATGAACCCAAGAGAAGGTTAATGGTGCGCTTCTTCTGATGCTGGACAGAGGAATATCATAGGTCAATGGCCAGAATCAAATGCTTCAGTTATGAAACTGCTGCTACTCCACTAACAAGAGGCTCATTTATTGATGAAAAAAAAACAAGCACCGAAAGATTACAAATATATACATATATATTGGAATAGAATGAGATAGACTGATTCATAGATATGCAGTTAAACAAACAGACCAAACCAAATTGAAAATGTAAAAATCATAGTTAAAGGAAAGCATTTTATTAAATGATATTTAGTGAAGTTGGGTTATTCTGCTGTGTCAGAAAAGTGGGGGTCTATTGTTTATTTGTCTTCTATGCTTTTCTGTCAAAAATTATGATCGCTCTACAAATCCATAATCCTAAAATCTCTCAAGCAACTGAGAGTTCCTATCACAAATTTGTGAGCAGAGCCGGTCTAAGGATGTGCAGAGGCCAATTGGAAATATATTTATTGCAATGTGTTGTGTATACTGGATGAGCTGAGAATGGATTACACTCTAACATGCCCCCCACCTTAGGGGCAGTGCACAAATGTGAACATATATATTGAAATGTGTTGTAGTGTTTACTTGATGGGCTGAGAATAGTTGGTTGGTTTTGTTTTACGGTGTATCAACCCTTTTCGGGTCATTTAAAGCTGAATTTAGTCATTTTGATAAGTTTCAAACAATTCAGTTTAGTATATTTTTTGTTTACGCCCAGTTTCAATGTCAAAAACATTTCTATTCCAAACAATTCAGTTTAGTATACAAAAACAGTTCTATTTTAAACAATTCTGTTTAGCATACAAAACAGTTCTATTTTGAACAATTCTTTTTGGTATTAATACACAGTTTATTTGACCCGTAGATTGGTCCCTATCAGGTGTGACAACTCCAGGCCAGAGTGGACCTGGGAGCAATGGCAATGAAGGAATACTCCACATTCCCCAAAGCTCTAGCATTCTTGGAACCTCACCATCAAATTGTTCAGTGTCAAACTGGACACTCGGTGGTGGTGGTGGGGGGTCTTACCCCTCTGAAGAGAAGCAGTTGGTGTATTCTACAGCCCCAGCTGACTGGGCAAGAAGAGAATAGATTACGCTCTAGCATTGGGTTCTCTTAGGGGCAGGGTCCGATTGGGAACATATATATTGCAATGAATTGTTGTGTATATTTGATGAACTGAGAGTCGATTACACTACTATACGCGCCAATTACAATTGGTATCATCGTCACATTCATGTTTTACAGTTTTTCATTATTATTATTATTATTATTATTATTATTATTCACTCCTTGAGAGTTTTGCTCATCAGGGTTAAATGATGATCTTTCACTGGAGTTTGAGTGACAGCAAGTCTCCTCAAGTCTCCAGGACTCTTCTCAGTATTCTGCCCGTTCTCAATAATGTTGGATGGTCTCTACTCATCCTCTTATTTCCATGTCTTCCAGTCCCTTTAATCATCCTTTGATGACTGTACCAAAAGCACCAATCACAATTGGTATAATTGTCACTTTCATGTTCCACTGTTTTTGTTTTTTTTCAATTCCCTAGCAAGGTCGAGGTACTTACCCTTCTTTTCACTTTTATTATTATTATCATTATTATTTGACTCCTTATGAGTTTTCGTGCAAGCTCTAACTGATCGTTTTTCACAGGAGTCTAAGTGACAACAAGTCTAATCAGGACTCTTCTAAGTATCCAAGCCGATTTTAGTAGTGCTGTGGTCTGAATGCTTTTAATTCTTCCTCTTTTCTCCAGTTCATCGAATCTCTTTTCAAGTTCTTAGGAATTACTCCAACAACGATTAGTATTACCGTGACTTTCATCTTCCACAGTTTTTTTCCTTCTCTTGCAAGGTCCAAATATTGGTCTATCTTTTCATCTTCTTTCACTTTCACGCTGAGTTCTCTTCACACAATGAAAAGTTTCTTTTTCTTATTAATTAAAAGTCAATCTTGTTTTCTAAGCCGGATTAGTTGATTGGTTTGTATCTCAAAATCCCAGAGAATTTTAGGTGTATCCTCTTTTTTTTTAGGATGGATTCAGATTTGTGCGTATAACATTTTAAGTTTATTGAAATTTTAGTTTTGTTTGTATGATTCCCAGTGGATCATCTCTACTCAGTCAGAATTTGCAAAATTAAATTTTCTTTCTGATACCAGTATCCTTATAGCGAAATAGGTCAATTTGATTTTTCGTCGTTTTTTGCCCCTTTATATATATATATATATATATATATATATATATATATGATACTTTTAAAAGTTTTTCGGAACTGGGATGGGCTGCCTTCTGTTCAATTCATCCAAGTTCCGCACTCACTTTACTTTTCTGTGTGTTTCGACAACTTATTTCATATCTATCTATCTATCTATCTATCTATCTATCTATCTATCTATCTATCATAGTCTGTTCCTCTTTATTTCTATCTATCTATCTATATATCTATATATCTATCAGTCTATTCATATCTATCTATCTATCTATCTATCTATCTAATGAGACAGAAGTAGCTCTTGTCTTATGTGAATTGTCGGCGATCCTCCTTCCATAAGAAATTGGCGCCTTACGAAAGTATTTTAATCCTTTTTTTTTCTCCATCTTATTTTGTTTTGTTTAGCCCCTCCATACCTTTGTTCTAAACTGGAACTATAATTAGAGTCCCGTGCTCTGGAGTCGGGGATTGAAACGTGGGCAGGGGATTCATTATGGAAAAAAAAGAAAGGTTCTTATAAAATAATGGGATTAATAGAACTTCAGAAGAAACCTGAGAAAAAGACAAAAAATAAAATTAAGAAACAACACCTCCACACACACACACACACACACGCACACACACACACACACACACATATATATATATATATGTATATATACATATATAAAACACGGTATTTTAGGCAGAAAAAATGCAATGGCATTTGTATTTTTTAGGATTTAAAACAAATCTTAAATAAATCCTAAAAATATAAATCTCTTAGTGGATCTACTCATTCTAAAATATTTCTTTCTCTCTTTGAACCTACGACAAAATTTTTTACACACACACACACACGTATATATATATATATATATATATACTCGCTTTTAATGGTTACTCAAAAACACAATATAGTAAGGAAAAGATAAAGGAAGTTTAAAAAAAATAAAGAGAGAAAAAAAGGAGGGCGTATATATATATATATATATATATATATGGAAAGTTGGATAAATCAAACACTTAACTCCTATTCTAGCGTGTTAGACTAGCAAACCTTCACGAGTGAGTTTGATTCTCATTGGGTGCTCCATTCATGCGGCCTTGTGCTACATCTAAGCAAAAAGCTTAGTAAATTATAACTCCAATTCGGATGCGTGATATCTCGTTCGTTTTATTCCCTCGAACTTTTTCAAATTGAGTTTTCTGAGTTTTTCTATTTAAAAGCAAATGAAGAAAATAATAAAATGGTGGAGAGGATATAGGTGGAGCAGGAAGAAAGGAGCGTTTGTGTGTGTTTGTGGGTAGAGAGATCGGTCTATGGGTGATGGGAATAGTGGGGTTGGTTTTCTTTGGTTTACTTGATGAGTGTATCTTAAGAGGTTTTTTTCTAGCGTTTAATATGAAAAATTTTGTGTATTTTAGGCTTTTGAGGGAATGTTCGATGTACTCAAATTCTTCATCAACGTATAAAATAGGTCACGTTTTTAAAAACAAATTACATCACGCGTTTGAAACGCCAGAAACAGAAATAGAATGTTAAAAATATTTTTTCCGTTTCATTTTGAAATATTTAAAAGATAAAATCAAGTACAATTCAGAAGCTACAGCATCACATATTTTAATGGCCTGATCATGGTTTAATGTAAAGACCATAACGTTTAACTTGGTAAATAATTCAACCATAAATAAAATCATCATTTGAATACCATGTTTTCTATATGAGTCGCCTCGTCGATTTTATGGTAGGAATTGGTTAATAAACCTCCCATAATTTATTAGTTCCCGTGGTGTAATGGTTATCGTCGCAGGATATGGACACGGCGACACGAGTTCAAATCCTGGACCTGGCTGATTGCATTTCACATAGCACTAATACCCTTGGGAAAGGTATGAATCCAATTATTCTCCCTCCAGCTATGGGTAAATAGTAGGGCAGACTAGGTTCTTCAGCCTTGGTGAGGCAACTAGTCTAGGAGAAGGAAAACTCTGAATTCAAACCTGTTAAACTCCGCTTAAAAATTGACCTTGTGTCATATCCTGCCCGAGCGGAGGGGTTGGTAAATATGATAATTTATTAGTTCCCTAGTACTTTCTGCCCGATCTTGGACCATCATCAGGGGTGTGTATATTACCAACACAAACTTACTCTTCAAAAAAAGCTCAATAACCTATACAACGGCCGCTTACAACTTCCAAACAATATTGACAAATACATCAGCCTTTCGGACCTTTAATTAACTTAACAACAAAAAGATTTTCTCAACTTTGGTGCCAACTGCCATTTATTTCAAGGATATACCAACATCTTCAAAAATATAGAAATTGAAATTTTTTACCAGAATATTTTAAAACTTCAGGATGAAAAGGTAATTTCAATAAACCTGAATTCCGTAATCTCCTTAAGGCTGAAGCCATTAAAAACAGATACAACAAAAAACAACCTACATTACTGATTCATCAACTAAAAATTCCGCAAAAGAATTACGCAATTACCCCCAACATTACCATAAAATGGTGACAAAACAAATATTTTTGTAGTACTTAATAAAACGGACTACCATTCCAAATTACAAAATATTCTCGATGACCACTCCAAATTAAAAAAAAATAAGAATCCCACCAATCAACTTAAATCAAAAATTAATAAACTAACCACTGCTGATTATGCCATATGTGATGACACAAGACTACCCAAAATAATCAGCGACCATAAACCCGGTTATTTATGTGGAGCTGTAAAAATACATTAACCTAATCATATTCTGGGCCCAATTATATCACAATTACCGAAAACCGATTTATGAACTCACAGAAAATAATAAAACAACTTATTACACCATACTTACCGTGTAAACATCAGATAGAATCAACACACGAATCAATGTAAATCCTATATACACTTAAACCCAACAATGGAATATTAGCTTTACTTGATGTAGAAAATTTACTCACTAATGTGCCAGTCAATAAAATCATTAATATTGTTATACAGGGTGGAACGATAAAATTATTGTCCTAAAGAAAACAACACTACAGCTTTATTTTAAAACTTTTAATGAAAAAATCAATTCAGGTAACTTGATTATGTAGTAGAGCTGACATCTATTCAATGTAGCCGCCTTCAGCCTAAATCACCGCCTCGATACGGATCCGGAACTGGGAGCATGTCTTTTCCACAAGCGTCGGCGAATGGCGGCGATCAGGCTGGCTTTGGTGTTGTGGGAGGTCATGTTGGTGATGTTCTCGACGTATGACCAAACGAAGTAGTCCAGTGGGGTCAGGTCGGGGGAGGAGGGGGCCAGTGAGAGAAGGGTACAAAGTCGTAGCACTCCTTCTGAAGCCAAGCCTGGGTCTCTTTAGATTTGTGGGCCGGTGCCGAGTCCTGCTGCCACACCCAGGGTCTTCCACCGGCCACCTGATTGCACCAGGAGATCACCATACTCTTCAGCACATCCAGGTACACTTTGGTGTTGACTTTCAAGCCGACTTCGAAGATGTGAGGTGGCATGATGTGGCCCTCTCTTGAAACCACACCAAAGACCATAACCGTAGCCAGACACTGTGTTTTCATCACCCTGGGCACGTCCCTGTTATTCGTGGCAATCCAGATTTGCATTTTGAGGGTGCTGGCAATGGTCCTGTTGTCATAACTTGGATCGGTAGAGAGCATGAATTGTACAGCGGCGCATCTCCGATCTCGCTCGTTGAACATTGTGTCACTTTCAGACATGATAGAAGGCTCCTATCGCTCTTGGGATTTCTACACAACTGGCCAACTAGTAGATGGTCTGCAACAAAAAAAGAAAACCGATTTTCATTAAACCGAAATGGAATCATGTCGTCTTTTCTTGGGCGACAATTTTATCGTTCCACCCTGTAAATAATATCTATAACAGCCCATCTTTCCTTCCTCTCAAAATCAACCCTAATATACATAGAAAAATACTCCTAACATGCACTACTGAAGTTCCATTTTACGAACATCTGGGCAATATATACACTCAAAAAGACGGTGTATTTATGGGGTCAATTCTGGGCCCGATCTTCAGTAATTTCTACATGTCCGACCTTGAAAATAAAATAATAGCATTAGAAAACTTTCAATATATCTAAGATATGTTGATGATATCCTTATTCTCACTAATGATATTAATGAAATCAACACACTACAAGACATCTTTCGAAAAAATTCAGTTCTTAACTTTACTCACGAATTAAACAAAAACAATAAAATTTCCTTTTTAGATGTTCTCCTTGACACTAACAACAATAATAATAATAATAATAATAATAACTTCACTACATCTACTTACAAAAAAAAAAACCTCTAATGATAACTCCTGTACCCTTAACTTTAAAAGTGAATGCCTTTTCCGATATAAAAAAATTAATTAGTTATAACCTGTGCAAAACTAATCTTCTCCACCAAAACAATATTTTATAAAGAAATAAAAAACATAAAATAAATTCTCATCAATAATGGGTTTCCTAACAATATTGTTAATGAACAAATTAAACGTATCATTAAAAATGTTAGCCAACAAAATAAACGCTATAACACTCCAACTAATAAACAAACATTTATCAAACTATTTTTTTACCGCAACCAAATGCACTACAATTATAGATTAGAGGAAAATATTTTAATAACGTCGATTAAAAGAAGCATGCGCCCCATTGATCGTAATAAAAAAAAAATAAAACTTATCATATCTTATAATAAATTTAAAACCTCCACTTTCAGTCCGCTGGTCGGATATACCATTGGATATCTCGAATGAGTCACTATATGCCCACGTTGTATTCTTTAGATTCATACGACGGATCACTCGCTAGTCGGAGTCACCGGTCAGCGGGTAAACGACCGCACAATTAAGAAAGTTTTAAAAAATAAATATAAGTCGATGCCAAGAAACAGAGAATTGAACACAGCTATCGAAAATAGCAATATTTTATATATATAAAATGTCTTTCAAAGTTGTTATATAAGTGGCAAGTTTTAGTTAAAGACTATTGTGACAATACACTCAGGCCGACCCCCACTGTCTCAACCAACCAACCAAACTACTCATAGCCATTAGAATCGTCTAGTGGTTCTTCTCATCTCTGGCCAGGGGTATTCCACATTCCTTTACCAACACACAAAATACACAACCGAAAGGGTGGAAGAAAATCACGGGCTTGGGTTAGCTCCAAGCGCAAGAAGTAGAAGTCTAACACTTTGTGCTGCTCTCCGTGCTTTTGCAGGCTATCACGAGTGTGTATTCGCGTGAAACTCCCACAAGCCACTAGGAATGCAGACTCATCTTCTCGCATTGGTCAACCCGGCATCTGTGGGTCAACAGGTCCTAGCAGACGCCTTTCTGACTTCTGTCGACTGGTCTCCTCTCTGCCCTGCTCTCATCTCTTGACTGACCTTCTCTTGGCTGCTTTCTCTTGCCGACTGTCCTCTTCTGCTCCCTTTTGCTGACTGCTTCTCTGGGACATTCCTTCCCTCGTCCTCTTCCGGTCTCGTGGGAGATCTCGCGCGCAGGCCCTTTGTGTGGGTTTCGCACCAAAACAGGCAAAGGGATTCTCTGACTGGCACCGCAGAAACGAATGCCACCCATCGTGTCACACTGTCAATTACTCGTAAAACGCTTATTCTTTTCGATCTTCCACTTTCTATACTCAGGGCAATCTTAAATGGCGGCTGTGTTTGCTTTCTCGCAGTGTCTTATTTTGGTCGGCTTTCTTCACCTTCTATACTCAGGGCAGTTTAGTACAAAGTAATCTTAAATGGCGGTTATGTTTGTTTTTTCACAGCATCGTATTATGGTCGGCTTTCTTCTCTTTCTATACTCTGGTACAAGGTCAAAAACTCAGAGTTTCGTGTGAAGCGATCACCGATTCATAGGCCGCTGGCAATCTGTCTTGCTTTCTCTTCTGCAAGCTTTCTTGCCACTGCGTGAGACAAAATAGTCAGTTGATCTATATTCTCAACTGAGTGAGAGGTGGTGTTAAAATCAAAGGAAAATGTCAATTCTCCGCCGATTGAAATTGTTTAGAAAAGGACAAATTCCATACTGACTCTTTTATTCAAAAATTAGAAAATGGTCGCTTTGGATAATGACAGGTATCCTTGATTTTATCAAAACGATTGAGCCATCTTGAGCCCAACAATAACAATACAGTTGCTTTTCTTTCTTTTTTAATAACAGAACATAATTTTCATAAATTCCTTTCTCATCAAAATAACCTACTTTTTTTTTTTTTATCTACATTACATTTCAAAAACCCATTACGCCATAACATGTTTGTAAAGTATTTCTCTGTTCTTCTAAAATCCGAATTAGTTTCTTTTTCCTCTGGTTAATAAAATCTCTCCGACCGGATTCTGACCCCACTACAAGTTTACAATCGTTACCTACAAAGTAGTTCCATCTAATTCAAATAGTTTGTATCCAGTTGCATGGTTTCAAGTATTCCAATTCAATACTAATAATTATATTTCTATTCGATTTGTTTTCTCACACTTGTGTGGTTTCGAGTGTCGTAAGTTTTCACTGTTTTCAGTTAAAACTGACGTTAAGCAATAAAAAAGATACTTTAAAAAATTAGGCAACAATTTACAGGAGCAAATCCACAGGTAACCACTTAAAAAGGCACCTTTTTTCAAAACGAAAAGAATATCCTTTCCTTGGACAAAATATATCGAAGTTACAACTTGAGAAAGATTTCTTTCTTCAGAAAACTTTCGCCAGAATGAGATACTAATCCTCTAAACAAAGGCTAACAATTCGTGAATACAGTTATTAAAAAATTGGCTCAACACGTTCTCAAAATAAAACTGCTTTTTTAAGCAGAGGCCAAAACATATGAGTGTTTCTGATATCTGAGCAAAACTTAAAGTTGATCGTCTTTTTATATAAACATCCTTCTTCCACTGATTCTTTGTTTCGAAATTAAGCTGTAGCCAATCGGATTCACCAACATTTAGCCAACCAGACAGCTCGGTAATGTTTTCGCCCTCTTTTCCAAGATGACAGAAAAAGTAGAAACACATTGGAGAAAGAAAAATCGTATTACTCACTGATACAAATTCAAAAATAACAAATGACCCAAACTATTTTTCTTCTCTTGTTTAAGGAATTATGATTAATAATTGTTATAGTATATATTATTTTCAATATCTGAAACAAAAAAGCACACATTATTATAGTTATTAGCAGTCACATGGGTCTCATATATATTGAGACACTATATTAGCAGTCACATGGGTCATGTATATTGAGACACTATATTAGCAGTCACATAGGTCCCATGTATATTGAGACACCCTATATTAGCAGTTACATGGGTCTCATATATTGAGACACTATATTAGCAGTCACATAGGTCTTGTATATTGAGACACCCTATATTAGCAGTCACATGGGTCTCACATATTGTGAAACACTATATTAGCAGTCACATGGGTCTTGTATATTGAGACACTATATGTATATTGAAACTCCCTATATTAGCAGTCACATGAATCTCATATATATTGAAACACGATATTAGCAGTCACATGGGTCGCATGTATATTGAGATACTCTATCTTAGCAGTCACATGGGTAGCATGTATATTGAGATACTCTATCTTAGCAGTCACATGTATATTGAGATACTCTATCTTAGCAGTCACATGGGTCCCATATATTTTGAGGCACCCTATAAATCTAAGTAGAAAAACATTAGTTAAGAATTTTAAAAATTTACAGAAGAAACTAATAATAATCCTTCCTAAACAATTATAACTTCAATTAATTACCGTAAATTGACTCGTACAAAACGATCTGGTATACAAGTGGACTAAGGAAATTTTAGCCCAAAATTTTAAGGTAGAGATATACCTTTTTTATAACTCGAACCTCAAACATATATTAAGCTATTGAGATGTTTTGGTTGGTGTTTACATTGTAACAGTTGAAAGAAATAAAATAAGAAAGAAAGAAAGAAAGAAAGAAAGAAAGAAAATGAAAAAAGTTGAAAGAAAGAAAAAAGGAAGAAAGTAAAAAGAAAGAAAGGAAAAAAATTAAAAGTTAGAAAGAAAGAAAAAAGAGAAAACAAGAAATAAAAGAAAACGAAAATAAAAAAGAGAGAAAGAAAGAAACGAAAGAAAATCAAAAGAAGTAAAGGAAGATACTTCGTAGAAAGAAAGAAAGAAAGAAAGAAAGAAAGAAAGAAACTATATGAAAAGAAAAAAAGAAAGAAAGACAGAAAGAATAGAAAAAGTGAAAAGAAAGAAAGGAAGAAACTATGTGAAAAGAAAGAAAGAAAGAAAGACCATCGAAATGACAAAGAAGGTTTGTAAACACAAACAGGATTTTTTAACGATGAAGTTTGTCACATCGGAAAATGTTGTGAACTTCTTTTAAAGGATTTAAATTTTCGTGAGAATCAAAAAGAAACAAGAATTAAATCCCTTGGCGATAAACACGAAACTAGTTTATAAGAAAGAAAGAATGAATGATAGAAAGAAAGAAAAACAGTAGAAATTCTAAAATCTACGTAAATTCTTTTGGACTATGCACTAGCAGGGAATTTCATCACCCCTCCCAAGTAAAACTTCCTTGGAATTTTCTTGTAACTCTGAATTCTGTGGTTCCAAAAATATATTTTACCAACTGTAAACTCATTCCCACGCCAATTTTAAACACCCTCAGTCAATAAAAGAAAGGGGCCCCTGTTGGCTCGAGCTGTAGAATACGTCGACTGCATCTTTGCAGTGGGGTAAGACCCTTCTGCAATGAGGGTCTTGGGTATAACACTAAACTGAATCTGATGATGAGACTCCAGTCCTCGAGCTTTAGGGAAAGTAGAGTACCTCTTCATTCCATTACTCCTAGGTCCACTCTGAGCCAGAGTTGTAGTACCTGTTAGGGTCCCACCTATAAGTCAAATAGAACTTTTGACTATCTAAATATATGTAAACAAATCACTGATGTTAAATTGAATTGTTAGAGTTACATAACAATACTTGAAACCATTTAATTGTGACCAAATGAATGAATGAATAGTGTTGAATAGAATAATTAGTGTTGAATAGCAATACTTGAAAGCATTTAACTGTGTGCCAACAAATGATTAATTCTAAAAAGAATTGTTCGTGTTAGTAAGGAACACTTGAAAGCATGTAACTGTGCATATAAAATTATTAATGTTAGATAGGAATACTTGAAACCATTTAAGTAAAGTAAGTAAAGATGTCTCTCTTTAGTCGAGGGTGATCAGAAGGCTCCCTTTCCAATTGCTACTACACCGAGGTATAGGGGAGGGCGCTACTCTTTTCCCTGGATTGCTCCACTTTACCCTTGATACGTACCTTATATTGCCGAGTGTTAAGCAAGGAGGTATCAAGTACCATTTTTAAAGTCTTTGGTAGGACACGATCTGGGATTGAACCTAGGTATCCCGGACCATTGGCGAACACTCTACCCACTATGCATATAAAACTATTAATGTTAGATAGCAATACTTGAAACCATTTAACTTTGGAAACAAAAGAACTTTGACTTGTTTAAAAAGTAACTAACTATTCCTTTACAAATCATGTTTAATATATATACAGGGTGTCTCAATATACATGGGACTCATATGACTTTTAATTACTCAGCTAATAATAATGTTGTGTTCTTTTTTTATTTCAGATTTGAAAATATGTAATATAATTGCTGAGGGATTTCGTTTTATATATCTTGCATTTCGGTTTAGTTAGGCTGAGAACCTTTCGCTTAGCGCATGGGTTAGTTAGGTGCAACATTAACGCAGTTGTTCACGCGCGCGCGGAGAGGATGTGTCATTCAGAGATGTCAAAATAAAACCCCCAGATAGGAATTGGGACCAGGGTATTTAGGTGACGTCACGCACCGGAAGCGTGGGCTGAGATTTGAGAAAAATCAGTTAGTTGAGTTCCCGCTTCGGAAGAGGAAGGTTGACTTTCAGAGCTGGGCGAGGCCAGATGACTTTGTGCGCTACGGGCACCGCGCGTTGGTTGGGTTGAGAGCTGACGATGTAAAACCAGTCAGCATAGAAAGATTGTGTCTCTCTCTCCTCATGTCGAAAAACCTTTAAACTCAAAAAGGTGAATAAAAGTTTCGTACCTGAACCAATTTCGTAAAGTTTCGTGTTTTTAGATTCCCCATGTCTATTTCACACAGCCGTATATCTGGCTATGTTACAAATAGTATATACTAAAACAACTATTAATTCTTGATTACAATGCTTTAGACAAGAGAGGAAAAACATTTTGCGTCACTACTTATTTGGAGACAAAATTATTCAAAACTATCTCAAAATAAATGCAACCCATTAATATGATACAAAAAATTCAAAAAAATATGGCGTGTCCCTGAAGCTGATATAATCACAATTAAAAAAAATTTTAATTGATGTCTTTAAGCTAATAGGATACATTTTTAACAGGAAATGTTTCAAATGACCGCGACTGCGTTTGTCTCAGTAATAAATCATCATATTAATGGGTTGCATCTATTTTGAGACAACCTGTATATGTATAAGCAGGATTTGGGATCAAATAACCAACAAAGGTTGATATGCCATAAAACCCAACCATCCAACCAACCAACCAATGGAAAGAAAGGAAATATAGATTTGGGCGAAGGGAGTCCTTCTGGCTGACAACTTTTCTTTGAAAATTGGACTTTTAGTGAATTTGGTATTGTAGAGTAAATTACATCCCAAAATTTCATTTTTATTATCAAAATCATATAAATGAGGATTTTCCCTTAGGCGAAAAAGAAAATCAGCGCGATAATATCTTAACTTCAAGTGAAACAATCGCATAGAAATTATTTACATCTCCACCCAAACTAAACTTGATCGGTATTTTCCGGAAGCCTTGGGTCCTTTGAAACAATATAATCATGTAACTTGTAAGTATTTTTATTTGCACTTCACCAAACGCGACTAGTTGGTTGGGACTGTAGAATGTGTTGGCTGCTCTTCTGCAGAGGGGATAAGCCCCACCCCGCAACGAGTATCCTTGATATGACTCTAAACCATCTGATACTGAGGTTCTAATTCTAGAGCACTAGGGAATGTAGAAAACCCCATTACTCTCAGGTCCACTCAAACCCGGAATGGTAATCTATAGATCGAATAGAACTGTTTAACCATTGAACTATGTACAAATGATGGATGTTTAATTGAATTGTTACATAGCAGTACTTGCAACCATTTAACTGTGTGCAAATAAAACTATTGGTGTCAGAGACCAAAGCTATTTAATAGTCTGTAAACAAATGATTAATATTAAATAGAATTATTCGTGTTTGATTGGAATACTGTGTGCAAATGAATGAATAGTGTCGAATAGAATTGTTAGTGTTAAATAACAATACTCGCAACCATTTAACTCTGTGCAAACAATTGCAATACTTGAGTGCCAAAAAATTTACCCATATTTAAAAATAAAATTACTAAAAAACTATTCATTTACAAATCATATATTTAACTATGTGCAAACAAATGACTGATGTTAAATAAAATTGTTAGCGTTGCACAACAATACTTGAAACCATTTAACTGTGTGCAAACAAATAAGCTTTTGCTCGTTTAAAATTATTATCTACAGATTTTTATTTAACACTATTCGTTTACAAATCATATTCATCTAATATATGTGTGTGTGTGTGTATAAACAGGATTTGGCATTGAATAATCTGCAAGGGATGATATGCCTTAAAACCCAACCAATCGACCAATTTCGCCAAACGCACCAGTTTTTAAAATCTCCCTTAGATGGTGTAAAAAAAACTTTACTTGGAGTTGAGAAAGAATCTTAAACCAATAATTTCTTTTTAGATCGATCAATTTTAATAAACTTAGTATCCATATCTACCAACCCCTCTGCTTGAGCAGGATATGACACAAGGTCAATTTTTAAGCGGAGTTTAACAGGTTTGAATTCAGAGTTTTCCTTCTCCTAGACTAGTTGCCTCACCAAGGCCGAAGAACCCAGTCTGCCCTACTATTTACCCATAGGTGAAAGGAGAATAATTGAAAGGAGAATAATTGGATTCATACCTTTCCCAAGGGTATTAGTGCTATGTGAAATGCAATTGGCCTCGTCCAGGATTTGAACCCGTGTCACCGTGTCCATTTTCTACGACGATAACCATTACACCACGGGCACATCCAGACCGTCATAGATTTAGTAAACAGAATATTGTGATCAAACGCTTGAACTCGCTTACTGCGAGACCACAGTCCAGTACTTTAACCATTGCACCATGTGGACTCTACCTGTGTTAAAAAATGATTGATTCATTCATTAATTGGTTTAAAATTAGAGAATACATATCAATTAATTTACCCGGAAAAAAGAAATAAATAATATTTCCAATTATTTCAGATCCATGAAAATCGGCCCTAAAAAAGCATACCAAATCTTTTTAATAACATGATTTTGACGAATAGATTCCTGGCTTAAAAAATAAAAGAATAAATCAATAAAAATAGAATAAAATTGAAATGAGGAATTGCTTTATAAAAATAGTCTTAAAAAATTTCAAATTCAGTGTGGGGTTTAAAAGGGTTTTTAATAGGTCAGGGGCTAAGGGCAAGGCTGTGTTGCCGTAAGATATCTGACTCCATATTTTGGTTATATTATTTTACCCCACGTTGACTGACCGGCGCAATGCCTTGTCCAAAGAAAGTCCCAAAAGAAATATACAAAAAGAAAAGATAGAAACAGATAAGAGACGAAAACATTTCTTCCATACTTTCCTTTATTTACTTAGTGAATGGACTAACCAACGCTACGTTCCAAGACGTAGCGTGGTGCCCAAAACACCAGACAGCAAAATGATGTTGTTGGTTCGACGGACACTGCCTGACAAGACCCGGTTCACAGAAAACCTGAGTATTTATCTCTCTCCACCGGCTCCAAATTCGCCACTCCAAAATCCTTCTAATTTTGGCGCGACCACTTCCCATTGGCTACTTTACTCTTTATTATTTTTCTTTTTTTCTGATTTTTAACCGGATGGATGCGTGGAGCCTTATGCGTGGCGACGTGTTTATACATTTTGTATGTGGCAGCTGACGAGTCAACATCCGGTTGGGAGTTTTATTGTTAATTCCTAAATCCCCACATCAGTCAGTTTTCCAAAGAATATGTTTTTGTTTTAATTTAACAGCTAAAATTTTGTTACTGTGTTAGAAAGTCACGAACACCGCCAAATCATTTTGTCACATACACTTGCATTTCGTTCTGTTTCTTTTGTCGGCATTCCAAACACACACACACACACGCGCGTGCGCACACGCACACGCACACACACATATATATAGATTGATAGGTAAATAGATAAATAATGTCTGTCTAATGAAATGTTCGCTCTTCATCACTCGTCTACAAGGGGCAAGAGAAACAGTCACATGAGAATTTGGGATTTTTGAAAAGGTTCAATCAGTGAACTACTGGCAGAGACAGGGAAGGACTTAAATTTCGAAATAGCAAATCCACCTCCTCGCAGTCGGGGGTGCGGTATTTGTTGCACGCCCCACCTAACGGGCAAGTGAGGCACAAGGCCTTTTTTTGGTGAGTCCGGATGCAGGGCCGTAGCCCACACGCGCCCGGATTTTCCCAAAAATGCCTATGGCCCCGTCGGCATTCCCCTTATTAGGGGCGCCTCAGGCGCCGGGCGGTTAACCTAACCTCCCCGAAGGGGGTAAAAGCCTGGGAGGAAGGCCCCCTAAGGCCGAAGGAAATTATCCAACTGCCAAGACACACTCGGCCAGATCCGTGCCGCAGCCAGCACGGCCGACTGAAATGCGACTCAACAACTAGAGAAGCACAGTGTTAGTGCAGACTATAATTCATAAAACAATAGGAGCTTTTCTTCATCGACTCAAGAATACCGGTTCACGTCTCTCTGTTTTTGAGGCAAGTCCCGAGGGAAGTTACAACACCAATAATAAAATGAGTGATATTTTTTTCTGTGACCACGTGTCTAACATTTTCCTATTCCTAATAGCATTTCGTCGTCAGTTATTCAGCTTGTCAACGCTACCCTGGAGTACTGACGATATCTCCAGATCAGCTAAAAAAACCTGGGATGATATATTGTTTATATGGGCGATAGTTTTCATTTAAGGAAAGAAAAAGAAGAAAAAGAATCTTGGAGTAATGGTTAACAAGTTAGATTGTGGAACAATTCATGAGTAGTGAAATTCAAGTCCTATTAGGTGTCTCATGTTCTCAGACAAAAGCTTATATAAGCTATACTTAGTAAATAATCTCAGATTGATTGATTGATTGACCTAGAGTCGTGACTAATATATATATATATATATATATATATATATATATATATATATATATGATATAGCTGTCACATTGACGATATCTTTACATTACCTAAAACCCTACATAACTTACCAATAAATTCGATAAATAATTTGGCCAGTCGGCTTGGGCTGTAGAATACACCGCCAACTGCACCTCTGCAGAGGGTTAAGACCCCCCCCCCGATGAGTGTCCTGGATATGACACTAAACCATCTGATGGTGAGGTTCCAGTGAGGCTGGGGCTTTGCGGAATGCGGAGTACCCCTTCATTGCCATTGCTCCCAGTTCCACTCTGGTCCGGAGTGGTAGCACCTGATAGGACCCTATCTATGGGTTAAATACAACTAACGGCATACTTATACTAAACTGAATAGCTTGAAATAGAAATGTTTTTGACAATTAAACTGAACTTACATTTAAACTGCGTACTTATGCTAAACGGAATTATTTAAAATGGAACTGTTTTATGACATTGAAACTGTACTTACACTAAACTGAATTGTTTAATATAGAAGTATTTTGACATTTAACTGTGTATAAACAAAATATGTACTTATATTAAAATGAATAATCTGAATTAAAACTGCTTAACTAAACTGAATAGCTTGAAATAGAAATGTTTTTCACAATTAAACTTTACTTACATTTAAACTGCGTGCTTATGCTAAACTGAATTGTTCGAAATAGAACTATTTTCATAAAAATGGATTCGGGGTTAAATAACCTACAAAGGTTGATATGCCATAGAAACCAACCAACCCACCAATAAATAGATAAATAACTTCCTATTCATTCTTCTCGGAGGACATTTCTTGCTAGGAAGAATAAAAACAAATTTACATTTGAACTCATATAGTTTATCATATCCTCAATACGTAATACCCGTCTACATCAGTTTGTGGTTCAATGGGTGAAGGTCGACGCCCGAAAGCCAAGTAAATTACTCTTTAAACTATTTTCCTAAACTCGACAACCGTTTTGGTCATATGATTGAAACTATCCAATCAGAGCCGTGGTCTCAGATTGACCGCGTGTTCAATAGCTTTTAATACCGAGTGACCCACAGTGTTTTTCCAAGCGTTCAGAGGTTAAATACCTACACTAGATGTCAAGAATAGATTTTAATAATCCCTTACTTAACCCTGACACTAATTTCAATTCGGTGTTTTCAGGAAGGGAAGAAAAAAGAAGAGGAATACGAAGAAAAGAAGAAAGAGGTGGAGAAGAGGCTGAAACCCAAGAAGCCCTAATATGTGACTTTCAAGAAGAGCGGGAAGAGAACTGAACCCGACAGTAGAAGTAAAATAATTTTTTAGGACCATAGTTTCTATAATGTGAGCACGATTTCAGTAAATATTAATGAGCTCATGGTTAGAATTGTCAATGATGTCAATATACGAGAAATAGTTTGCTGCCTTTATTTAATGGCATATCAACCTTTATGGGTTGTTTATTGCCAAAGCCATCATAGGAGAAGAACAGTAGTAAAGTCGGCGACCTTAGTTGAGGGTGACCAGAAGGCTCCCTTTTCAATAGCTACTACACCGAGGTGAAGGGGAGGGCGCTATTCCATTCCCAGGATTGCGCCACTTTACCCTTGATACATATCTAATATTGCTGAGTGTTAAGCAAGGAAGTATCAAGTACCATTTTAAAAGTCTTTGGTATGACGCGGCCTGGGATTGAACCCAGGTCTCCCGAACCATTAGCGAACACTCTACACACTTAGTCAATGAGCCGGTAACCCATTACTGGAGGGATAAGAGGGTTCATGCCTTTCTGAAAGATATTAATCCTAATGTGAACTCGCTTACTTTGCGGTTGTAGTGCAGCAATTTACGCCATGTGGACTCCCTTTTTTCTAGAAATGATAGATTGATTGATTTTACCGGCATGTCAAGCCGTCAAGGGTTATTTCATGCCTAGATGTTAGAGAATCACATTTATTGTACATTTTTATTTACATTTTTTGTGTAATTGTTTCGAGAAGTTTTTTTTTGCACACAGTCTAATCAAATGTAAATAATTTTTCAACAGATTTATTTGACCCTATAGGACTGAGCAGATACAACCACTTTGGGTCTGGGTGAAACTGGGAGTAATAGCAATGAAAGAGTATTCTAATTTTCTCCATATTTCCAGAATAGACGCCTTACCAGAAAGATGCAATTAAATTTTTGTGTTGAGTGGGGGGGGGTCTTACTCCTTTGCAAAAGATCCAGTCATCCTACTCTAAACCCCCACTCAACCATACAGAGTATTCTAGAGAGTCTGCACAAAAGGACATGGTAGCCCCCACCCGTCTGCAATTAGAGAAAATCAATACTTTTTCTAATCTGACAAAATACCTGAGATCTTCTGCATGCTAATCAAGAAAAATAGTTTTTTTTTTAGTTTCTAACATACTTTATTTTCTCTATTGGGATATATATATATATATATATATATATATATATATATATATATGTGATGCGGTTATCTTTCGATGGCTGTTTTATTCTCTTCTATAGAAGCAGTTTCTTCCAGGCAGCGGTCATATCGATACTGCTATATGGCTGCACTACATGGACGCTAACAAAACGGCTGGAGAAGAAGCTAGATGGCAATTACACAAGAATGCTGCGTGCAATCCTGAACAAGTCCTGGCAGCAACACCCCACAAGACACCAACTGTACGGCCAGCTGCCCCCTATCACGAAAACTATTCAGGTTAGACGAACCAGACATGCGGGACACTGCTGGAGAAGCAGAGATGAACTCATAAGAGATATACTCTTATGGATCCCCACACATGGCCGCGCAAAAGCAGGACGACCAGCACAAACATACATTCAGCAGCTATGTGAGGATACGAGATGTTGTCCTGAAGACCAACCTAGGGCGATGAACGATAGGGAGGAGTGGCGAGAGAGGGTCAGGGATATCCGTGCTACCAGCGCGATATGATGATGATGATGATATGATGCGGAATCTAAATATGGAATAATTTTTAAAACGTTTGTTTTTTGTCTGATTAGTTCAATTTTTGAAAAAACAACAGCAAAAAGCAAAACAAAAAAAAGTGATCAATCTAAATTTTCATGGTGAGCTCTAACATGAAAGAATTTTTTCATTAAATTTCAGCTCGATAAGTGTGAGCAAGAAATTTTTAAAGCCAAGGTTTGTTCCTAGTCTTTCTCATTATGATTGAATTTCAACCTTACAAAAATTATCATTTATGTGTAAGTCGACCGTGTTACTAGTTATTTATTATCATTTAGTATTTAGTAGTCAATTATCAAATTTAACACAATATCAGAAGTATGAGACACCTTGTGAGAATCAAAGTCACTAACAATTCTCTTCTGGCCAAACTAGCAAACCATTACAGCGTACGAGGTGCCCAGGTCATTTACTAAGCTTCGTCTTAGTTGTAGCACAAGTCCAGTAGTATGAGACACCCAGTGGGAATCGAACTCACAATCAATTGTCTGTGATTCTGGCTCAATAAGCAATACACAATGTGTACCTATATTTAGTAGGTGGAACTCATCTTATACAAGAAACCATTAAGTTTTGTTTTTTTTACTTATGTTAAACCGTCCAGTTGGCCGGGTCTGTAGAATACGCCGACTGCAGCTCTGCAAAGGGTTAAGACTCCGCTACGAACGAGCGTCTTGAATAAGACTCTAAACCATCTAAGGTTGAGACTCCAGTTCTAGATCATCAGGGGAACGTGGAGTACCCCTTCAGTGCCATTATTCCCAGGTCCACTCTGACCCGGATTGATAGTATCTGTTAAAGCCTCATCAATGGGTGAAATACAATTTAATTATTCACTTTAAATCATTTAACTCTGCGCAAACAAATGATTAATATTAGATATAATCATTTAAATTGAATTACAGGACTTGAAGCAATTAAACCGTGTGCAAACAAATAAGCTCTGACTCGTTTAAAAATAATATTACCTTGAATTATTAATGCTCAATAGCAATACTATATATATATATATATATATATATATATATAGGATTTGGTATTAAATAACCCACTACGGTTGATATTCCATAGAACACTACCAAACCAAACCAATATTGTAATAGCATTTCAGCTTGTTTCTAGAGCTCAAGGTTCGACCTCCTATACATAATACTAGGCTATTGGATTCGTCTCTAATCTCTCAAAATTAATTCATTTTTGGAATTTAAAAAAAGTAGGTCTTGTAATTCACCCAGTACAATGCAGTTTACAGTGAATTTCTGATCTGAAGGCCACCAGTCCTATACTCTAACCACAACCCAAAGAAGATTTAGCACCAGTGGCAATAATTAAAAAAAGACAAAGGGGGAACAGGTGCACGCTGAAAGCACTGACCATTGTCAGTGGTGTATTTGTCGTGGTAATAACACATAAATATGTCCCACCACGTGACTGTAACTATAGCAACATGTTGTTATTGGAACTGTAACAGCTGACTCAATGCCTGATGGAAGCTGTTTTATTTACTTCTTTAAATGGTGACAAAAGGATAATTATCTGACGTAAAACGCTCGGGACAATTTAAGGACAATCTATTTCAGTTTCAGAAAAAAAATACATACAGTTATTATTATTTGAACTCGTTGTGTTTTCATGCGAACAGTTCTCCCTTAAGATCAAGAGACAACAAGTCTCCTCTGTTCTGGAGGACTCTCTTCATTATCCTAACCTGTTTGAGTAACGTTGTCTTCTGTTGCATTTAGATTATACGAAACACAAACTCTGGAGATCGATCGTTAATGGGTGATGAGTGATCACTTTATGGCAGAAAAGAAAGAGGCCCACAACATCTATGTATCTCCTGGCTATGACTCTACATCCCTTTTATCTCCTTCGTGTCCTGGCTATGACCCTACATCTATGTATCTCCTTCGTGTCCAGGCTATGACACTTCATCCCTTTTATCTCCCTCGTGTTCTGGCTATGACCCTACATCTATGTATCTCCTTCGTGTCCAGGCTATGACACTTCATCCCTTTTATCTCCCTCGTGTCCTGGCTATGACCCTACATCTATGTATCTCCTTCGTGTCCAGGCTATGACTCTTCATCCCTTTTATCTCCCTCGTGTCCTGGCTATGACCCTACATCTATGTATCTCCTTCGTGTCCAGGCTATGACACTTCATCCCTTTTATCTCCTTCGTGTCCTGGCTATGACACTTAATCCCTTTTATCTCCTTCGTGTCTTGGCTATGACCCAACATCTATGTATCTCCTTCATGTCCAGGCTATGACACTTCATCCCTTCTATCTCCTTCGTGTCCAGGCTATGACACTTCATCCCTTTTATCTCCTTCGTGTCCTGGCTATGACCCTACATCTATGTATCTCCTTCGTGTCCAGGCTATGACACTTCATCCCTTTCATCTCCTTCGTGTCCAGGCTATGACACTTAATCCCTTTTATCTCCTTCGTGTCTTGGCTATGACCCAACATCTATGTATCTCCTTCATGTCCAGGCTATGACACTTCATCCCTTTCATCTCCTTCGTGTCCAGGCTATGACACTTAATCCCTTTTATCTCCTTCGTGTCTTGGCTATGACCCAACATCTATGTATCTCCTTCATGTCCAGGCTATGACACTTCATCCCTTCTATCTCCTTCGTGTCCAGGCTATGACACTTCATCCCTTTTATCTCCTTCGTGTCCTGGCTATGACCCTACATCTATGTATCTCCTTCGTGTCCAGGCTATGACACTTCATCCCTTTCATCTCCTTCGTGTCCAGGCTATGACACTTAATCCCTTTTATCTCCTTCGTGTCTTGGCTATGACCCAACATCTATGTATCTCCTTCATGTCCAGGCTATGACACTTCATCCCTTCTATCTCCTTCGTGTCCAGGCTATGGCACTTCATCCCTTTTATCTCCTTCGTGTCCTGGCTATGACCCTACATCTATGTATCTCCTTCGTGTCCAGGCTATGACACTTCATCCCTTTCATCTCCTTCGTGTCCAGGCTATGACACTTAATCCCTTTTATCTCCTTCGTGTCTTGGCTATGACCCAACATCTATGTATCTCCTTCATGTCCAGGCTATGACACTTCATCCCTTCTATCTCCTTCGTGTCCAGGCTATGGCACTTCATCCCTTTTATCTCCTTCGTGTCCTGGCTATGACCCTACATCTATGTATCTCCTTCGTGTCCAGGCTATGACACTTCATCCCTTTCATCTCCTTCGTGTCCAGGCTATGACACTTAATCCCTTTTATCTCCTTCGTGTCCTGGCTATGACCCAACATCTATGTATCTCCTTCATGTCCAGGCTATGACACTTCATCCCTTCTATCTCCTTCGTGTCTTGGCTATGACCCTACATCCCTTTTATCTCCTTCGTGTCTTGGCTATGACCCTACATCTATGTATCTCCTTCGTGTCCAGGCTATGACACTTCATTCTTTTTATCTCCTTCGTGTCCTGGCTATGACCCTACATCTATGTATCTCCTTCTTGTCCAGGCTATGACACTTCATCCCTTTTATCTCCTTCGTGTCCTGGCTATGACCCTACATCTATGTATCTCCTTCTTGTCCAGGCTATGACACTTCATCCCTTTTATCTCCTTCGTGTCTTGGCTATGACCCTACATCTATGTATCTCCTTCGTGTCCAGGCTATGACACTTCATCCTTTTTATCTCCTTCGTGTCCTGGCTATGACCCTACATCTATGTATCTCCTTCGTGTCCTGGCTATGACACTTAATCCCTTTTATCTCCTTCGTGTCTTGGCTATGACCCAACATCTATGTATCTCCTTCATGTCCAGGCTATGACACTTCATCCCTTCTATCTCCTTCGTGTCCAGGCTATGACACTTCATCCCTTTTATCTCCTTCGTGTCCTGGCTATGACCCTACATCTATGTATCTCCTTCGTGTCCAGGCTATGACACTTCATCCCTTTCATCTCCTTCGTGTCCAGGCTATGACACTTAATCCCTTTTATCTCCTTCGTGTCTTGGCTATGACCCAACATCTATGTATCTCCTTCATGTCCAGGCTATGACACTTCATCCCTTTCATCTCCTTCGTGTCCAGGCTATGACACTTAATCCCTTTTATCTCCTTCGTGTCTTGGCTATGACCCAACATCTATGTATCTCCTTCATGTCCAGGCTATGACACTTCATCCCTTCTATCTCCTTCGTGTCCAGGCTATGACACTTCATCCCTTTTATCTCCTTCGTGTCCTGGCTATGACCCTACATCTATGTATCTCCTTCGTGTCCAGGCTATGACACTTCATCCCTTTCATCTCCTTCGTGTCCAGGCTATGACACTTAATCCCTTTTATCTCCTTCGTGTCTTGGCTATGACCCAACATCTATGTATCTCCTTCATGTCCAGGCTATGACACTTCATCCCTTCTATCTCCTTCGTGTCCAGGCTATGGCACTTCATCCCTTTTATCTCCTTCGTGTCCTGGCTATGACCCTACATCTATGTATCTCCTTCGTGTCCAGGCTATGACACTTCATCCCTTTCATCTCCTTCGTGTCCAGGCTATGACACTTAATCCCTTTTATCTCCTTCGTGTCCTGGCTATGACCCAACATCTATGTATCTCCTTCATGTCCAGGCTATGACACTTCATCCCTTCTATCTCCTTCGTGTCTTGGCTATGACCCTACATCCCTTTTATCTCCTTCGTGTCTTGGCTATGACCCTACATCTATGTATCTCCTTCGTGTCCAGGCTATGACACTTCATTCTTTTTATCTCCTTCGTGTCCTGGCTATGACCCTACATCTATGTATCTCCTTCTTGTCCAGGCTATGACACTTCATCCCTTTTATCTCCTTCGTGTCCTGGCTATGACCCTACATCTATGTATCTCCTTCTTGTCCAGGCTATGACACTTCATCCCTTTTATCTCCTTCGTGTCTTGGCTATGACCCTACATCTATGTATCTCCTTCGTGTCCAGGCTATGACACTTCATCCTTTTTATCTCCTTCGTGTCCTGGCTATGACCCTACATCTATGTATCTCCTTCGTGTCCTGGCTATGACACTTAATCCCTTTTATCTCCTTCGTGTCTTGGCTATGACCCAACATCTATGTATCTCCTTCATGTCCAGGCTATGACACTTCATCCCTTCTATCTCCTTCGTGTCCAGGCTATGACACTTCATCCCTTTTATCTCCTTCGTGTCCTGGCTATGACCCTACATCTATGTATCTCCTTCGTGTCCAGGCTATGACACTTCATCCCTTTCATCTCCTTCGTGTCCAGGCTATGACACTTAATCCCTTTTATCTCCTTCGTGTCTTGGCTATGACCCAACATCTATGTATCTCCTTCATGTCCAGGCTATGACACTTCATCCCTTTCATCTCCTTCGTGTCCAGGCTATGACACTTAATCCCTTTTATCTCCTTCGTGTCTTGGCTATGACCCAACATCTATGTATCTCCTTCATGTCCAGGCTATGACACTTCATCCCTTCTATCTCCTTCGTGTCCAGGCTATGACACTTCATCCCTTTTATCTCCTTCGTGTCCTGGCTATGACCCTACATCTATGTATCTCCTTCGTGTCCAGGCTATGACACTTCATCCCTTTCATCTCCTTCGTGTCCAGGCTATGACACTTAATCCCTTTTATCTCCTTCGTGTCTTGGCTATGACCCAACATCTATGTATCTCCTTCATGTCCAGGCTATGACACTTCATCCCTTCTATCTCCTTCGTGTCCAGGCTATGGCACTTCATCCCTTTTATCTCCTTCGTGTCTTGGCTATGACCCTACATCTATGTATCTCCTTCGTGTCCAGGCTATGACACTTCATCCCTTTCATCTCCTTCGTGTCCAGGCTATGACACTTAATCCCTTTTATCTCCTTCGTGTCCTGGCTATGACCCAACATCTATGTATCTCCTTCATGTCCAGGCTATGACACTTCATCCCTTCTATCTCCTTCGTGTCTTGGCTATGACCCTACATCCCTTTTATCTCCTTCGTGTCTTGGCTATGACCCTACATCTATGTATCTCCTTCGTGTCCAGGCTATGACACTTCATTCTTTTTATCTCCTTCGTGTCCTGGCTATGACCCTACATCTATGTATCTCCTTCTTGTCCAGGCTATGACACTTCATCCCTTTTATCTCCTTCGTGTCCTGGCTATGACCCTACATCTATGTATCTCCTTCTTGTCCAGGCTATGACACTTCATCCCTTTTATCTCCTTCGTGTCTTGGCTATGACCCTACATCTATGTATCTCCTTCGTGTCCAGGCTATGACACTTCATCCTTTTTATCTCCTTCGTGTCCTGGCTATGACCCTACATCTATGTATCTCCTTCGTGTCCTGGCTATGACACTTAATCCCTTTTATCTCCTCCGTGTCTTGGCTATGACCCAACATCTATGTATCTCCTTCATGTCCAGGCTATGACACTTCATCCCTTCTATCTCCTTCGTGTCCAGGCTATGACACTTCATCCCTTTTATCTCCTTCGTGTCCTGGCTATGACCCTACATCTATGTATCTCCTTCGTGTCCAGGCTATGACACTTCATCCCTTTCATCTCCTTCGTGTCCAGGCTATGACACTTAATCCCTTTTATCTCCTTCGTGTCTTGGCTATGACCCAACATCTATGTATCTCCTTCATGTCCAGGCTATGACACTTCATCCCTTTCATCTCCTTCGTGTCCAGGCTATGACACTTAATCCCTTTTATCTCCTTCGTGTCTTGGCTATGACCCAACATCTATGTATCTCCTTCATGTCCAGGCTATGACACTTCATCCCTTCTATCTCCTTCGTGTCCAGGCTATGGCACTTCATCCCTTTTATCTCCTTCGTGTCCTGGCTATGACCCTACATCTATGTATCTCCTTCGTGTCCAGGCTATGACACTTCATCCCTTTCATCTCCTTCGTGTCCAGGCTATGACACTTAATCCCTTTTATCTCCTTCGTGTCCTGGCTATGACCCAACATCTATGTATCTCCTTCATGTCCAGGCTATGACACTTCATCCCTTCTATCTCCTTCGTGTCTTGGCTATGACCCTACATCCCTTTTATCTCCTTCGTGTCTTGGCTATGACCCTACATCTATGTATCTCCTTCGTGTCCAGGCTATGACACTTCATTCTTTTTATCTCCTTCGTGTCCTGGCTATGACCCTACATCTATGTATCTCCTTCTTGTCCAGGCTATGACACTTCATCCCTTTTATCTCCTTCGTGTCCTGGCTATGACCCTACATCTATGTATCTCCTTCATGTCCAGGCTATGACACTTCATCCCTTTTATCTCCTTCGTGTCTTGGCTATGACCCTACATCTATGTATCTCCTTCGTGTCCAGGCTATGACACTTCATCCTTTTTATCTCCTTCGTGTCCTGGCTATGACCCTACATCTATGTATCTCCTTCGTGTCCTGGCTATGACACTTCATCCCTTTTATCTCCTTCGTGTCCTGGCTATGACCCTACATCTATGTATCTCCTTCGTGTCCAGGCTATGACACTTCATCCCTTTTATCTCCTTCGTGTCCTGGCTATGACCCTACATCTATGTATCTCCTTCGTGTCTTGGCTATGACACTTCATCCCTTTTATCTCCTTCGTGTCCTGGCTATGACCCAACATCTATGTATCTCCTTCGTGTCCAGGCTATGACACTTCATCCCTTTTATCTCCTTCGTGTCCTGGCTATGACCCTACATCTATGTATCTCCTTCGTGTCCAGGCTATGACACTTCATCCCTTTTATCTCCTTCGTGTCCTGGCTATGACCCTACATCTATGTATCTCCTTCGTGTCCAGGCTATGACACTTCATCCCTTTCATCTCCTTCGTGTCCAGGCTATGACACTTAATCCCTTTTATCTCCTTCGTGTCCTGGCTATGACCCAACATCTATGTATCTCCTTCGTGTCCAGGCTATGGCACTTCATCCCTTTTATCTCCTTCGTGTCCTGGCTATGACCCTACATCTATGTATCTCCTTCGTGTCCAGGCTATGACACTTCATCCCTTTCATCTCCTTCGTGTCCAGGCTATGACACTTAATCCCTTTTATCTCCTTCGTGTCCTGGCTATGACCCAACATCTATGTATCTCCTTCATGTCCAGGCTATGACACTTCATCCCTTCTATCTCCTTCGTGTCTTGGCTATGACCCTACATCCCTTTTATCTCCTTCGTGTCTTGGCTATGACCCTACATCTATGTATCTCCTTCGTGTCCAGGCTATGACACTTCATTCTTTTTATCTCCTTCGTGTCCTGGCTATGACCCTACATCTATGTATCTCCTTCTTGTCCAGGCTATGACACTTCATCCCTTTTATCTCCTTCGTGTCCTGGCTATGACCCTACATCTATGTATCTCCTTCTTGTCCAGGCTATGACACTTCATCCCTTTTATCTCCTTCGTGTCTTGGCTATGACCCTACATCTATGTATCTCCTTCGTGTCCAGGCTATGACACTTCATCCTTTTTATCTCCTTCGTGTCCTGGCTATGACCCTACATCTATGTATCTCCTTCGTGTCCTGGCTATGACACTTCATCCCTTTTATCTCCTTCGTGTCCTGGCTATGACCCTACATCTATGTATCTCCTTCGTGTCCAGGCTATGACACTTCATCCCTTTTATCTCCTTCGTGTCCTGGCTATAACCCTACATCTATGTATCTCCTTCGTGTCTTGGCTATGACACTTCATCCCTTTTATCTCCTTCGTGTCCTGGCTATGACCCAACATCTATGTATCTCCTTCGTGTCCAGGCTATGACACTTCATCCCTTTTATCTCCTTCGTGTCCTGGCTATGACCCTACATCTATGTATCTCCTTCGTGTCCAGGCTATGACACTTCATCCCTTTCATCTCCTTCGTGTTCTGGCTATGACCCTACATCTATGTATCTCCTTCGTGTCCAGGCTATGACACTTCATCCCTTTTATCTCCTTCGTGTCCTGGCTATGACCCTACACCTATGTATCTCCTTCGTGTCTTGGCTATGACACTTCATCCCTTTTATCTCCTTCGTGTCCTGGCTATGACCCTACATCTATGTATCTCCTTCGTGTCCAGGCTATGACACTTCATCCCTTTTATTTCCTTCGTGTCCTGGCTATGACCCTACATCTATGTATCTCCTTCGTGTCTTGGCTATGACACTTCATCCCTTTTATCTCCTTCGTGTCCTGGCTATGACCCAACATCTATGTATCTCCTTCGTGTCCAGGCTATGACACTTCATCCCTTTTATCTCCTTCGTGTCCTGGCTATGACCCTACATCTATGTATCTCCTTCGTGTCCAGGCTATGACACTTCATCCCTTTTATCTCCTTCGTGTCCTGGCTATGACCCTACATCTATGTATCTCCTTCGTGTCCAGGCTATGACACTTCATCCCTTTTATCTCCTTCGTGTCCTGGCTATGACCCTACATCTATGTATCTCCTTCGTGTCTTGGCTATGACACTTCATCCCTTTTATCTCCTTCGTGTCCTGGCTATGACCCAACATCTATGTATCTCCTTCGTGTCCAGGCTATGACACTTCATCCCTTTTATCTCCTTCGTGTCCTGGCTATGACCCTACATCTATGTATCTCCTTCGTGTCCAGGCTATGACACTTCATCCCTTTTATCTCCTTCGTGTCTTGGCTATGACCCTACATCTATGTATCTCCTTCGTGTCCAGGCTATGACACTTCATCCCTTTTATCTCCTTCGTGTCCTGCCTATGACCCAACATCTATGTATCTCCTTCGTGTCCAGGCTATGACACTTCATCCCTTTTATCTCCTTCGTGTCCTGGCTATGACCCTACATCTATGTATCTCCTTCGTGTCCTGGCTATGACCCTACATCTATGTATCTCCTTCGTGTCCAGGCTATGACACTTCATCCCTTTCATCTCCTTCGTGTCCTGGCTATGACCCTACATCCCTTTTATCTCCTTCGTGTCCTGGCTATGACCCTACATCTATGTATCTCCTTCGTGTCCAGGCTATGACACTTCATCCCTTTTATCTCCTTCGTGTCCTGGCTATGACCCTACATCTATGTATCTCCTTCGTGTCCAGGCTATGACACTTCATCCCTTTCATCTCCTTCGTGTCCTGGCTATGACCCTACATCTATGTATCTCCTTCGTGTCCAGGCTATGACACTTTATCCCTTTTATCTCCTTCGTGTCTTGGCTATGACACAAAAAGCTGTATCTGGTAGTCAAGCTTTGATGAAGTATATTTGCTGTTGAAGGTGAAACCTCTATCCGTCGATCATCCCATTATATATCTCATTTGTTGCATTGTGGATGATCGGAGACACAAACCCTGGAGATCGATTATTGGTAGGTAATGATTGATTGATGATAAAAAAAAGAAGAATCAGACACCAAAAGTCTTTTTAGCAATTGTCATCACCAACTTCATTAAGTCGTACTGATAGCACAGAGTTCCCTGTAATTTTCTCGCCTTCCTTACCTATCATCCAACGCACCTGGTAGGTCTTCTACAAGGATATCTTTGGCATTAAGTAACCCATGAAGGTTGATATGCCATTAAACAAAGAAACCAAACTAAACAACACCTTTTGTGCCTTTCTCCGGTCTGATCTTTGACTGTCTTGAGTCAGTGTTTTTTTTTTTAGTCACTATCATGAGGTACCGTTTTGGCGCGGGATATTCTATTTGCATCACAATTCTGCAGGTGTTTTTCGATGGTCACTTGCCATCCCATGTCCTGCATCTGACGACATAAGGGTAATTTCCAATTCATCTACTGTCCGTGATGAAACCCGTGTTAGGTAACATAGCTGTCATATTACCACAGTTCTTTATAAGTTAAAACAGAAAAGATATTTATGGGTAAATAGTAGGGGTAACTGGACTCCTTAACTTTGGTACGGCAACCTATCTTGGAGAAGCAAAACCTGTTACACTCCGCTTAAAAATTGAGCTTGTGTCCTATTCTGTCCGTGTGGAAGGATAGGGTAAACACATGGAAAAGAAATGAAAAGATCATGCTGAATGTTTTTGTTGTCTTCCACTTTCTTTGAGTATTTCGTGAGAAAGCGGGGAATATGCAGGATATTTTACAACTTTTGAAATAAAATAATCGGGCACAAATTAAGGACCCCACAAATGATAGAGGAATGAAAATTACATTGATTGAGAGGTTAAAAAAATACCATTCTAGTATCTGGTACCATTTAGTCTCAGACTTGAACTAAAAATGTCAATTGGAGCTGTACAATACACTGACTGCACCTCTGCAGAGGGGTAAGACCCCCCTCCTCAATGAGTGTCTTGGATATGACACTTAACAATCTGATGGTGAGGTCCAGTAATGCTGGGGCTTTGGGGAATACGGAGCACCGCTTCATTGCCATTGCTCCCAGGTCCACTCTGGCCCGGCATGGTATTTAGCCCATAGATAGGGACCTATCTATGGGTTAAATAGAACTAACGGCATACATATGCTAAACTCAACTGTTTGACTAAACTGAATAGCTTGAAATAGAAATGTTTTTTACAAACCGTACTTACATTTAAACTGCGTGCTTATGTTAAACTGAATTATTTGAAATAGAACTGTTTTTTGACACTGAAACTGTATTTAAACTAAACTGAATTGTTTAACATAAAACTGTTTTGATATTTTTCTGTGTTAACAAAATCTGTACTTACACTAAACTGAATTAGCTGAATTAGAACTGTTTGAATAAACTGAATAGTTTGAAATAGAGATGTTTTTAACAATTAAACTGTGTACTCCTGCTAAACTGAATTGTTTGAAATAGAACTGACTATTTTCATGAAAATGGATTTGCCGTTAAATAACCTACAAAGGTTGATATGCCATAAAAACCAACCAACCAACCAACCAACCAACCAACCAACTAAAGATGTCAAGAGAGTGCCTTGAGTAGATGTTCCTGATGTCCGTCGTGCAGTTGAAGACAGTGTTGAATGCAACGTGCAAAGTTGTTAATAAAGCGTGTATATTCTTCCCTGGTGATTGGAGGCAATGATATCGAGGAGTATGTTAAGATTTTCAAGGGCCATGAACTACAAAGTTCTTAACCAAAAAAGAAAATCTGAATCCCGTTTGGAAATGTGTCGAAATTTATCTTCCTTATCTATCGTTTTTGAACAATCATAGATTTTGTTTCATAGTTTCACAAAAAAATCTTATTTCTCCTCGTGTAACTTCTTAGGGAATACTGACACCCAGTTAAAACGTGTTTGAGATTAGCAATTTTCCCACATGCTTTGCAAAGGTTGGATATACTTAACTCCCAGATTTTTACATTTACAGGTGTAGGTAATATGTCATAAACTGCCTTAATGAGGAAACCTAATTGTTTAGGCTCCATTTGTTTGATATCGCTCCATGTGATGGTCCTGCCCTTTCAAGTTATGAATTTCTTATATTTAGTTAAATATGTCAAAATGTTAACTATTTTCCAGCAATAATCTGAAAAGAGAAAGAGAATAAAGTCATCAGAGAAGATCTGAGAGGTCCCTAATTTACTAAGCTTTTTGCTTAGATGTGGCACAAGGCCATATGAAAGGGGCACCCAATGAGACTCAAACTCCTTCGTGTAGGTTTGCTAGTCGAGCTTGCTAACCATTACACCACCAGAAGCGCCCGGAAGATCTGAGCGGTCACTGCTTTGTTTCAAAAATTGTGAAACAGTCTGTAAGACGAACGTACGTGGTGTCTTCAATAAGTTTCCAGACTTTTTTTGTACAGGCATTTACAATTGTCGTAGACTCTTGAAAATTTAGTATGTTATTGCTGTACATCTAATGGGATGACTGACCAATTTTTATGATTTCAGCTTCAAATCAACAGCTACAGCAGCAATTGGAATACACCCTACTAAAGCCTGATTGTCACAGCTGGTGAATTTCAAAAATGTAATCTGGATGTGAGGACACTTTAGTAGAATGATTTGCAATAAAATTCTGTTTTAAATTTGGAAAAAATGCCACAGAAACGTATGGAATATTTCAGACTGCTTTTGGAGCATTTTGCATGAATCGAGCATCAGTTTTTGAGTGGCATAAGAGATTCAAGGAAGGCAGAGAGTCTGTAGAGATGATGAGAAGTGTGGGAGGAGTAAGGAAGTCAATACACCAGAGTTGATTGGCCAAAGGGTTAGGGTTAAGGGTGTTCAGGAAGAGATTCCTTGGGAAGAGGTCAGCAATCTTCAAATCGGGTCAATGGCATTTCCACCAGGACAATGCACCAGTCCTCAACTCCATCCTTGTCACAGACTATTTGACCAAGATGGGCATCAAGACAGTTCCTCACCCTCCCTATAGTCCAGACCCTGCTCCCTGTGACTTTTGGTTATTCCCTAAGCTCAGAGGCTGTCGTTATGAGACAATTGAGGAGATGAAAGAGGCTGTGACGAAGGTCATTGACACGCTCACGTAAGAGGACTTCGATGGGACCTTCCAGAAGTTGTTGGAACGGTACAACAAGTGCATTGCAGCCGGAGGAGATTACTTCGAAGGGGACTAGAGTTTCATGTGTGTACTATCAATAAAAGTGCCCATACAAAAAAAAAAAGTCTGGAAACTTATTTAATGATCCTTGTAAATTGACAGCAGACGACTTCGTGAATTAAACCAACTTTTATTTTTTGAAAAGTTTCCGGCTAAGAGGGGGCTTCTTTTCTGTTTTTCGCTTTTATGATTTTTATTGCTTTTTTTTTCTAAGGTTGAAGAAACTTGAAAAACGATCTTTCAAGTTTGCTGAGCCCTTTAGGTAATTTTGATAAGCCAAATAAATTTAATTTTTAGATTTCAGTCATTAAATGTACTCTCTTTATATTAACTTTTAAGGACAATATGATATGCATCATATCTGTATTGTAATATAAAAGTGGCCCGAGATAATAAATCAGTCGAACTTCATGTCATTTGGTTAGACCTTGAAAATGCATATGGTTCAGTAAGGCACCCGCTTATCGAGAAAGCAACGGATTTCTTTTGGGTCCCAGAAGACATTAGAAAGCTGATATCAAGATACTATAAATGTACATATATGAAATTTTCTAATGCTAAATAGTCCACAAATTGGCAGAAATTAAACATTGGTATAATGATGGGATGTGTTATCTCTCCAATAATTTTTGTTTTGGTAATGGAGATGTTACTACGCAGTACTGAAGATACCACTAGTAAGAAAACTGTCCCATCTATGAACGCTTTTATGGATGACGTGACTGATTTCAGAGTCGAAATCCCACATAGAAAAACTACTGAAACGCCTACCAGAGCTATTCAAGTGGGCAGTAATGAAGATAAAATCTTCTGAAAGCCGTAGTCTATTCATAATCAAAGGAAAATGCCAAGAAATTAAATTTGCTATCGATAACAACGTAATCCCCACAATAGGCGTAAAAAGCGTAAAAAGCCTCGGTCGCTGCTATTCCCTTCCACTTACTGATCGTCATCATTGGCAAGATCGGTCGCTTCCCTTCCACTTACTGATCATCATCATTGGCAAGATCGGTCGCTTCCCTTCCACTTACTGATCATCATCATTGGCAAGATCGGTCGCTTCCCTTCCACTTACTGATCGTCATCGGTGGCAAGATCTTTTAAAACAATTAAAAGATGGATAACTCTCCATTGATAAATGTGACCTCATTGCAAAAGATAAACTGTGGTGTGTTTATTTTGGTTTAATCCCAAGATTAGCTTGCTCAGTCAGCTGGGGCTGTGGAATAAACTGACTGCACCTCTGCAGAGTGGTAAGACCCCACCCAATGAGTGTCCTGGATATAACACTAAACGATCTGATGATGAGGTCCAGTAATGCTGGGGCTTAGGAGAACACGGAGCACCCCTTCATTGCCATTGCTCCCGGGTCCACTCTGGCCCGGCGTGATAGCACCTGATAGGGCCTTATCTATGGGTTAAATAGAACTAAGGGCATACTTATGCTAAACTGAATTGTTTGATTAAACTGAATAGCTTGAAATAGAAATGTTTTTGACAATTAAACTGCGTGCTTATGCTAAACTGAAACCGTACTTACATTTAAACTGCGTGCTTGTGCTAAACTGAATTATTTGAAATAGAACTGTTTTTGACATTGAAACTGTATTTACACTAAACTAAATTGTTTACCATAGAAGTGTTTTGACATTTAAGTGTGTGTAAACAAAACCTGTACTTATACTAATGTCACGTGATATCCCACGGAGACGATAGAAATAAGATTAATACTATCCTCCCGTTGGAATGAACAGTAGCAACCCATCAAAAAAGAGACCGTTAAGAAAGAATGTAGGTCACAGAGGGGATATCAACAGATGTTGGTACTTAGTAACCTCAGGTCGCCGGACACCAGGGAGAAGGAAGGAGAAGCCAAATGATTGGCTGGGGCCCTAAAACGGAAGTGACACCTTCTCCCCGTCGGCGAAAAAAACGAGAAGAAAAGTCAGTTATTGGAAGGGGCTCGTGGCAGACAGACCCATAGCCATTATTCCGGGTTGAAGACAAAAGAATATCTGAGACACGAGGGACCCGAGTTCTTCAAGCCAGTATTAAAAATAGCTTAAAGTCTATCAGCCCGTGAAAGAAGAAAGATTCTCCAGTGGAACCCCGTCGAAAAATAAGATAAGTAACTTTGGGGCTATTTCTCCTTTATACCCAAATTTTATATACCACCCTCTCTCTCTCTCTCTCTCTCTCTCTCTCTCTCTCTCTCTCTCTCTCTCTCTCTCTCTCTCAATTTGAAGAAACGAAAGAACAGAAAAGAAGGAAGACATTTATGTCCACGGACTGTTCAATTCATTATACATATTTGACACTTTGAAAGTGTATCCCTTTGTATAGTAATGGATTCATGTATGTTACCACGTGGTCTAAGTTGTTCTTTGCCGTGTCTTCTACGAATTTGTTACCTCATGCTTCCTTTTCAGCTTCTATTCGCCTTATGTTATCTTGCTTAAAATTGTCCTATAAATTCCTTTAAAATATCACACGGGAAACCGGAGTTGCCGACTACTACAATATAATATTATTACGACTAAAACCTATAGGTCCATATCTTCCATTGTCTAGGGGAAGGAAGGAAAGCGGCCTGGTGGATGTGTGGATAGTGTGAAATTTGGAACCCCTTGCCAGCGGCGGTCAGTCTGGCCCTAAATTAATCCCTCACGTAATATGCCAGGTCTTATATGCCTGAGAGAAAACTCTGAACGAGGAGTTATTCTATAGGGGATCAAGTGCCAACCTGCGCCGTCTTCACACGTGCGAAAATAAAGTCCCGTTTTGGGATTTTAGTCAATTTGCCGTCACACTAAACTGAATAAGCAGAATTAGAACTGCTTGACTAAACTGAATAGCTAGAAATAGGAATGTTTTCACAATTAAACTGTACTTACATTTAAACTGCATGCTTATGCTAAACTGAATTGTTTGAAATTGAACTGTTTTTAACGTTGAAACTGTACTTATACTAAACTGAATTGTTATATATAACTGTTTGAATAAATTGAATAGTTTGAAATAGAAATGTTTTTGAAAATTAAACTGTGTACTCATGCTAAACTGAATTGTCTTAAATAGAACTGATTACTGACATAAAAATGGATTTGGCGTTAAATAACCTACAAAGGTTGATATGCCATAAAACCCAACACATGAACCAACCAAGATTAGCTTGGCAAATTCAAATATATTAGGTATCGCTTTCGAGAATTGAAAAAATGGAGCGCTTTATCAGTAATTTCCTAAAGAAATGGTAGGGAGTTCCTAAATCCTTAACAAACGTGGCATTATACAGTTCATCAACGAAACTGAAGCTACCCATGAAGTCACTTGTAGAGGAATTTAGATAAGCACGACTTTTCTTCCAAATGCTGCGCAACTCTGTGGACCCACTTGTGAAAAGTGCACAACCAGCCATAATAACAGGTCGGAAATGGAACGCTAATTATGCAGTGAAATGAAAATATTCGGCTCTGTGGCAACTCGGAGAGCCGGATTTGGTCTTCACCCACAACGGTGGTGGTCAAAAGAAACCACAAAAAATAAACGAAGAATGGTTTCGGAAGAGATTAATCATTTTGATGAAAGCAAGCGTCTCGCCATAGCTGTGGCACAACCCAAACAAGGTGTATGGACTAGGTGGGAAAACACCAAGGACAGGACCATCACATGGAGCAACATCAAACAAATGGAGCCTAAGCGATTAGGTTTCCTCATTAAGGCTGTTTATGACATATTACCTACACCTGTAAATTTTAAATTCTGGGGGTTAAGTACATCCAACCTTTGCCAAGCATGTGGGAAAATTGCTAATTTCAAACACGTTCTAACTGGATGTTAATATTCCCTAAGAAGATACACATGGAGACATAATGAAATCTTAGGGATTATTGCTGAGATTGCAAAATGTGTTGTGAAACTGCCAACATGTCATGTATAAAAACAAGTATACAGTTTATTAAAGAAGGAAACGTTTCGAAAACTCCACATAGCAACAGGCACAAACCAACATTGCTTGATGGTTGCACGGATTGGCGCTTTATTACTGACATAGATCGGCAACTCGCTTTTCCAACGGAAATAACATCAACTCGCCAGCGTCCAGATCTCGTCATTTGGTCAGTTAATTCAAAGAAAGTTATCATTGCTGAATTAACGATCCCTTTCGTGGTCAACATCGACTGGGCGCATCAGCGTAAATTGGAAAAGTACAAAGACCTACGGGAACAGTGTGTTAAAAATGGCTGGTCAACAGACATAATTTCTCTTGAGATTGGATGCCGAGGTTTTATTTCGAACGCAACCTCTACATTTTTAACCAAACTCGGACTTTTACCAGCAGAAAAAAGGGAATATATAAAAAAGATCCAAAACAAGACTGTAACTGCATCTGAGCAGATATGGCATTCGTACAGATCAAACACCATCCAATAAAGTCTGGTAGTATTGTAAGATACTGCTGGGGCGCCCTGGGTTAGTGGTAATGATGCTTCAGGCCCGAAACCATGCCTGAACCCAGGGTCATCTGATGAAAACTTTATTGGAAGCAAAACTTCTATTTAAGCCGCAGTTTTTTTATTTAATTTTTTTTTCCATGTATTATATGTACATGTGTGCATGTTTGACGCCATAAGCTCTTCTGTTCCAAGATGCACATTTAGGTGCAATAAATCAAATGCAATTAGGTGCAATAATGCATATCTGTATGATTAAGCAGATGTATTTAGGCGTCGCGTATTGGTCTAGTGGGTAGAGTGTTCGCCAATGGTCCGGGAGACCTAGGTTCAATTCCAGGTCGCGTCATACCAAAAACTTTAAAAATGGTACTTGATACCTCCTTGCTTAACATTCACCAAAAAAAGTACATATCAAGGAAAGGTGTAGCGCCTTCCCCTACATCTTGGAGCCTTCTGGTCGCCCTCGACTTCGGTCACCAACTTTACTTATATATATATATATATACATATATATTTACCCAACCACTTTGCCATAAGTAGGATGCGACACAAGGTCAACTTTTAAGCACATTATAGCTGGTTTGAATTCATAATCCCCCTTCTCCAAGATTGGTTGCCCTAACAAGATGATATTCCATAGTTAGGTAATGTAGAAATGGATTGATGTTAATTCTCACAAGAAAATTTAACATGAAATGAAATGCAAACAGCTTCGTTCAGTATTTGAACTCTGGTCGCCGATTCCACTTCCTGTTACGCTAAGCGCGCCTCGATTATACTGCGTATATGTATATGTGTGCATCTACATGTGTGACACTTTAAGTTCTTCTGTTCCTGGGTGCACATATTTTAGTGCAATGGTGCATGTGGGTGTTGCATGAGCAAGTCAACATGACTATTTATGTGTATAGATGTAGCTTATAGTGGTATCAGCAGGATAGCTCAACAAGTTAAGAAGGTTGGTATATTCTAATTGATAATAAAATAGAAAGAGAAGGATTTATCAGCGGGGATGAAAATCGGGTTTCACGTGGGAAAAACTGTTTTCTTCTCCGGAAGTCTGGACCCCATATAGTTGTCGGGAAAGTAATCGGCAGTTAATCAAATCAGTGGCAGTACAGACTAGTTGTGGTTAGGTTCTGATGCCTCTCTCCTACGCACAATTTTCAGTTGTCATATTGCTGTGGAAGTTTGAGCTGGCCGTTAAACAGACTACTATAGCACTACTGTAGCACTACATCCCCAACATGAATTGATGTATTGTTACCGGTCCCAAGTCGAAAGTTGTTACGCAACGTGATTCAAAACAACTCTCTTGGTTTTAGGATGTGAAAGATTTTTGCTACTACTCTTTCACAGTAGACGCTGAAAAGAGAGAGATAGATTATGGGAATTACTACTACACATAGAACAAAGAGTGCGAGGCGAAAATATAGACATAGTTATAATTATCCCCGTACCAACCGCTTCTTGTGCACACGCATCGTCGACTGCGGCCAACCCCCACCGGAGCTTTTTCATCGTTTGTTTTTCCAACCCCTGTCTGCTCCTACACTGATTCCGACTGTGACTGCCACGTCCTCGAAACACCTTCTTATATATTTTTCTTCAAATTATTCTTTAACAAATCCTTTAATCACGCATAATCACTAAAACTTGTTAGTGACACGTAATTGCAAAATATCCGCTAATATTTCTCTAATTGTTTATTGTAATATTTTGCTTACAGCTGATTCTAAAACAAAAATGTCGATCATATTTTGACATGCGTTAACAAGTGTACGCAAAACAAGGTCTATGCTCGTCCTGACCTTTCCAAATCGAAAACCTCCAACTACGAATTCTAGTTTAGCTAGAAAATAATTTATTACAAAGGTAATTCATTAAAATCCCTAATTATTTTATATGTAAATCTCATTTCATTTAGTCTATCTGTCACTAATATTCTGTCACTAATATTCTGTCTTATTTATTAATAATATTAATATTCACTCTTATTTGTTTATTTATTATTCTGTCACTAATATTCACTCTTATTTAGTCTATCTAATTTGGTCTATCTGTCACTAATATTCTATCACTAATATTCACTCTTAATAAGTCTATCTGTCACTAATATTTTGTCACTAATATTCACTCTTATTTCAACTAATTTGTTTTTCATTTGTTTTCTTGTACGTTTTCTATTTTCAAGGTATTTTTTGTTTTGTTTTCTATCCTGAAACTTTTATGTATTTCGTTGTATATCAGTATGTTTACCTTTTTAATCACTCCATTTCATTTTCTTATAATTCTACACCAAAACCTTTAGACACAGCTGACTGGGAACAACGTCTTTCGCCGCATTCCACAATGAATTTCCAACTAGATGAGTTGTACGATTCCTTCCATTGTTTCAACAGTTCTTTTGTTGGAACCGCTCATATCTCCGTCAATTCTTCGAATTGGTCAATTTCATTGGGACTTAGTTAAGTACAGATCCTATTTTTTTAAAACTAGAAATGATAATTAAATCAACATTTTAAAATTTGTCCAATAATAAAATTTAAGAAGCAATTTTGTCAATGAGGTTTTTTTTCTCATTTCTCAGTAGATTCTTCAAATTGTCTACTTTTTTGGTTGCATTTTAATCTATGCATTGAATTCAACGAGAGAAAAATAAAAATCCTCAACATTTATCTTTAGTCAAAAAAATTAAGGATGATAAGTATGTTTTTGTCAAAACGGATGTTTTAAAGCCCAATTTCTTTATCAATTCTTCGAATTGGTAAAAGTCTTTGGTAACATTGTACAGATCCTAATCTACAGGAAACGACATTAAAATCAACAAAATTTTCATCTATTTTTTCCAGCCCTAAGTCAATTATATTTAAAGTGTCATATCTGTGTCAATTCTCTGAATTGGCCAGTTTCATTACTTCCAAAATTTTCATCTGTTTTTCCAGCCCTAAGTCAATTATATTTAAAGTGTCATATCTGTGTCAATTCTCTGAATTGACCAGTTTCATTACTTCCATTGCTAAATACACAACCAGAAGCGCACTGGTTTACAAAGAAATTGAGGCAAGCACAAAAATACCCGTTTTTACCTAATTTAAGGGTGCTGAATTCAAATTTGAAATCTGTTTTTACTCATCACCTCTAGTTTTTTATAGATATGCATGGTGTGCATTTTGTGCATATACGGTACATAAAGGCGTATATGAATCCAGGGTTAATTCTGATATTGTGAGACTTATGGCTTATTTTTTAGTTATTATGCACTAAATGTAAGTGATAGCATTACATTATATATATATATATATATATATATAAAGACAGATTTTGACAGTTAAGACAACAGGTCTCAATCCACACTCTGGCAGTCATTGGAAGAGGTTGTCTCGCAGGCGGCGCAGGAGGTTGGTGTCCCTCAACTATCGTGTTACACATCTTTTGGGTTACTGAATATTAGCATTACATTTTCAAATGCACATTTAGTTTTACTTTGTTGTATTTTTAGTTTCTCCAATGTCTCAAATTTCTCAAAATATCGAGGATGCCTCAACAAGGCCAATTCTTTCTGCAACGTGTGTGGGGACTTCACAACAGTTGCACAGCGTCGAACAATCACTTCCCTCCTCAGAACCGCCTACTTTCACTATTTTGACTGTAAAATTGGTGATCAGGACAAGTGTTCAGCTCCACACATCTGTTGTAAACCCTGATACAATGGACTAACTGCATGGTTTAATGGCAAAAAAGCGGCTTTCAACTTTGCAGTCCCGATGGTTTGGAGAGAGCCGCAAAACCACGCAGATGATTCTTATTTTTGTTTAACTAATATAACTGGTTTCAAATCATCTTCTAGGAAAAAGATCAAATATCCCAACCTTCGATCTGCTATGAGACCCGTTCCCCATTCAGATGATCTTCCTGTATCCACACCTCCAGTAAATAAGGATCTTCTTTTCTCATCAGATAAAGAAATGCCTTCAAGGGAGGATTCTGCCGAGTCAATATCTTTGGAAGATATTGAGTCTACATATTCAGGAACAAGTGGCAATGAGCCACACTGGATCACGCAAGAAGACCCGAATGATCTTGCTCGCGATTTGTATCTGTCAAAACCGCAGCCAGAGCTCTTGGCTTCTCGGCTTAAACAGTGAAACCTAGTCCAGGAAGATGTAAGGATCACCAATTTCAGGAATCGGAACAAATAAGGTCATTGGTCTTCTTATGGGTATGCAAGCGGGCTTCACAAAGTAATGTTGTTTTCTCTGTCTCTGGGATAGTCGAGCTGTATCCCAGCATTACAAGCAGAAAGAATGGGGGTCTAGAAGCACTTTTGTTCCTGGCAAACACAGCCTCAAGGAGAATCCTATGGTGGAGATGAATAAGGTGCCTCTTCCTCCTCTTCACATCAAGCCTGGTTTGATTAAGAATTTCGTGAAGGCGTTGCACAAAAATGGTGCTGCCTTCCAACACTTATCTACTGTGTCCCCAGGTCTTAGTGCTGCTAAGCTCAAAGAGGGCATCTTTGTCGGATCTCAGATCCGAGAAGTGCTGCAGGATACTGATTTTGCGGAGCTTCTTAACTTAAAGGAACTGAGAGCATGGGAAGCATTCAAGTCAGTCTGTTGTGGCTTCCTTTGTAACACAAGCGTACCAGATTACCAAGCCTGTATTGAGAAGTTGCTAAAGTCTTACGAGGATATGGGGTACCGAATGTCACTCAAGATTCATTTTCTCCATTCCCACCTCAACTTCTTCCCGCCAAACCTTGGAGCAGTGAGTGATGAGCATGGAGAAAGAATCCACCAAGACATTACGAAGATGGAGAGCGACTATCAAGGCAAATGGAACCCCGGCATGATGGGAGACTTCTGCTGGATGCTCTTGTGTGACATCCTGGAGGCAAAATACACCAGATCGTCTAAGAAAACACACTTTTGACTGTCTGTGGTACTATGAATTGTGTAATTGTGTCATCCAAGTATATTGATTCAATCAGTGTTCTTTATCTCTCCTGTTTTATCTGTTATAAGCTGCTGCAACTCTTGAAATATGCACATATATTCTCTGTTTATACTAAAATGAGACTATTTAAAAGCCAGAAAACTAGAGGTGATAGAACAAAACAATTTATAAATTTGAATTCAGCACACCCAAATTAACAAAAAACACCTATCCCCATTCTTGCCTCAGACCAAAAATTTATTTTTGTAAACCAGTTTAATAATATCAACTTTTAAAATTTTGTCGAAAAAACGGACTTTTTAAACCAATTTAATCAAAAATGTTTAATAATTTTTCTTTCTCTTTCTCTTTTTCTTTTTTCTTTTTCCTTACTTGCTTTTTTCCTTTTTTTCTTTTTCATTCTTCGTTTCTTTTTCTTTTCCTTTTTCCTTTTCTCCTTACCTTCTTTTTTCTTCTGTCATCTTCCCTTTTTCTCCACCTTTCTCTTTTCTTTCGTTTTCTTTCTTTTTTTTTTTTCCTTCATTCTTTTATTTAGATTACTCCCGCACGCGAAAGAATCATGATGGCCAACAGGTGACTATCGAGTCCGTTCACATGCGAGTCTGTCCTGTACTTATATAGGGAACCCTGCAGTAACAGCAGATATAGATTTATTAGACTTCCCACCATGTCAAATCTAACTCAAGGTCATTTTATAGTGTGTAACAGGAAAAAGGCACAAATCGAGACGCGCGCGTAGCCTTCTCAAAAATTTTCCCCCATGTTATTCCTTTTAAGAGGCACCTCAGGCGCCAAGCATTAAAATCAACCCTGCTCAGCAGGTACGGCCTGGAAGTGAGGTGGAGAGCCTTCCGGGGACCAAATGATTAATTTTGACCTACCCAACCAGAGCGATCACCAGATGGGTCATGGAATTGCTAGGAAAATAACAGCATTATCCTAAAGCCTATGTGGCAGTTAAATTTTTTGAATTTTCCAGTCTCTCTCTCTCTCTCTCTCTCTCTCTCTCTCTCTTTCTACATATATATATATATATATATATATATATATATCGCACAAAAACAAATAAAAATAACACACATACACGCGCGTGCGCACCCCCCCCCATCCACACACACACACACACTCTCTCTCTCTCTCTCTCTCTCTCTCTCTCAAGCACACACCTAAACGCAATTACACAATCACATACATACGCACACAAACTCACACAAACATACAAATAAATAAACAAAACTAAACAAACACACACAAGCATATACACATACAGACATACATACAAACATATGCACACATAAATATATATACGCATATATATTTGCCCAGTTGGCTGGGGCTGTAGAGTACGCCGACTGCTTCTTTGTAGAGGGGTAAGACCCCCCCCCCCAACGAGTGCCCTGGATATGACACTAAAAAATCTAATGGTGAGGTTCCAGTGATGTTGGGGCCTTGGGGAATGTGGAGCACCCCTTCATTGCCATTGCTCCCAGGTCCATTCTGACCTGGAATGGTAGCACCTGATAGGGCCCTATCTATGGGTTAAATAGAATTAACTGCATACTTATGCTAAACTGAATTGTGTAATATAGAACTGTTTTGACATTTAACTGCGTGTAAACAAAATCTATACTTATACTTGACTGAATTGGCTGAATTAGAACTGTTTGAATAAACTGAATTACTTGAAATAGAAATGTTTTTGACAATGAAACTGTTTACTCAGGCTAAATTGAATTGTTTGAAATAGAACTGATTATTTGTATAAAAATGGATTTAAATAGAACTAAACTGCGTATTAATGTTGAACTGATTTGTTTGAATTTGACACAACTAAATAGCTTGAAATAGAAATATTTTTGAGAATTAAACTCTGTACTAATGCTAAACTGAATTGTTTGAAATAGAACTGACTATTTGAAAATAAAATGGATGAGGCGTTAGATTACCAACAAAAGTTAATATGCCATAAAATACCAACCAACCAACCAACCACATATATACATATATATACACACAAACACAATTACATACATACACATAAACACATGTACACAAGCACATATGAATAAAAAAAAAACCCAACAAACAAACGAACATGTACACACACACACACACACACACGCATGCGCATATTGTTTGTAGAGAGACAGTCAATAATGTTGTTTTTATGAAAATGATGACACAAATAGATTCCATACAAACAGATTAGAAGAAGAAGAAGAAGAAGAAGAAGAAGAAGAAGAAGAAGAAGAAGAAGAAGAAGGATGATTATTATTATTTGTTACTTGAAATCATATAATTGTGTGCAATATACACAGTATTGGGTGATGGTTGATATGATATTATTACAAACCATTCTCGATAAAAATCTAAAAGAGATGTCCTGGGAGGAGGAGGAAAAATCTAGAAGAAGAAGAAGAAATCGGCCGGGAGAAGAAGGAGAAAGAGTCAAGAAAAAGAAGAAAGTATAGGCAAGAAGAAGAAGTAGAAGACAGAAAGAATAAGAAGAATAAGAAGGAATAGTCAAGAAAAAGAAGAAATTGTCAAGAAGAAGAAGAAGAAGAAGAAGAAGAAATAGGCAGGAAGAAAAAGGAGTAATAGTGAAGAAGAAGAAGAAGGAATAGTCAAGAAGAAGAAGAAGAAAGAGGAGGAAGAAGAAGAAGAAGAAGAAGAAGAAGAAGAAGAAGAAGAAGAAGAAGAAGAAGAAGAAGAAGAAGAAGAAGAAGAAGAAGAAGAAGAAACAGTTTAGAAAAAAGAACAGAAAAATTCTTAATGTTTACGGAAAAAAATTGTAGGTGTGGATTGTCGTCACAATAAGCTATTAAGCCGGACATGATTAAGCAAAAAAGAAAAAAAAAACAAAAAGAAAAAAAAAAGAAAAAAAAAACGAATATCGAATTACTACCACCCCCACCACTACACCCCTTCCTCTTCTTTCAAAGAAAAAAAAAGGTTCGTCACTATTTGCCAAACATGATCTTTTTTTTTTTTTTTACTGACGTTCAAAAGTGAAGTAGTTTTGTCCTCCAAAAAGGAGACATTCAAAACTTGACCGGGTTTTCCTCAAAGTTAAATCGTCAACGAAATTATATCCTTAGCAAGCCCTGAAGTATGGGCACCCGGTGAGAACCGAACTCACTAACATAGGTCTTCTTATCAAGCTTGATGACCATTACGTCACACGGTGTCCTAAACCGTCAACGAAGATGACAAGGTAATAGCAAATATAAATGAAGATCGAAAGATTGTGTAGCGTCAGTATATTAGGTGAGTAGGATACCTGTGTTGTCAATTCAGTAGGCAATAAGCTGGCTTATTTCTTTAACCTGAGATCGAACCCGTACCGCCGTCAACAGTGTCAGAGATTACAAGCAGCATTTGTCAAGATATGCTTGAAGAGGAGGTAGCTAGTGCCGAGTGTTTAGGGTCATGTTTACTCGCTTGGAGTGGGTGGGGGTACCTGTGAGAATAGATGTCGAGAGATCGAATATCAATGATAGCAGTTGGATCAAATGTAAATAAATAAATAAATTAACAACTCTCCTCTTTTCGCGGAAATCTTAGAAGCTCAAAATAAAATTGAACACGAAAAGACTAAGATTGATAGAGATATGAATAGATTTTGATTATATATATATATATATATATATATATATATATATATATATATATATATATATATATATACATATACATGTGTGTGTGTGTGTGTGTGTGTGTGTGTGTGTGTGTGTGGAGCGAGAGATAGATAGATAGATATCAACAAATATCCTTTAGAAAGGTATGAACCTTCTTATCCCCTCCTGGCCAGGGGTTAAATAGTATCACTGCTGTTTTTTTTCAAGGATGGCATTAGCATTAAATAATCCACGAAGGTTGATATGCCACAAAACAAAGAAAGCGAAAGCGCACACACGCGTGCATACATACACACGCGTGCGTACACACACACATAGATGGATAGATCGATAGATAGATAGATAGATAGATATGTATGTATGTATGTATTGATCGATAGATAGATAGATAGATAGATAGATAGATAGATATGAATAGACTGAGATTATTACATTACATGTATATATGTATGTGAACAGATAGATAGAATGATAGATAGAAACAAAATGACATACACACGAATCTATCTATCTATCTATCTATCTATCTATCTATCTATCTATCTATTGGTAGTGTGTGTGTGTGTATGTGTGTGTGTGTGAGAGAGAGAGAGAGAGAGACAGACAGACAGACAGACAGACAG
>OY757946.1:2264296-2344296 GCA_963585895.1 Sepioteuthis lessoniana | reverse complement strand
ATATTAAAACAAAAAAAGGAATTCGGCGATGGTGGAGTTGTATAAATAGTTTTGAATATCTCGTAAAAGCATGTTTAATTCAATTTAAAGTCATATTTGCCGCCTGAGTGAAACAGAATAGGTAACTTTCAAAGTTTAATTTGGTTTCTTTGTTAAAAGGCATACCAACTCCTTATGGATAATTTAATGGCGAAATTTGATTCACTAGTAAAGTTTGATTACAATAACAATAATTTTCTTTCTTTCTTTCTTTCTTTCTTTCTTGTTTTTTATTTCTTCTCTACTTCTTTCTTTCTTTCTTTCTTTCTTGTTTTTTATTTCTTCTCTACTTCCTTCTTTCTTTCTTTCTTTTTTTTTCTTTCTTTCTTTCTTGTTTTTTATTTCTTCTCTACTTCTTTCTTTCTTTTTTTTCTTTTTTTCTTTCTTTCTTGTTTTTTATTTCTTCTCTACTTCTTTCTTTCTTTCTTTCTTTCTTCTAATTTCTTTCTTTCTATCTTTTTTTAAATTTCTTATCTGCTTTTTTCTTTCTTTCTTTCTTTCTTTCTTTCTTTCTTTCTTTCTTTCTTTCTTGTTTTTTATTTCTTCTCTACTTCTTTCTTTCTTTCTTTCTTTCTTTCTTTCTTTCTTTCTTTCTTTCTGCTGTATTTACTTAGACAGAAACAACCAATTAATGAAATATTTAAAAAAAAATATTTCTCATGATATTGAACCCCCGAATTCCTCTAAGTTCTTAATTTGTCGATCTACTTAAGAAGCTTCTCTTTTCTTCATAAAGCTTCACCATTTTTTTTATGCCCTCCATGTCCTCAAATCTTTGACTTGGGACGAATTTTCCGGTTAGGAAAAAAAAAAAAGAAAGAAAGAAAGAAAAAAGTTGCGTGGAGTGAGGAGGTCTGATGAGTAAAAAGGGGTTGTACTTTTACAATTTTGTTTTAGGCTAAAAATTACAGATAAAAAAACAAAACAATAAAGACTGGATTGACATTTTTGTTCTCAAGTGTTCAGACTCTAATCATATTTACCAACCCCTCCGCTCGGGCAGGATATGACACAAGGTCAATTTTTAAGCGGAGTTTAACAGGTTTGAATTCAGAGTTTTCCTTCTCCTAGACTGGGGTTATTTAATGCCAAACCCATCACTGTAAAAGAACAGTTATGATACTATTTAACTCATAGTTCATTTATTTTCCAAGAGTATTTGTCCAAAAGTGAACGTAATAACGTGACGGGAAATCGAACTCGGAGTCCAGTACTTTGGCCCCTGAGAAATGGGGATTCCACCCGGATGTTATTGTTGATATAGATATGTAAACGGGTATTAACCACCCGGAACTCGGTCAATCCGGATATATGTATTCTTTGCTAACGACAACCGCTCAGTTTTTGAGGATTGTTTTTGATACTTTTCATACTTTTTCGCAGTAACCAATAAAACATACCATCAATAAAATATCATTAATCTTTTAATTCCGGGTGAGTACCCGTGGGGTAGTGGGTATCGTGCTGGACTGTAAAATTTTTGCAAGTTCGAATTCCGATTCATTTTTGGACTAATACCCTTTGGGGGAAGGCATGAACTCCCTTATCACCTGCATCGCTAGCTAAAGGTTAAAAAGCACCGCCACTATCTTTCTACAAAGATGGCTTCGTCATTGATATGCCATTAAACAAAGAAATCACACCTTTTAATTGCAAAAACAAATTTCCTAAAGGCCTAAAACATGGCATTTAAAGTTCTTATTTACACAACCCCTCTGCCATAAGCAGAATGCAACACAATGCCAATATTTAAGCGAAGTACAGCTGGTTTTGAATTCAAGGTTTTTCTTTGTCTAAGCTGGTTGCCTTATCAAGATTAAAGAACCTAGTAACCTCTTCAATTTACCTATAGCTGTTCAGAGAAAATAGATGGTTCATGCCTTTTGCAATGGCATTAGCCGTTCCATCTATATACTATATAAAGGCGCTCGCAGTGTAACAGTTATCGTCGAAGGAAATTGACACGATGACCCGTGTTCAAATTCGGGATGTGTCTGCATTTTACATACCTCTAATACCCTTGAGAAAGATATGAATTCAACTATTCTCCCTTCAGCTATGGGAAAATAGCTGGGCAGACTGAGCTTCTTAGCCTTGGTATGGCAACTGGTCTAGGAGAAGGACAAACTCTGTATTCAAACCTATCAAAATTCCGCTTAAAAATCGACCTTGTGTCATATCCTGCTCGTCCGGTGGGTTGGGATATATATATATATATATATATATATATATATATATAAGTTTTGTTAAAGACGATAGAACACTGTTTATTATTTTTAACTTTATTTTTTCAAGTCTCCTCGTTATTTTTCTAGTGTTGGGATCTAGATGGTAAAGGAATTGTCCCATATCTTCTACCCAAGCGCTTTCGGCTATACTTTTGGTCATTATCAGGGGTAGTGTAGTTTTGAATTGACTGTTTGAATTTTTACTGTTTTAATTATTTGTCACGTTTTTTTTTTTTGAAGTTGTCGGTTGGAACGTTTTCAGGTTTTTGTTTTAAAACGTTCGGTTGGTAAAGGGTTTACTCATGGAGTTAATGATTTTCAGTTATTAAAAATATTTAATATGTTGGTGCCTGTGATAATTGCTACTTTAGTTATGTTTCGTTTTTTAATTTGGCACTACATGACCATTATAGAATAATCAATGTGCCATAAAACCATAGAATCAGAACTTTGTAGATGGGAGAAGAGACTTTGAGAATCTACTTTTAAATCCTTTGTTTGGCGCTACATGACCATTATGTAACAGTTAATGTGTCATAAAACCATATTCAGTATCAGAAATATAATATTACAGTCATCGTTACCTGCCGTTCCAAAATGGTCACCCATTTAATTATTGGACAGGCTCTTTGCTGCTTAACCTAATGATCTTATTTACTTTAATCAATCACACACCTTACATTACGTACCTTAAATGCTGTTACCTAAGTGGTTACCCATCTCAGAACTGGACAAGCTTACCACTGCTTAACTTCATCATTTGTTGACGAATTGGTGCTTTCCGTATGACGATAAGTCAAAACTTGTCGCAGTCACAAATTTTGAAAAAAATATCAAAAATGGGTCATTAATTTTAAATTTTGAGCATTCCGGATATTTTTAATTTCGAAAATAAATTTGCTTTAGACACCCCCCTCAAAAATAAATAAATAAATAAGAATGAAAATAAATAAGAATGAAAATAAATAAATAAATAAATAAGAATGAACATAAATAAACAAGCATTCGAAGTTACCCATCAAATAGAAAAGTTGTAATTATGAAATAGACATTGTATTTTCGTAAAAAATAACTAAGTAATTAAAAAAAAGAATTGGTCGTTGGGAGTTGGCATTACCGGTCGGCAGTCCTTACCGAAAGAATCTAAGTTGTGTTTTCTCGAATAAAAGCAAGGAAAATAGTCATTCATCCTCTGGGGGTTCGTTTTTAAAGGTCTGCAGTCCTTGGACCATTTTGGTAGAGTAAGAAGGCGGTTTGAAGGTGCAGGACATTTCAATCGAAATAAGTATGAACAGAAATTTGTCTAAAAGTGCCCCCTACCTAGCCAGTTTACGATCCGAGACATTCCGAGACCAGTCCCTAATTTAATAAAATTGCCCCAGGAGACGGTGTCGTATTAGACAATCTCGTGTATTGGTCGACTCTTGACTTATGGTCATAAAATCATTGATCTTAGAATTGATATTAAAAGCCTGGGGTTTTTCCTAAGTTTTCCCATTTTCAAAAATGTCTGGATCTGTTGCCTATCAAATCAAGTTACTCCCAGAGATGGTATCACTGCAGGTTGCAGTCCATATAGAAGATTTTCCACATCGGAACGGAAAAATTGTTAAACCATCCAACCAACTGCTCCGGTGGCAGCCAGAGTGGACCTGGGAGTAATGGCAATGAAGGAATATTCCACATTCCCCAGATCTCCAGAACTGGAGCCTCACCAGCAGATGTAATTTCATGCCATACCAAGGAAAACTCTTTTTTTGGAGGGAGGGTGTTACCCCTCTGTTGAGGATACTGCCAGCATATTCTAATCTGCATGAACAAGACAATAACCTGGGAGATGACGCTTTGGTTTGGTTTCTTTGTTTAATGGCATATTAACATTCGTGGGTTATCTAATGTCAAAGTTATTTTTGTTGAAGAACAATAGTGATATTAATTAACCCACAGCTAGGGGGATATGGGGGTTCATGCCTTTACCTAGGGTATTAGTCAGAAAGTGAACGTAATAGCGCGGCGGGAGTTTGAACTCGCTTACTGAGTTTCGTTCTCACAAGGTGCAACATATTTCCAGCCTTGTCGGTGTTCAGCACGTTAGCCACAATACAATGAGGAGTCCACTCCACTTGGATAGGAAGTTTAAGTCTAAGAGAATCTACTTAAAGAATTTGTTTGGTATTCAAGACGTTTATTTAACTGTAATCTTCTTAGGGGAGTTGAGAAACGATATGATTTGTGTACAGATTGATATTAGAGCTCTTGTCTAAAAACTCTTCCTTCTCACAGCGTACCTAAATAAATATTGGCAAGTAGTGACACAGTCCACTACGCAACCAACTATCCAACGGGTCTTTATTAATTGCTTTACCGGGAAATGTTTGTTCGTTCGCTTCTGAAAACTTTATAAAAATAGTTTTTCAGTTTTCACTTTTAAGTTTTCAATTTAATTTCTCAAAATTAACGCCACGAAGTTTATTGAGAACTTGTCAAACCAGTTTAAGTCGTATGTATAACATTAAATTATATACGAGTGGTGAGGCTCATATTTCTGGGAAGTATAAAGTTACCCCTTTACTACTTTAGCATGATGTCATTGTGTTTATTTTTAGCGAGGAAAAGTTGTAACATGCGTGTGTGTGTTTACGTTGAGTTGTTTCCTCGCTAAGTTTGTGATAAGGTAAATAAAGGAGAGAAGTTCCAAGATGTCGAAATGTTTTTATGATAGTTTTTAATGTTCGCATGGAATATAGAGTTTGCGTTTGTGCTGCGAGCCTCGTGGGAAAGGAAAGAAGTAAAGAGACGAAATGGAGTTATGCGAGAGTAGTGTGCACAGCGCGTGTTGTTGGACGTGCGAGGGATTATGTTCACCGTATGGAGCAAAAGTCATGTTTGCCGTTTGAGGAAATAAACGTTGAAGTCACCGTGAGTTTGTGTTTCATGTTATTTCGGGGAGAAGCGTGTGGTCTCCAGAAAATGTTGCCCAGAGGTGAAGTAGTCGCTCGGTGCCGGAGCGGGATTCGGCATCGCGATCGACATAGTCAATTTTGGGGGTGAAATAAAGTTGTTCCTGTGTGTGGCGTATTGAATTTATCTAATTTATATTCAACTGGGATCCCTTGGTCTAAGAGAAATAGACGCAAGGCATCCATAAATTAGATAGTTTCCCCCATGTGTCCATGCTGCTGCTGCTGCTATTTTAGAGCAGGCAGATGGGACGTCTGTACAGAACCAAGTCGTTCAGCGAAAAGGCTGCTTTTGGCAGCTTCCCCAATTTCTGCTGCCCGGAAAGGAGAAACGGGTGGAATAGGATAAGTCATCCTGATTGGGTGAAATTATGCGTCGAATTAAATTACGCGCCAAACCAAATTACGAAAATTCCTTCTGCTACACTACAATTACTCCCGAGTCAACTGTACTCGGAGTGGTAATACCTGTCCTGCCAGTCGGTCAAATAGATCACTTTAAAAATTATCAGCATTAGATAAGAATACTTGATATCATACAACTGTGTGCAAGCAAATAATCATTATTAGATAGAATTGTTACTTGAAATCATATAATAACGTATAAATTGTTTGTATTAGATCGGAGTACTTAAATCATACTCTATTTCTTTCTTTGTTTTTCTCTCTCTTTTCTCCCTTTTTCCTTCTCTCTCTTTTTCTCACCGCTTCTCTTTATTTCTCTCCCTTTTTCTCGCTGCTTCTCTTTCTTTCTTTTTTTCTCACTGATACCCTTTCCTTTTCTTACTCTGTTTATGTTCCTTCTCCCTCTCTCCTTATCTATATTTCTCTCCTCTCTCTCTCTCTCTCTCTCTCTCTCAATCCTTCTCTTTCTTCCTTCTCTTTCTGTTTCCTTTCTTTTCTGCTTTTCTCTTTCTTTCTTTCTTTCTTTCTTTCTTTCTTTCTTTCTCCATGTCTCTTTCCTTGATTCTCTCAGCTGAGTTTAGTTCTCACAAGGTGCAACATATTTCCAGCCTTGTGCCAAACTTCGTTGACTTTCGTAAGTGGCTACAAACACTGTATCCACTCGAGTACTTTGCTTGGTTGCTGAGGTAATCGCCAATTCCCCCTCAAGTACCCCAGTGTTTGGTATCCGGTCCGCAATAGAAGCTTGAATTTTGAATGTTGATTTATTTTCAATAAAGCCATACCCACACCCAACTTGGAAGCTCAGCATAAGACTGTTTTTCCACCCATCCACCCCTATTTTAGTTTTGACTGTACTAAACTTGATAAGCATTACCCGAATGTTTTGTGTATCGAAGGTGTTGCAGTTTCTCGGTTGGGAATAAATATAAGACGCAACATGTTTGTAGATGCACCGTTTCCGGTGAGGAAAAGACAATATTTGTTTTTAGTGTATGTGCTGCCGAGGCTAATGTCCAGTTGTAAGTATAGATTCACAGGAATCACTTCATCCATCACTCATTGGCAGTTGTGTTGTATGACATAAGGTCTCTTTAATGAGGTAACCCCCACCCACAAGATGCAAATCAACTGTATTGGTTAGCAGTAGAAGTAATATCTATCCTGTTTGACGACCACATTTCCTTCTTGTTTGAATTTTAGATCATATTTTTGCAAACAGTGATAATTAATTGGTTAATGGATTGAGTTTTACGGCATGTCAACTCGTCTAGGGTTATTTTATACCTGGATGTTAGGGAATCAAATTTAATGAACATTTATATATACATTTATTTTGGCGAAATAGTCTCTTAAGAGATTTTGCATATATCAAGTATTTCTAATTTAAATAATTTGCACACAGTTAAGCAGTCTCAAGTATTCTTATCAAAGATAAATAAGTTTATGTTTTCAAGCAATTATTTCTGTTTAATAACAGTGATTTGATTCCACACATTTCAATGGTTTCAAGTATTCCTATTTAATACTAATAATTATACGGTTTCAAGTAATTATTTCTATTTACTAACAGTCATTTGTTTGCACACAGTCATATGGTTTCAAGTAACAAATTATAATCCTTAATGAGAAAAAAAGATTATAGCTTCAAGAAACCAGAGGGGGGGTCCTCGTGGTGTAATGGTTAAAGCGATGGACTGCGGAGTTGTAGTAAGCGAGTTCGTACTTCAGTCGCGCTATTACGTTCACTTTCGGACAAATACCCTTGGGAAAGGTATGAACCCCCTTATCCTCCCAGCTATGGGTTAAATAGTACCACTACTATTCTTCTAGGAGAATAGCTTTGGCATTAAATAACCTACAAAGATTGATATGCCATTAAACAAAGAAACCAACCAAATCAAGTCACCAGTCTTAATACAAATAATTTACAGTTATATGGCATCATTTATTGTCGTCGAATATGATTGATTTTTAAACAAATCTATTTGATTTATAGATGGAACCATATTAAGTACTACCACTTCGGATCAAGGTCAACCTGGGCGTAATGGCAATGAAGGGGTACTCTAAACTCCCTAGAGCTCCAGAACTGGAGCCTCAGTATTAGTTGCTGTATAGTGTCAGACTTAGTACTCCTCTTTTGAGGGGATACTGTCAGCGTATTTTCATCCCTCCCCACAGACTGAGTGGAATGCTGTTACAGGTAGAGTGATTGTGTTGTGTTTGTCGTCTGATTTTATTTGCCGTGAAAATCAGCATTTGAAATTATGGCTCTTTCTTGAGCACGATCTGAGAATACAAAGTATTTAATCGTTTTAATCATTTTAATCAGACACTACACTTTTAGACACAAATAGATAAAAAAAAAAAAAATCCGGGATGCCAAGGACAAAAACCTTTGAACAGATACTTCTAATGTTTGTGAGGATTGCTTTCAATGTGTCGTCTGTTTTTTTCTTCATTTTTTAAACGAAATAAATGAATAAATAAAACTTATAACACATTTACAGCCCCCAGCAAAAATACAAAACTAAACAAAATGAAAAAACAAAAACAAAAAAAAAAACAGAAGGAAAAAACTGATTGTCGATGTCAGACATGACTCTGCTGAAAATTTTTTTTTTAAATGCCGGATTTGCAAAAATCTTATTAAAAAGAGTTGGGTTGCCTAAATAATTGTTTTCAAAATGTATTTAATGGTTTTTCTCTTTTGGGAGTAAGTTCAGTGAAACTGTGGGTCAAATTGTTGTCAAGTGCCAAGGGAACCCAAATGAAAAAGTGAGGTAGAGAAGTAGAAATATTTAAGAAATATCATTAAAGAGGGTGAGATTTTTTTGCGTTCGATGGGAGTGAAATCTTTTTTTTCTGGTTTTTTTTTTTTTATTCAAATATTTTAGATGTTTCAAATTTCAATGGAAGTATTCACAACGATGACAGTGTATAGACGAGGCTATGCTGAAAAGCTCAATATGATGTCATATCTGCTTTTGATGACTTTTTAGGGGAATGGGATCCAAGCTCAGCAACAACAAAGGAAGAAGTGTGTAGACTGCAAAGGTGACTGTTGAAAAATAAACCTCTTTTGGTTACATTCCATGAGAGTATCTTGGTCAGCCTATGAACTTTTCAGTCGACTCTCGTATATATCATTATTGCTTGAAGATCAAGAAGGGAGCGGACTTGCAGGCACGTTTGTGTCGATGCGAGATTGCAGAAGGTTTGGTCAGGGCTTGATGGGATTGTGCTGCGAATCCTTCTTCTGTACAGGGTGGAACGATAAAATTGTCATCCTAAAGAAAACAACACTACAGCTTTATTTTAAAACTTTTATTGAAAAAATCAATCCAGGTAACTTGATTATGTAGCAGAGCTGACATCTATTCAATGTAGCCGCCTTCAGCCTAAATCACCGCTTCGATACGGATCCGGAACTGGGAGCATGCCTTTTTCACAAGCGCCGGCGGGAGCTCGGCGAATACTCGGCGCATGGCGGTGACCAGGCTGATTTTGATGTTGTGGGAGGTCATGTTGGTGATGTTCTCGACGTATGACCAAACGAAGTAGTCCAGCGGGTTCAGGTCGGGGGAGGAGGGGGGACAGTGAGAGAAGGGTACAAAGATGTAGCGCTGCTTCTGAAGCCAATCCTGGGTCTCTTTGGACTTGTGGACCGGCGCCGAGTCCCGCTGCCACACCCAGGGTCTGCCACCGGCCACCTGATTACACCAGAGGATCACCACACTCTTCAGCACATCCAGGTACACTTTGGTGTTGGCTTTCAAGCCGACTTCGGAGATGTGAGGTGGCATGAGGTGGCCCTCACTTGAAACCACACCAAAGACTATAACTGTAGCCGGAAACTTTGTTTTCATCACCCTTGGCACGTCCCTGTTATTCGTGGCAATCCAGATTTGCATTTTGAGGGTGCTGGCAATGGTTCTGTTGTCATAACTTGGATCGGTAGAGAGCATGAGTTGTACAGCGGCGCATTTCCGATCTCCCTCGTTGAACATTGTGTCACTTTCAGACATGATAGAAGGCTTCTATCGCTCTGGGGATTTCTACACAACTGGCCAACTCGTAGATGGTCTGCAACAAAAAAAGAAAACCGGTTTTCATTAAATGGAAATGGAATCATGTCGTCTTTTCTAGGGCGACAATTTTATCGTTCCACCCTGTACTTTTTGTCCTTAAGGGCCGGACCGGGCCCTGTGGGTGTTTTCAAAGGAGAAGACAACATGGTTGGTGGTGAGACACTAAGCGTCATGGTCCTCAGCTTGGATGAATCATCGATGATGATGATCGATGTGGCAGACACCAAAGAATTTTTCTTTCAAGTCATCATCCAATCATTTCTTTGGTCACTCTGTCATGTGGATTAGCGCAGAGCCCGCCGTACAGTATAATCCGGGATATAGGCGATGTTTCCTCATCGGGGAGACGGTGTTCTGTCTAGCGTAGATGGAACTTCAGTACCATGAGCTCGATCAGTATATATATATATATATATATTGGGAATTTTTATCTGATAATCTGGTCAACAAATATGACAAAAAATATTTTTTTAAAATAAACAAAAAATAAGTTACTGAAATTGAAAATCTATTCATATAAGATATTTCTCATATACGACTTCATCAGATAATGCGAAATAGTTTTTGATATATTAAAATGAAAACGGATTTACATCAAGAAATTCCTTGTATCTGATCAAATCGTATAGTGAAAATGTTATACGAATAAATTGTCAATTTTTTAAATTTAGTTTTAGTCTTTCATCAATATATATATATATATATATATATAATGTGACCGGTTTTTGATTTTTCTTAAAGAAATTATTGCTCTGTAATGTCAGTTACATTAAGCTCTTTACCAGGAAAATTTAAATGTTCACTGTTGAATGTTTTTTTGTCCTGATGGAATTACTCCCAACTCCGGTTTAACTGGACCGAATAATACTCATATATATATATATATATATATATATATATATATATATATATATATATATATATATATATATACGAGTGTCATCGAATAAATCAAGTGAATTTTACCGATAGAGTTGGCAATAGAAAGCAATATTTATTATTGCCCCTTTATCAAAGAAATCAGTCTTGGATCCTTTTATGTCCTAGAAGACTGTCAGTATGACCTTCTATAGAGACCGCTGCACCCGGGAACTTTTATTTACCGAAGTGTCAGTGTTTCCACTCCATGGATTGTCTTTTCGACTCAGTCTTATAGTGACAAACCTATGTTTTGTCAATTGGTAAACATATTTCAACCAAAACATCCTTCTCCATTTACATCATTCATTCTTCTGTATATTTCACATGGTTTGTACTTCTTAGCCACCAAAAATTTGATGACAGACCTCTGTTCAGCATGAAGCATTCTGTTTGATTTGCTGCCATTTTGAATAGCCTCAAAATATATTTTTGCCAGATTAAAATAATTTTTGCTTTAAACGAATTCCAAATAGTACAAACTTGACATTTATAAATAAAACATATTTTGAAAAAAATAATTTTGCTTTTTTTCAAAAAGGTTTCCCTTATTTATTGAATAACCCTTATATATATATATCATCATCATCATCATGTCGTGCTGCTGGCACAGATATCCCTGACCCTCTCTCGCCACTTCTCCCAATCGTTCATCGCCTCAGGCAGGTCTTCAGGGCTAGATCCCGTATCCTCACATAGCTGCTGTATGTATGTTCGAGCAGGTCGTCCTGCTTTTGCCCTACCATATGTGGGGGACCATAGGAGTACATCACTTATGAGTTCGTCCCTGCTTCTCCAGCAATGTCCGGCATGTCTGGTTCGTCTAACTTGGATAGTTTTCGTGATGGGAGGCAGATGGCCGTATAGTTGGTGCCTTGTGGGGTGTTGCCGCTAGGACTTGTTCAATATTGCTCGCGGCATTCTAGTGTAATTGCCATCTAGCTTCTTTTCCAGCCGTTTAGTTAGCGTCCAAGTAGTGCATCCATACAGCAGTATCGATACGACCGCTGCCTGGAAGAAACTGCATTTCATTTTATTGGTCAGGTCTGATTTCCATATGATCGATAGCCAATCGATAGCTGTCCATGCCTTCGTTAGCTGCGTGTCGATGTCCTTTTTGGTTGATGAGACGCTGCTTCCTAGGTAGTTGAATTGGTCTTCTAGTTTCAGAGAGGTTCCGTCTAGTGTGGAGATGTCGCCTGTTTGATTTTAGCACATATATTCCGTTTTGTGTGCATTAACATGGAGGCCAATGCCTGCGGCGGCTTGTTCCAAACTATGCAGTAGTATTTCGGCTTGGTTGGATGTATTTGCCAGTATTGCTACGTCGGTATTTGTTTTTGCGGGGTACCTTCTGCTTCTTTTCTTTGACAATATATATATATATATTGGGTGAGAGAGAGGTGGGGGCTTACAGTCAGAATCAGGAAAATATTTTTGACTAACTATAAATATAACATACAATGTTTCATTTGTTACAGATGGATTGTTTCGGCTTTTTTTTTTCACAAATGTTTTGTGAATCTCTTTACACCTTGTAAAAAGTCATCTGAAGAGGCAATTAGAATCGGTGACTTGTTGAAATAAATTTATAACGACCCATTAATTGTCCGTCGAGTTTTTTTGTTTTTTTTCAATTTATTCAATGTACGAGGGATAGAATATTTTAACGGTATTGCCCTAAAAAAAAAAAATCACTCTAAAATATACCATTTTTCTTGCGTTACGATCAGATACATTTATACAAATATTGTTATGATGTAATCAAATCATTCTTTTTCAAGTCTGTTGTTCAATGTCCTTTTGGCATATTCCTCTTTTCTTCGAGTAGCACAAATCTTCTCAATTTTTTTACTTGATGCACCTCTTGTAACGGAATTTGATTTCAAATCACCTCCAAATAAATTATTTGAATATTGCAAGTATTTTTTTTCTTAGTCTCACTCTATGCTAGAGTTGAATTTTTCAAAAGTTTTTTCGGTTTCAAGATTAAAATTTTTACAAAATTCACAAAAGTTATTCTTAATCGAATTCTAAATCATATGATAACAGCCACACAAACAAATAGTTGGCTTATATTGAAATTTTGATTTGACGAATGAAGATCCGCACGATCATCCTTTTAAGTATGAATCGGTCTCCAGTTGTTTGGGTCGCACTTCGGTAGGCTGTATTTGATCGTGACACAGATCTGGCTTGGTGTGCCTCGGCACTGGAGTTTTTCCTCCGGCATCAGGGGGCTATCCCCCAGGTTTTTATCCCCTTACGGGGGTTTAGGTTTATTGCCTGGCACCTGAGGCGCACCTATTAAGAGGAATGCCGACGGGACCGAAGGTATTTTTGGCAATGCCGGACGCGTGTGGGCTGCGGCCCTGCGTCTGGACTCACCCTAAAAAAAGGCCTTGAGCCATACTCGCTCGTTCGATGGAGTGTGTGGCAAATACACGAATGAAGATCCGCATCTCTTTGGTCAGAGCGGACTTTTTCATTAATCATAATTTTATTTTATTTTCATTCATTAAAATTTACCGTGGAAAAAATTGGTTTGGTTTCTTTGATTAATGGCAGATCAACCTCTGTGGGTTATTTAATGTAGAAGAATAGCTGTGATACTATTTAACCCATTGCTTGGGAGATAATGGGATTCATATCTTTTCCAAAATGAACATAATAGCGCGATTGGGGTTCGAACTCGCTCACCTCGAGATCAATGCATAAGAACTAAAATTCTAATTTTTCTATTTCCGTTATTTTTCTTTCTTTTTGAAATCTGTATTTTCATTCTTCTAAATAAAAAATCTTTTTTTTTTTCTTCTGAAGTCATCTCATAACCAATAATAAAAAAAAGGAAATTTTTGAATTCGGTATTCTAAAAATAATTCGTTTAAGATATAAATGTTTTAAAAGTTTTTTTTTTTTTTTTTTTTTTTTTTGCGGGGGAAGGGAATATGATTCTATGCATCTTTAACAATGCTAGTAAATCCTGGTCTTTTTTTGAAAATTTTAATTAGAACCAGATAGTTCGTTTATTTAAATGACCCATATATTTTGAATGAACAACATATTACAAGTACACGTGACACTGAAACAGGAATTCTGCGAGGTGCACGATACTTTGGCATAAATGGATTTGTAAATGCGAACAAGTAAATCCCCCCCACTGTGGACCTGTATGTTTTTATTCACCCTGTTAAGGCTTTATTCAACCCCAATGGTCTATATAAACCTCTGTTCAGACTACACAGATGATCTGGTGCTTCTTGCAAATACTCCTGCACAAGCTAAATCCCTGCTGCATAGCCTGGAACAAGCAGCAAGAGACATTGTCTCCATAGGAAATCAGATAAAACAGAGCTCATGAGTTTTAATCAAAATGGTGCCATCTTCCTATCAAATGGCAAGTCTCTGAAATTAGTTGACGAGTTTGTATGTGTATAATATGCATCGCTTCATAAAATGGCAAGTTCTCCTAGTACGAAATTGCTGTTCAAAAATGAAACCAACTTAATATTTACTAAATCTATGACGGTCTGGATGTGCCCGTGGTGTAATGGTTATCGTCGTAGAAAATGGACACGGTGACACGGGTTCAAATCCTGGACGAGACCGATTGTATTTCACATAGCACTAATACCCTTCGGAAAGGTATGAATCCAATTATTCTCCCTCCAGCTATGGGTAAATAGTAGGGCAGACTAGGTTCTTCAGCCTTGGTGAGGCAACTAGTCTAGGAGAAGGAAAACTCTGAATTCAAACCTCCGCTTAAAAATTGACCTTGTGTCATATCCTGCCCAAGCAGAGGGGTTGGTAATTATGATAACGGTCTGGATGTGACATAAGGTCAGTTTTTTTGCGGATTTAAGTTGGTTAGAATTCAGAGTTTTCCTACTTGCCTAATAAGACCGAAAGAAACAGTCTATCCTACTATTAACACATAGCTTAAGGGAGCAGATGATTTCATGCCTTTTCAAATCAAGATTTGATTTTGGGTCGCCGATTACATTTGCTACGACGATAACCGATATAATTTTCACTTTTTTATAAACTAGTTTCGTGTTTATCGCCAAGGGATTTAATTCTTGTTTCTTTTTGATTCTCACGAAAATTTAAATCCTTTAAAAGAAGTTCAGAACATTTTCCGATGTGACAAACTTCATCGTTAAAAAATCCTGTTTGTGTTTACAAACCTTCTTTGTCATTTCGATGGTCTTTCTTTCTTTCTTTCTTTCTTTTCACATAGTTTCTTCCTTTCTTTCTTTTCACTTTCCTATTCTTTCTTTCTTTCTTTCTTTCTTTCTTTCTTTCTTTCTTTTCATATAGTTTCTTCCTTTCTTTCTTTTCACTTTCCTATTCTTTCTTTCTTTCTTTCTTTCTTTCTTTCTTTCTTTCTTTTCACTTAATGTCTTCCTTTCCCTCTTTTCACTTTTTTTCTATTCTAGTCTTTCTTTCTTTCTTTCTTTCTTTTCACATAGTTTCTTCCTTTCTTTCTTTTCACTTTCCTATACTTTCTTTCTTTCTTTCTTTCTTTCTTTTCTCATCGTTTCTTCCTTTCTTTCTTTTCACTTTTCTTTCTTTCTTTCTTTCTTTCTTTCTTTTCACATACTTTCTTCCTTTCTTTCCTTTCACTTTCCTAGTCTTTCTTTCTTTCTTTCTTTCTTTCTTTCTTTCTTTCTTTCTTCTGCCATCCTTCACCAACTTCCCCTCATTATTTTCTCTCTTCAGTTCTTTTATCTTTAGTCTTCTACCCTTCTCCCCCCTCTCTCTTCCCTTCTCTCTCTCCCTTTTGTCAATACCCGACGTCCACCATATTTCCTCACGAGTAACTCAAAACAATTATATCAAATAGACTTTTTCAGACGCTAAATACAGTTTAATGGTCATTAATTTCATGTTTGTTTGAACACCACATGACACCTTTTTTGTTCCTGGAAAGACATTCCTTTACATATCATTGTCCTTTTGGAATACCATAGATTTTTCTGACAGCTCATTTTTGTTGTAATTGTCGTTAAAACTTTTCTGTCGATTATACTCTCAGATTCCTTGTACAGTAGATCAATGCCGTAATAATTTGTGTATAAGACTTTGTTTTTTTATTAGATTGCTAAATGTTAGTGTTGCGTATTCTCCACAAAAATTATGCCACACCGTATTCAGGACGAAATGTAAATTATATCTATAGTCCAAATTAATGTGTTTTACGCCGAGTGTTTGTTTATAATTTTGTTTCTCCTTCTGTGAGTGTTTGTTTATAATATTGTTTCTTCTAATGTAAGCCGAATTTCGCCGCAAGCTTGTTGCATTTTTGTGTGAACATGTCCGGTTGTTTGTTCTAAATACTGTTGTTACGGAGCCGATAAGCACGTCGACCCCGCAAATGATTTATAAGGTTAAGCGTGTGAGTAATGACAGCCAAAGACAATGAAGGAAACAAAAACGAGGTAACAAATATAACAAAGATGACGATTTATTGTCGTATTTACAAGTGCGTGTGTAAAGTTCAAGGTAGTTGTATTTGTGTCTTCCGGTAGATGGGTGATGTCGGTAGCTGGTATGGTTGAGGTTGAAGAGAAGCAGCAAGACGATCGTTGCGGGTGGCTGATGTTGGTCGAGTCGTAAATGTGTGCAGCTGGACGATTATTGCGAGTAGCTGAGGTTGGTCGAGGTTGGTAAATCGATGTCCCGGTTTTGACAGTGCGTTGGGTTAACCGGGGAGTGGGGTCAATGTTGTTGCTAGCTCATACAGCGAGTCGTACATGGGATAGATGCTGCAATGCGAGGGTAGTCTATGCAGCGAATCATACATGGACTGGATGCTGCATTGCTGGAGCGTGTCGTGGTCGAAGCTGGTGTTGGCAACTTGGTCGCGTAGAGTCGAGCGAGCGTGGTAACTTAGACTTAACCGTGTCTTAGTACAACAGACCAAGTGAACGGACAGGGAAACTGTGGCTAAGGTTTGCCAGGCCTTACCACATACGAAGTCAAGCGAGCGAATCGGTGAAGCTAGGGCTTTGTCGTGCCCCTAAGGCTTTACCGTGACAAAGCTATGGCTTTCGTGCCAAAGCTGTGCTGACATATCGGACTTGGTAGCTATGGCTTTGCCGTGCCAAAGCTGAGCGGACGTATCGAGCGAACAGGCCAAGAGGCTGCTGCTAAGATTGGCGGTATCGCGCAGATAGGGAAGTGGTAGCTAAAGGCTAACGCGTGAGTTTAGCGCTGAGCAGCCAAGCAGACGAACGGACAACGGAACCGACCGAATGGTTAAGACCGGATAGTCTTAGAGTCCTCTTCATGTTTGCCTTCGAGCCGTCTGCTTCGACGAGTCTGTAAGAACCTTCAGAGATACTCAAACCCGCAGAAGGGGACCTCTAGTGGTCCTAAAAAGGACCTTTTTTGCATATCTAGTTGATGGAAAGGCGAATGCGACCACGAGATGTAGGATTCAGCCTTGTCGAGCCTCGCTTTTTGAGCTGCTCCTGAGAGCGTCGTGAGATCTCTGCTTTTTTGCCGCAGAAGCCTTGTTAATATTCAGTAGTAGCAGTGACAGTCTAACAGGTCTAAGTGTAACGTTCATCTTTTAAAAAAAAATAGGAGTGGAAGTAGAGTTATTCTTTAGCTAGGGATAGGCTTCGGAAGATAATCAAGTTTATTTTGATCGAGTTACTTTAGCCAGACGTGTTCTGTAAATGTTGTTAGATGTAATTTATTCCCTTTTCTTAGCCGTAACGGCAGGTCCGGATCGTAAAAAGGGTTCGACATTTCCTGCCGTACCCGGATGTTGTGTTTGTAGGGGTGAGTAATCCGATCTATGTATGTTTGTGAACGGGTCGCGACACTGTGTCAGTTTTGTAATTTAAGACAATATAAACTACGTAGATTTTTATTTTTAGTCAGTACTGTGGTGGGTATGTTTACTGGGTATTTTGCTCCCACAATTTATGTTGGCTCATGATTGAAAAGCAAACGTTGCAAACGACGCGGACAAAAGAACATTCAAAAGAAAGCAATACAAACAAAATTAAATTTATATATCAACAAATACATAAAAAAAGGAAACATTACAAAACATTACGAATATTCTAATATAGTCTGTTAGATATTCGCCTGTGTGTGTATGTAACTATTATGAATATAATGGAAAAAGACTAAATATTAAAAGTGTCCTGTAGACTATAAAATGTATGTTTACTAAGTATTTCATCCGAGGTATCAATATACAGAAATATTCCAGGAGGAACATGTCTTCTCCCATGTTGATTGTTTGTCACTTTCGGGGTTTGACGAAGTTTCTGAGGCTGTATTCGAGGCTGGAACAAGTCCAACCGAAAAGGCAGAACAGGAAAGAAAAAGGCTGCAGAATGTATACGCATCCATGTTACGCGTATTGAGTTGTATTTTACTAAGTGGCAAGGTCAAGCTGTTTCTGAAAGTCAAAATGAAGAAAAAGAGAGTGTTGTCTCTGGAAGTCAAAATGGAAGAGAGTGAGTTCTTGGAAAACGAGAGTAAATATAGGCAACCTTTGTCATGTGGTTGGCTTAAAAACGCGGGATAAAAATCAAAGGTGCGGACGTAGTTGTGAGCACAAATCACATGATTTTCCTGACCAATAGGTTCTCGAGACTGATTAGTTTACCGAAGTCCACCATCTTTGTTTCGGGAACAAGTGGTATGACGGCCATTTTAAAATATAGGAGTGTAAATCCTATAGTACCAACCGGTAAAAAAAGACTTTTACATCCTCTAGAACTAGAGGATTGTTGTTACAATTGGTTTGATTTGGTTTCTTTGTTTAATGGCATATCAACTTTTCTGGGTTATTTAGTGCAAAAGCCACCTTTGTAGGACTTCAAGAGTTATATACCGTGATAATAATAATAATAATAATAATAATAATAATAATAATAATATTCAAAATAGAAATATGTATAGTTTTGCATCTTATCAGAATAAAACGTGATTTTTACATTTGCAATATTGTTTGGTTTCTTTCTTCAATAGCATATCAAACTTTGAGGGTTATTCAATGCCAAAGCCAATTTTGTAGAAGAGCAGTAAAGTTAGTGACTGTAGTCGAAGGTGGCCAGAAGGCTCCCTTTTCAATAGCTACTACATCGTGTAGGTGTAGGGGAGGGCGCTACTCCCTTCCCTAGATTGCTACATTTTACCCTTGATACGTACCTTATATTGCTGAGTGTTAAGCAAGGAGGTATCAAGTACCATTTTAAAAGTCTTTGGTATAACGCGACCTGGGATTGAGCCCAAGTCTCCCGGACTATTGGCGAACACTCTACCCACAAGTCCAATGAAACCCATAGCTGGGGGTGGGACAAGAGGGTTCATTAGCCTGAAAGTGAACATAATAGCGCGACTTGAGTTTGAACTCACTTTCATCAATCCAGCAGTTAAGCCATTACGTCTCGGAGATTCTCCCTCCATCAAGTCTAGTGGAGTGTTAAATTTATAAGAAAATTGTTAGGACGCTTCACTCTTCTCTTTGTATTCTGGATGTCGTTAATATTTCTGATAGTACATCCATCAGTTCTGGTGGAGTGTTTAATCCATAAGAAAATGATACACCTGACCAAGGCTGAAGAATGAATCTGCCGTAAAGTTAGGCACACAGTATCAAGAATACAAAGTTGCTTTGAACAATTTTTGGTATATTAAAGAATCTTTTGAAAATCTTTGACAAAAACAATCCCGCAAAAGAAGATCTTTTGCTGTGTAATGTTGCTGATTGATCTGTGGACCAATAGAAAAAACTTCCTCTTTTTAAAGTGGCCTTGTGCTCAAGTTTATTGTAATTCAACACATACTGGAATTGATTGATGCTATTTGGCTATCCTCTTTTGGTAGAAAATGAATTATTTTGATTGTGATTTTTCGGACTGTTGTCCTCATCTTTGTGGTGGTCAGTTAAATCACAACGTTTCGGCCGATGTATCTTCAACTAAACGAAATAAAAAAAAAGAATTACAGTCCGAAAAATCACAATAAGAATAATACACTTCCAACCTCATCTAAAAACCTCAGACAGAAAATGAATTGTTTTTAAAAATCTTTTTAAACTGAGTGTCTCTATTTCATAAGTGTGAGTGTGATACAGTACTAGGTTAAGGTATAGGAAATTGAGCGGCAACCCAGGGGCCTCGAGGTGGGGGGTGAGAGATTTAGTGAAAAACTGTGAATGTAGGATCAAACTATAGGTCTTGTAAGCTTCTGATAATCTAAACCCATGCAGTAAACAATAGATTAACTTCGATATTCCTTAATATTGATGGCCTAGTCGGTCGAGGTTGCAAAATACACCGACTGCACCTCTGCAGAGCGGTAAACCCCCGCTCAAAGTGTCCTGGATAGGACACTAAACGATATGATGGTGAGGTTCCAGTAATGCTGGAGCTTTGGGGAATGCGGAGTACTCCTTTATTGCCATCACTCTAGCCCGGACTGGTAGCACTTGATAAGGGTCCTAACAATGGGATTTGGCATTAAATAACCTACAATGGTTGATATGCCATAAAACCCAACCCAACCAAATCCTATATATTTAATACATATGTATAAAGAGGATTTGGCATTAAATAACCTACAGTAGTTGATATGCCACCAAAGAAAACCCAACGAAACCAAACCTAATACTGAAGAGGAGGACTCCTCCTAACGTAATTGTTAAACTGTTGGACTACTACCCCTGGGAAAAGTATGAACCTCTTATCCCCACTATCTATAGGTTAAATAATTACACTACTTATCTACACGGATTGCTTCCGCATTGAATAACCCACGAAGGTTGATATGCATTAAACCAATAAACCAAACAAAACCTAACAATGAAATGAATTTACTTATTCAGTGGTGACTAAAGTTATTGATCTCTTCGACCCATTGATAGGACCCAACCAGGTACCACCACTTCCAGTGGACATGGGAGTAATGACAATGAAGGGGTATACCATATTCCCCTGAACTGGATCCTCACCGTCAGATACAGTTTAGTGTCATACTCAGGATATCTCAGGGGGCTTGCTAAGCAGGGTTGATTTTATTATTTGACGCCAGCGGCGTCCCAAAAAGGGAATGCCGACGGAACTAAGCATTTTTTGGAATGGCTGCGCATGAGCCTCGATTCATGCGTGGCTCTTCACTATGAAATGACTTCATGTCTAATCTGATTTGATGGGAAGTCGGATAAATGAATAATCAGATCTTTTTTTGGGGCGGGTATCCCTCTTTAAGGGGTACAGTCAGCATATGCTAACCCTCATCGCCAGAACAGGAATGGAATAGATATAAACAGAATGAGACACAGTGATACGACATACAGACAGACAGACAGAGTGTGATACAGAGAGAGAGAGAGAGAAGAAGAAGAAGAAGAAGAAGAAGAAGAAGAAGAAGAAGAAGAAGAAGAAGAAGAAGTTAACCTCATTTGATTTTGATTAATTAGCTTTCTTACATTTTCAAATATATTTTTTGAAATTTTCCTCCCCTCCCACCTCAGGTCTGTTTATTTAAAATGATCATATTTGGATAATGTCCTCTTACTGGCCTTTTCATTTACCTTACCATCGAGGTTTTATAAATTTTATCTTCTTCATTTGTAATTTTCTTTCGTGTCATTCAGTCCCTTATTTTTCGGATCATTTTCTTTCAACTCTTTCAGTTTCCTTCCTTTCTTTTTCTTAAACTTGGACTTTTCTTTCTTTCACTTCTTTTTATCCACCCACTTTCTTTCTTTTTCTCATTTTCTTCTTCTAAAAACGTCTTTTCTTTCTACTCTTTCTTTTACTCCCCTGTCTTCTTCTTCTTCTTCTTCTTCTTCTTCTTCTTCTTCTTCTTCTTCTTCTTCTTCTTCTTTCCCATACTTTTCCTTGTTACTTTAACTCAACTTTGTCCTTGTCATCGTCTCGATTACTAATCATTTCATCGACGTCATTAAAACAAATAAGGAAAAATATTTATTACTTTTAGTTTTAAATCGGTCACCACCCCCAACACCACCAATATTTATCCATATACACAAAATACTCAAAAATTCTCAAAAGTCGGTCAAATGATGTGCATCAGCAAATTTATTGCAATATACGTTTTAAGTCGAGAGAGCCTATCTTAAAAATTAAAAAAAAAAGATCGATATTTAAAATCCTGACTTTTTCCTATACTCGAACCTTGACACGTGACAACATCAATCTTCAAACTGTTTGGTAAATTATGTCTAGTCAGACACAGGGTCAGTGCAGTGGAACATCCAACGCGATTTGAACATACCACACTTGCAGTTGTCATTAAAACGATGTTCCTAACTTTCGCCCAATTATTTTCATGGCTAGTTGGTTGGTTCACGGGTTATTACTGACGGAAAAAAAACTTGCAAAGAGCAAAATAATGATTATTTGTTTGCACACAGTTTCAAACATTTCTAGCAAATGCTACAAAATTTTCAAACAGATCTATCGATGTGATACTAACAGATACTACCACCTCCGTTCAGAGTGGACCTAGGAGTAATGGCAATAAAGGAGTTCTTACAATCTCCAGAACTGTTGCTTCACTATAAGATACAGTTTGGTGTCAGGCCCAAGATACCCCTTTTTGACAATGGGGGAGAGTCTTACCCATCTGCAGTTAGCATATTCTTAACCTCATCGACAGGGCACAATTTTTAAAAAAATAGAATGATCATAAAATAGATTTATCCTAATCTTTGTAATTATTAAAATTACGGCAATTATTGATATTAGAATTAATCGATATCAATTATTGCCATCAGTTTTATTAATTTAATTCATTGTTTGATATATTCGTTCCTTTCTTTCCTCCTTCCTTTCAACGTCATTTATTTCGAGGCGCAAGATGTATAACGGTTATCATTGAAGAAAATGGACTTAGCGAGCCGAGATCAAATCTTGGACGCGGCTGTTTGCGTTTTACTTCAATTAGGAAAGGCATGAATCATTCGTTCAGCGATCAGATAGTTATCTAGACGGGGCTTTTTTACCTTGATAATGCAACCGATCTAGGAGAAGGAAAAACTTTCAATTCAAAAACCTGACGAGTGTTTTTCAGAAAATCTGCGGCACACAGAACAGTTTCCTCGGCATTTAACACTCGTACTCCAACGAGTTTTTTCTTGGGTTGAAGCACCTCTGAAACTCCTCAAATCTTTTTTTAAGAAACAACAAATATTCGGTCAGGTGAGTATAAAGAGTGCCACAATTGCCCAAATTTTGTTTCGTAAAAAAAAATATCGTTCAAAAATGTCGAAACTGACATCATGATTTTCTTTTCAAACAGAAACTGAATCGTCAAGACAGCAGTCTAGTGATTTCGTTCCTCCCTAAGTACTCAACACTTGTGACATTGCCCCAAACTAAGGATAGTACACAACAATGCTCTGAGCAATATTGTACAAGTCCCGGAGGCAACATCTCACAAAACAGCAGCTGTACGGCCACCTACCACCGGTCACGAAAAATATCAAAGTTAGACGAACCAGACATGCGGGATACTGCTAGAGAAGTAAGGACGAACTTAGAAGCGATATACTACCCCATCATATAGACAAGCTAGAAAATATATACAACAGCTCTGTGCCGATACAGGATATAGCCTTGAAGAGCTTCCGGGAGCAATGGATGATAGAGACGGGTGGCGAGAGAGAGTCAGGGAAACCCGTGCTGGCAGCGCGACATGATGATGATAATGAAGATTAACTTGCTTACTATCCGTACCATCGAGCCATAAAAGTACATGTTTACTTTGGCGAAAATTTTAAAAAAGTTCCTTTTACTTGAGGTGAACTTTGCAATTATTGAAATAGGTTTACATTTTGGCCTTCCGTAATTTAAAAAAAGGCGGCCGTCTGCACTATTTACCAGTTCTTTTGTATGGCTTTCACCTCCCGTTTTTGTTCTTTCACTGAGTGTGTATAATTTTCTTGACAAAACATTTCATTTTGTCAAAACATGGGTCGTAGCACGAATTAACAGCTTGTGATTTCAATTCGTTTGTCAGTCGAAAAGGTTTTTTCAAGTTTTTCTTCTTTTTAGTTTTTATCTTGTCGATCAAAAAGGCTCGTTTGTCATTTCGTTGTAAAACAAAGAATAAGTGTTTTTTTGCGGCACATTGACTCCCCTATAATGGTCATGTAGAGCCAAACGAGGATTTTTTAAAAGTATATTCTCATTGTCATTTATCCCATCTCCCGAATTTTAATTCTGAATGTGGTTTTATGGCACATTGACAACTGTATAATGGTCATGTAGTGTCAAATAAGGTATCTCTTAGTTCAGGTGCAATAGTCAGATGGTGCATTCTTATGTCCGCGCAGAAAGGATATGACAATCATCACCTGAATTAATACCCCCCCCCGACAGAAAATGGGACTGGACGGCCGTTGGAGTGAATTAATTGGGTAGTTGACGTCGTACCCGGAAGAGATGGCCCTGGAAATTTGAGGATTTTGATAAGGCCAGTTAGTTTAGGTTCAACCGTTGAAGCGTGCGGTTGAGTTTTTCGGATCTAATCAGATCATATCAGTTTGGGTCTCGACCGGCAGAGATGAGTTGAAATCTTAAACACCACACGATGCGCTGAGCGCGTGTGTGTGTGTTTGGGGCGGGGGTGGGGGCAGCATAGTATGGTTAGCATAGACTTTTATGATTTTTGTATCTCTCCTCGTGTCGCCAACGGCTGAAGGTAGAAAGAAATAAACTCGTTCGTGCCGCCTGTATTTGTATTAGGGCGATGAACGATAGGGAGGAGTGGCGAGAGAGGGTCAGGGATATCCGTGCAACCAGCGCGATATGATGATGATGATGATGATTGTTGTTATTGCTATCATTAAGGCTATACAACAATTCCATCTTAGCCCAGTCGGCTGAGGGAGGAGGGGAGGGGAGGGGGAGCTGTAGAATACACTGACTGCATTTCTGGAGTGAGGCAACACTCCTCCAACGAGTGTCCTGGATAAACAATCTGATGATGAGGTTCCAGTCATATTGGAGCTTTGGGAAATGCGGAGTACCCCTTCATTGCTATCGCTCCCAGGTTCACTCTGTCCCCAGGTGGTAGCACATGATAGGGTCTTATCTATGGGTCAAATAGAACCGTTTGTTGTTAAAAATGAGTGCAAATAAATGACCCACTTGAAATTGAATTGTTAGAAATAGAACTGTTTGATCATTTCACTGTTTGTAAACAAATAAACGATGTTTGATTGAATTACTAGTGATACATAACAATACTTGGAACCATTTCACAGTCTGCAAACAAATAGTAAATAGTAAAAGTAGATAGAATATTAATATTATATAGTAATACTTAAAACTATTTAACTGTGTGCAAAAAAAAAAAAGAGCTCAGACTCGTTTAAAAATGTTATCAACAAAATGTGTTTACAAATCATACTTAGTTAATATATATGTATAAAGAAGATTTGGCATTAAATAAACTAAAAGGGTTGATAAGCCATAAAAACAAACCAAACCGAACCGAACCAAACCAAAATAATCCCATATGCAAACGCCAGATACGGAATGTTGTTTTATGGCACATTGATTATTCTATAATGGTCATGTAGTGCCAAACAAGGATTTTAAAGTAGATTCTCAAAGACTCTACACCCATCTACAAAATTCTGATTCTTTGGTTTATGGCACATTGATTATTCTATAATGGTCATGTAGTGCCAAAACAAGTTTCTAATCTCATCTTCAAAGTTCTAATTAGTTTTCTTCTTTCTTCTTCAAGAGTTTCTTTGATTTTACAACATTAATTTTCTGTTCTCGATTTTATATTTATTTTTATTTGCTTCTATCGTTCTCATATTTTTCTTTTTCTTTTTTTTTTTTTTTTTCAAATATACTTTCTTTTTCACGTCTTTCTTTCTTTCTTTCTTTCTTTGAAATCTCTAAACAGGAACACAATTTCATGAAACTCAAACGTGTCCAGAAAACACATGCAGCAATTCTTTTGAGAGCCAAGATCTGCATCTTAAAAAATAACCACATACAAGGACATATTTGGTCCTGAGTAATTAAATTCATCAGAAACATTTTATTCGCATGACTTACTTTTAAAATAAATTTCCCAGACGATTTTTCTTCTGAAAGATTGAAATATGACAGCCATTCAAAAGCATCCACTTGAAAGGCGAGGGAACTAGTCATTTGCAACTCTCTCTCTCTCTCTCTCTCTCTCTCTCTCTCTCTCTCTCTGGAACATGGCTTTTAGTCTAGGGCAAAGTATTTGCAAATACGACAAATGGTCGCAAGTGTACCAATATTACAGTTTTTCGTCAAACCCAGCACAATTTCATCTACTAAACGACTTTACTCCACGTTGTGTTAATTCTTTTCAGGCAAGCTTTGTCGGTCGCCGGGTCTGGTCGGAAAAGTACAAGTCGCGAGTCAGTTTTACTATAAAAAATAAGAAGCAAAAACGAATTTCGATAATATACTCGCTTTTTCTTTATTTTCTCCTCGAGTTCTTCCAAGTGGGGGTGGAGTAACACTTCGCAAAATAGACTTTGGTACTGATTCCTTACAAGCACAATATCGACGGTGGACGAAATTCTCTCCTCCCAATTTATGACTAAACAACCGACTATTAACTTTTCAGTTCCTGTCGACCCTCTGACGCTTACTACTCTTAGGCTCGAACTCACTCCGGTCTGTCTCGTAGTTCCTCTTGGCATTTCTTACTGAGTGTTTTTTGATGGTTGAAGTGGGAATGGATTCGATGAATGTAGAGTATAAATGGGTCAGTGATTGCAGTTAACTAAATCTATTCTTGGAAAGTATCAGATACTCAAGATGATCACTTTTTTGCCAATTCTCCCCAAATTTTAGAGCATTGAGCCAAGTTGTAAAAGTGAGAATTCAATCATTATTAATAAAACCAGGTGGTGAGGAATGGATTTATTTCTCAAAAATGAAGGCAAATATTCATAATAAATATATTTCCGGGTTGCTTCCTTGATTATATGCAGTCTGGTATTTTGGAAAAGAAAAAAAGCATTTGATTGTGATCCGTTTGTATCTCAAAGTCCCAAAGAATTTTTTGCGTCTCATTTTCTTGGACAGATTCTGGTTTATGTTAGGTCAAATTTTATTACTTGCACTATTCCTAGTGGATCACCTTTTCCACCCAGTCATGCTTAGTATTCATTTTAGGCTCGTTTGCAGCATTCGCTTATTATGTAATCAACTGTCTCATCTCCTCATGAACTAAATTTTCCTTTGCTATTAATTTACTTATTTCAGAGTTTTTCACATCAGCCATAGATGATGGTTTTCAATTGGAGACTGAGTGACAACAAGTCTCCTCCAGTCTCCAGTACTCTTCTTAGTATTCGGGCCAAAGTTAATAATATTGTAGTTTGGATGGTTTCAACTCGTTTTCTTATTTCCAACTCCTCAAGTCCCTGGACCAATCTTTTGGTGACCGTGCCGAGTGCACCAGTTACTATTGGTATCTCAGTCACTTTCATGTTCTATAGGTTTTTCAGTTCACTGGCAAGGTCTAAGTATTTATCTCTCTTTTCGTTTTCCTTCAGTCTACTATTGGGCCGGTTCTCTCTCTCTCTTTCTTTTTTTTTCTTTTTGATTATCACTAGGTCTGGTCGTCTTGCTGAGATTAGATGATCCGTTTGTATTTCAAAATCCTAAAGAATTTTATGCATTTCATTTTCAGGGAAGGATTCTGGGTTGTCATTATACCATCTGTTTACATGGTCAACTTTAAACTTCTTGCACAATTCCCAATGGATCACTTTTCCCACCCAGTCATGTCTAGTCTTATAATCCCTTTGCGCAAATTTATTAAATTCGCTCATTATGTGATTAATCGTTTCGTCTCTATCACCACATACGTGGTGTATTCAATAAGTTTCCAGACTTTTTTTGTACAGGCATTTAAAATTGTCGTAGACTCTTGAAAATTCACTATGTTACAGCTATACATCTTATGAGATGACAGACCAATTTTTATGATTTCAGGTTCAAATCAACACCTACAGCAGCAATTGGAATACACCCTACTAAAGACTGATTGTGACAGGTGGTGAATTTCAAAAATGCGATCTGGACGTGAGGACAGTTTAGAAGAACGATATACAATAAAATTCTGTTTTAAACTTGGAAAAAATACCACAGAAACGTATGGAATGCTTCAGACTGCTTTTGGAGCATCTTGCATGAATCGAGCATCAGGTTTTGAGTGGCATAAGGGATTCAAGGAAGGCAGAGAGTCTGTAGAGATGATGAGAGGTGTGGGAGGAGTAAGAAAGTCAGAACACCAGAGTTGATTGGTCAAAGGGTTAGGGTTAGGGTTACTATGTTGAGGTTTTAAGGGAGTTCTGGAAGAGATTCCTACAGAAGACGCCAGCACTCTTCAAATCGGGTCAGTGGCATTTCCAGCAGGACAATGCACCAACCCACAACTCCATCCTTTTCACAGACTATTTGACCAAGATGGTAATCAACACAGTTCCTCACCCTCCCTATAGTCCAGACCTTGCTCCCTGTGACTTTTGCTTATTCCCTAAGCTCAGTGGCTGTCGTTATGAGACAATTGAGGAGATGAAAGAGTCTGTGACGAAGGTCATTGACACGCTCACTCAAGAAGACTTTCATAGGGCCTTGCAGAAGTTGTTGGAACGATACAAGTGTATTGCAGCCGGAGGAGATTACTTCGAAGGGGACTAGAGTTTCATGAGTGTACTATTAATAAAAGTGCCCATACGAAAAAAGTCCGAGAACTTATTTAATGATCCTCGTAATAACCTACATCTGCTACTTTGTTGCGTCTTGTCTGTTCTTGCTTGGACATAGTCCTTATGGCGTTGTTTTGTTCTGTTATCAGAAGAGATTAGGGTTTTTCTCTTACGGTTTCCCTTTCTTAGCCATGTCCAAGTTTACTCATGTGGCATTTCGTTTGCTTGTCGCTTGAAATGTCTATACAGTTGTTTTTCTTCCTATTTTTGATTTCTGATTATTTTTGTTCAGTTGAGGATTATGTTGTTTGTATTGTTTCTGGTCACTGTAATCAGTCTTCCTCTGCGTTTTTTTATGTTGTCTTCTAGTCGTTGTATCGATGCATCAACGCCATCTCGAATGCTCGTAAGTTCTGTTCCTCCTTCTTTTCTTGGCACATGCAGTCTGTCTACGTCATCTCTGGGATGGAAGGTCTCATGCATCGTCATGAGTTTTCTTATTCTCTCGTCCATTTGTTGACGTTCTTCTCTCGTCCACTTTAAGAATGGTCCCGAGTATCTTACGAGAGGGACAGCCCAGGTATTTGTCTATTATTTAATTTTCATGTTTACCTTCGGTTTCTGGCAATCTTTTATCGGGTCTTTATCCAAGACCTAGCATGAGACTAAGTAGAGATTATATACCTTCTATGTATTTATCTTTTTTGCTGCCTATTTGGGTGATATTTTTCAGTCTCATTGATAGTACTCTCCTAAGGAGATGAGCTGTTCTGCAAAGTGCAGGTATCTTGTTAAAGTGTTTATCTGTCCCTTTCTTGATCATACCCAGTGCTCCCACTAATACTCGCACGGCGGTATTTTTTTTCAATTTCTATTTTCAGGTCTTTGTATTTAGTTATTTTATTATTCACTTTGACTGATATTTTATGATTTGGAGGTTTGGTTAGGTAGCAAATCCTGTTTTTATATACACATATTAGATATATGATTTGGTTTTATGGCATATCAACCATTGTAGGTTATTTAATGCCAAATCTATTTTTATACATATAAACAATTCTGTTTCAAGCAATTCCGTTTAGTATAAGTACACAGTTTAAATGTCAAAAACAATTCTATTTCTAATAATTCAGTTTAGCATAAGTACACTGTTTAGTTCTATTTGACTCATAGATAGGACCCTATCAGGTGCTACCACTCCGGGCCTGAGTGGACCTCAGAGTGTTGGCAATGAAGGGGTACTCTGCATTCCCCAAAGCTCCAGCATTCCTGAAACCTCACCATCAGATTGTTTAATGTCATATCCAGGACTCTTGTTAGGGAGGGGGTTTTACCCTTCTGCAGAGATGCAGTCGGTGTATTCTGCAGCCCCAGCAGACTGGGCCATTATCTGTAGGCATTGCCAAATTAATTAAAAGACATGTTTTTCTTTTATAGTTTTTAACCACTATATATGGTCCCTTGCGCTTGATTTTTCTCTCAATGTGAATCGAAAAGTCCCAAAGAAATGGCAGTTACTTTTGCTTCTGTTATTTGTTCGGGTTGGTATTCTATTTTTTGCAATCCAATTGCATAGAATTGAAATACTTTTATTATTATATTGCTCTTTGCGAGTTTTTCACACGAGAGTTTGCTGATGGTCTTTTTCTGGAGTCCGAATGACAATAAGTTTCCTCAAGTCTCCAGGACTCTCCTGAGTATTCAAGTCGATCTTATTAATGCTGTAGTTTGGTTTGATTTGGTTTCTTTGTTTAATGGCATATCAACCTTTGTGCCAAAGCCATTCTCCTAGAAGAACAGTAGTGGTACTATTTAACCCATAGCTGGGAGGATAAGGGGGTTCATACCTTTCCCAAGAGTATTTGCCCGAAAGTGAACGTAATAGCGCGACTGGAATACGAACTCGCTTACTACGATTCCGCAGTCCATCGCTTTAACCATTACACCACGAAGACCCCCACCCCTGTAGTTTGGATGGTCTCGGCTCGTCCTCCGTTTTCCAAATCTTCCAGTTCCCTTTCCAAGCCTTCGGAAATCGTTCCGAGTGCACCAATTATAATTGGTATCACCGTCACTTTCATGTTCTATAACCTTTTAGTCCTCTGGCAAGGTCCAAGTACTTCCTTGATTTTTACATGTGACGGGAATGCAAAATCTACTCTTCTGCGAGTTTTCTCTTTTATTTTATTTTATTTTATTTATTCATCTATTTTTGTCAACTATCACTAGGTCTGGTCTTCTAGTCGAGATTAGATGACTTGTTTGAATCCCAAAATCCTAGCAAATTTTCTGTATTTCATTCTGCTTTGCTCATAAACAATTTGGTTGTATGATCCTTTATTATTGTACACCTTAGAAAGTTTTTCATACCAGCGTTAGATGATGGTTTTTCCACTGGAGTCTGAGTGACAGCAAGTGTCTTCAAGTCTCTAGCACTCTCCTCAGTATTCTGGCCGATCTTAATAATGCTGTAGTTTAAATGTTTTCCACTTGTCCTCTTATTTCCAACTCCTCCGGTCCCTTTACTAATTGTTTGCTGATTGTACCAAGTGCACTGATTACAATTGGTATCACCGTCACTTTCATGTTCCTTAGTTTTTCAGTTCCCTAGCAAGGTCTTGGTACTTATCTTTCTTTCTGCTTTCCTTTAATTATTCTTTATGGCCCTTCTTGACGGCAAAGTTTTCTTCTTTTTCTTTTGTTGTTGACTATTACTAGGACTGGTCGACTGGCTGAGATTAGGTGATCCGTTTGTATTTCAAAATTCTAGAGAGCTTTGTGGGTCTCATTCTCATTAACCAGGACGGATTCTGGGTTGTGCATATACCATTTGTTCGTATGGTCAAATTTCAATTTCTTGCCCAATTCCCAGTGGATCACCTTGCCCATCCAGTCGTGTCTAGTCTTATACTCTTTATTATTATTCTTACTCCATTAGAGTTTTTCACATCAGCGTTTGAGTGACAGCAAGTCTACTCAAGTCTCCAGGATTCTTCTCAGTATTCTGGCTGTTCTCAACAATGCTGTAGTTTGGATGGTCTCCACACGTCCTCCAACTTCCAAGTCCCCCAGTCCCTTTAATAGTCCTTTACTTACTGTACCGAAAGCACCAATCAAGATTGGTATAATCGTCACCTTCATGTTCCATAGTTTTTTTTAAATCCCCTCGCAAGGTCTAGGCACTTATCCTTCTTTTCACTTTCAGTTTTATTCTGTGATCAGCCGGTACAGCAAAGTCGACAATTTTGCAAGTTCTCTTTTTTTGTTGTTGATTATTATAAGGTCTGGTCTTCTGGCCGAGGTTAGGTGATCCGTTTGTATGTCAAAGTCCCATAGGAGTTTGTGCGGGTCATTCTCCAGGACAGGTGCTGGATTGGGCATATATTTGTTCGTATGATCAAATTTAAATTTCTTGCACATTTCCCAGTAGATTACTTTACCTACCCAGTCGTGTCTAGTCTTATACTCCTTCTGTGCTAATTTACTGCATTCGTTTATTATATGATTGATCGTTTAGTCTCTATCACCACATAACTTACATTTGCTATTTTGTTGCGTCTTATCTATTCTAGCTTTGATTTGATAGGTTCTTATGGCGTTGTTTTGTGCTGCTATTAGGAGAGATTCTGTTTCTCTCTTAAAGTTTCCTTTCCTTAGCCATGTCTAGGTTTTCTCGTGCGAGATGTTGCTTATTAGTCGTTTAAAACGTCCATAGAGTTGTTTTTCTTCCCATTTTTGTTTTTAAATTGTCATTCTGTTGGTCACCGTGTTGTCAGTATCGTTTTTGATAGCTGTAATCAGTCCTCCTTCGTGTTTTTCTATGTAGTCCTCGAGTCGTTGTATCGATGCGTCAATACTATCTACAATGCTGGCAAGTCCTCTTCATCCCTCCTTTCTTGATACGTATAGTATGCCAACGTCGTATTTGGGATATAATGCTTTATGCATGGTCATTAGTTTCCTTGTTCTTTGGTCCATTTGCTCAAGTTCTTCTCTGGTCCACTTCAAAAAGGGTCCCGAATATCTAACGAGGATACAGCCCAAGTATTTATTCCTCTGATAAGGTTTCTGCTAGATAGTTTTGTCTCGAGTAGCTTTCTAGTTCTGAGATATTCTTTCTTAATTTTGTCTTTTATTTCCACTTGTTTGGTGGTGTCAGCCTACAAGATGCCCAATTATTTATAGGTTTCATTTTCTCCGAGCGTTCTAATCTTGTCTTGACTTGGTAGTCCCATTCCGTCGGTCAGATGTTGTTTGCCACTTTTCATTACTTGCATTGCAAATTTTTCTATATTAATGATTTCGGTCTGTGTTTTTTTTTAATTAAAAAAATTTATTCCTTTGAAAAATATTTCGTAAAGGAGATTTAGTTTAATAAACCTTTTGAAAATGAAAGTTGTTCTTGTTGGGGTGACTGTGGATAATTAAAAATCAAGGTTGGTCATTTCACGAACAGTGAAGTGCTTATGTGCATGTAAAATTATATATATATATATATATATATATATATGAATGTGTATATGTGTGTATATCTTTGTGTATGTGTAGATATATGTGCTTCTTTGTGTGTGTAGAGAAACGGAACTTCAGTTATTTTCCTGCCTTAACTCGGACTTTGTAATGACTTAAATTATAACAGCAGCTGTTATTATTTTCTTCTTCTTCTTCTTCTTCTTGATCATCATTATTTTCTTCTTCTTCTTCTTGATCTTCTTCTTCTTCTTCTTCTTCTTCTTAAAATCATTATTTTCTTCTTCTTCTTCTTCTTCTTCTTCATTTTGATCATCATTATTTTCTTCTTCTTCTTCTTCTTCTTGATCATCATTATTTTCTTCTTCTTCTTCTTCTTGATCATCATTATTTTCTTCTTCTTCTTCTTGATCATCATTATTTTCTTCTTCTTCTTCTTCTTGATCATCATTATTTTCTTTTTCTTCTTCTTCTTCTTCTTCTTCTTCTTGATCATCATTATTTTCTTCTTCTTCTTCTTCTTCTTCTTCTTCTTCTTCTTCTTCTTCTTCTTCTTCTCGATCATCATTATTTTCTTCTTCTTCTTCTTTTTGATCATCATCATTTTCTTCTTCTTCTTCTTCTTGATCATCATCATTTTCTTCTTCTTCTTCTTCTTCTTCTTCTTCTTCTTCTTCTTCTTCTTCTTCTTGTTTGTGTTTTGCCCGTCCGTGTGAAAATTTCATCAATACCGTGAAATTCCGTTTTCTATCTTCTCATCCCTCATTCGGTTTCAACCCCAGCTGCTCTTCGGGGCACCCGTCCTCGGCCGCATTTTAGATCGAAGGAAATGGGTCAACCGATTATCCTGGGGGTGTGCCCATGGAAAATTGGGATGAAAATTACAGTTATATATTTGTTTACCCATTCATCCACTTAACAAATCCCACTACTCTCGACTTTTTCCTCTCAACCCCCACACCAGCTCTTGAAGAGGGCTTGCTTTATATATTTTTCTTTCCTTTTTTTTTCTAGATTATTCGACAGTATCCGCCCCCAAAATAAGTGTACCCACCACCAAGATTCCTTTTAGAAAATGTTTATTTTCTTCTCCACCAAAGATTCCATCATTTTATCATTTCTTGTGGATCGACTGAAAGACTTTTGGTTTGAAATCCCTAAAACGTTACTGACTACTACAGATATCTGAAAAAGGGCCGCAGAGTTCAACGGCCAATGAGGTCAACATTCCGAGTATATCAATATATGATGATATCTCGTTTTAGAAAATCAGACAAAAATTAAATAGATAGATAGATAGATAGATTTGAATAGACTAAAATAGATATATATATTTGACTAAGATAGATAGATAGATAGATAGATAGATTTAAATAGACTAATATAACGAAACAAAGAGTGATAGATACGAACCGACTAAGATAGATAGATAGATAGAAAGATAGATTGACAAGAAAAATAGACCAATATAGTTACTTTTAGACTAATCAGTTAGATGGTTGGGTGGGTTGGCGTATCAACCTATTTAAGCGATTAAATGCCAAATCTTGCTTACAAAAAGTTTATTAAATATATATGATTTATAAACGAATAGTTTGTAGATAACATTTGAGCCTGAGCTTATCTGTTTTCATACAGTTGAATAATTTCAAGTATTGCTATGTAACACTAACAATTTAATTTAACAGTCATTTGTTTGCACATAGTTAAATGGTTATACATATATCATTTGTGAAAGAATATTTTGAAGGTAATTTTATTCGTAAATGGCTTAGGTCTAATTTGTTTTCACACAAGTATTATTATTGCTTGCGCACAGTTAAATGGTTTCACGTATTGCCAGCTAACACTAATAGTTCTATTCAATATAAATCATTTGATTATACACCGTGGTTTCTTGAATTTCTCACTCAAATAATTTTATTTGGTCATGTTTGTCCTAGTCGAGAATGACCCGAAGGCTCCCTTTTCGATAGCTACTACACCAAGGTGTAGAGAAGGCCGATACTCCTTTCCCTGGATTGCTCCGCTTTACACTTGTACCTTATAATACTGAGTGTTAATCAAGGAGGCATCAAGTACTATTTTTTGAATCTTTGGTATGACTCGACCTGGGATTGAACCCAGGTCTCCCGGGCCATTGGTGAACGCTCTTACCATCATGCCAATGTCCGGTGGTTTCAAATATTGCTATTTAACACTAATAATTCATTTAATGTTTATGTTAAATGGTTTCAAGTATTCCTATAAAACACTAATAATTCTATTTAATATTAATCCTTTGTTTGCACACAGTTAAATGGTTTCAGGCATTTCAATGTAATACGAACAATTCAATTTAACATCAGTGATTTGATTGCACGCAGTTAAATGGTCAAACAGTTCTATTTGAGCCAGAGATGGGATCCTAACAGGTACTACCACTCCGGGTCAGAGTGGAACTGGGAGTAATGGCAATGAAAGAGTACTCTACATTCGTCAAAGCTCTAGAACTGGAACCTCACCATCAGATGATTTAGTGTCATAAACAGGACACTCGTTGTGGAAGAGGGGGGGGCTACAGAGATGCTGTCGGCGTATTCTACAGCCCCAGCTTACTGGGCTTAGACTAGTTGTGATCAAAGGGAATACCATTGATTCTAAAGAAAATAAATTTGGTTCAATGCGGTGAGGGGAGACTTACCGATATTTGATCTGTGATGTAAAAATTCATGTCCTAATTTAATCAGTAAATTAACTTTGAAGTACTTCCATTTTAAAAACAACAAAGTTCCTCTTTCAAATAGATTTCTTTCTATTTTATGACATATCAATCTTCTTGGGTTATTTAATGTCAAAGACGTTCTTATTGAACAACAACAGTGATATTATTTAACCCATAGCAGTGAATTTTCATACTTTTCCCAAGGGAATTAGTCCAAAAGTGAATGTAATATCGCGACTAGAGTTCGAACTCACTCACTTTGAGGTCGCAGTCCAGAATTTTATCAATTCCCCCTACCCCGCCGCCGCATTCTAGAGCATTTCTTCGGTTCAAGGTTTTTATTATTGCCTACTTTGGAAATTCATTGAACGGATTTTCTTTTCTTGACATTCGTTACTTCGTCTTGGTCATATCCATGTGAAATTTGGAAAGAAAATTGCATCAGTATTTCTCACAGACTTTGTTGATTATTGACCTACCCCCCCCCGTCCACGGCCGACTCCAGTGTGACACGAGGCGATCGACCTTGGGTGGATTTTGTTCTTTTGCAGCCGTCACGTTTTATTTGTTTTATTTGTTCTTTATGCGAATGTTTTTTCAAAATGGAACAAGCAGCAGATTCCTTTTGACAGCAATCAATAATAAAATTAAAAGCTTTTTTTAAGCAAATAATTGTATAAAATAATAGCGACGATTATGCAATAACTCAATCGGAATCTATCTATCTATCTATCTATCTATCTATCTATCTATCTATCTCGAATTCTTTCTTTCTTTCTTTCTTTCTTTCTTTCTTTATTCAAATCTATCTATCTATCTATCTATCTATCTATCTATCTCGAATTCTTTCTTTCTTTCTTTCTTTCTTCAAATCTATCTATCTATCTATCTATCTCGATTTCTTTCTTTCTTTCTTTCTTTCTTTCTTTATTCAAATCTGTCTATCTATCTATCTATCTATCTATCTATCTCGAATTCTTTCTTTCTTTCTTTATTTCTTTCTTTCTTTCTTTCTTTCTTTCTTTCTTTCTTCAAATCTATCTATCTATCTATCTATCTGTCTTCTTCAAAGAAAACAGTTATTATTTACAAACAAACAAAAAAGTGTTTGTTTTTTCACTTCAATCAATTATTCATTCCATTCGTTTTCACTTTTTTTATTTGTTGTCTTACATTTGTACCAGCTTTTCTGTTCCCATTTCACCCACGCAATAAGATAGACAAATGTATTAGGACATATATATTCACTTAAATGACAACGCACCAACGACATCCACATGAATGCAATCATCAATCTGGAGACACAACTATTGGATAATTATCTGATTTTTTATATGCGTTAACGTACATGTAACATTGTAAAAACGACACGCCGTAACAGGGTTTCTGTTAGCTCAATGCAATTAGAATACTGTAATTGAGACAATAAATCAACTTTCAGTCCAGTTTGGAATTTAGCAATAAATTCGCAGTCATTCCTATTATGATCCAATTTTTCTCTTTGGGTGTGAGATCAAATTACATAACTGAAGGGCTACTTCTATTTTGACGGTATTGTTATTTCACGGGTATCATCATTATCCTTTTCTTATCCTCTTCCATTGTAATTTTTATAGATTTGAAGTTAAGTGAGAGGAGAAAATGTTGAAATATGAAACATATTGTTTATCACTTATTGTACTCCTACCTGCAAGTTGATTTCAAAAATTGAGCAAAACGGGAAATTTCTAAAATTAAACCAAAATCTTTCTAAGTGGATCATTTGATATAAAGATCTTATTCAAACTAATTATAAGACTGTTTTTCTATTGGTGTGATCAGATTTGGTGATAGGCCGCAGTCGCTGAACGGTCAGTCCAGCAATTATAGAATTTACGATTTAATTCATTTGATAAACTTGGTTTGATTTCTTTGTTTAATGGCATATCAACCTTCATGGTTTATTTAATGCCAAAGCCATCCCTGTGGAAGAACAGTTGTGTTACTATCTGACCCCGAGTTGGAGTGACAATAAAGGGGACTCATATCTTTCCCAAGTCTGAAGGTGAAGGTAATAGCGCGAACGGAATTCGAACTCGCTTACTACGATATCATTTAACCACTACGCCACGGGAACATCTCCGAAAGTTCCTTTAAGTCACTTGATTGAAGAACGTGGGGCATTAAATAAAAAAAAAAAAGTTTTATTTAGTGATGCAGGCGTCTCCAAAAAGTTGGTGTAGACAAAAAGAAAAGAAGAGATGATTACAAAATTGTTCATATCAGGAAAGGAAAAGTCAGACACGTAGTAACAGAATAAAATCCCGCTCTTTTATTGTTACAACTTCTGTCTGGTGGAAGCGCCTGTGGGGTAGTGGTTATCGTTGTTAGAAATGGACACGGCGACCCGAGTTCAAATTCTGGGCGCGGCTGTTTGCATTTTACATAACGTTAATACCCTCCAGCCATGAGTAAATAGCAGGGCAGACAGTGTTCTTTAACCTTGGAATGGCAACCGGCCAAGGAGAAGGAAAACTCTGAATTCAAACATGTTATACTTCGCTTAAAAATGACTCTGTGTCACTTTCTGTTCGTAACGGAGGGGTTGGGTAAATACATATATTCCCTCTGGACTAGTCACAAAAACAAGATAAACGTGATTTGGTATTTTCAAACCGTTCAAGGAAAAATCCATTTCCCCCCAAATCTTTGCCCCTCCCCTGGGTGGTGGTGTTAGTGGAGATTTTCTTACCTCTGAAATTTAGGTCATGACTTATCACTTTTCCAGAAACTAAGTAACAGCTCTTTTCTGGAAGCCCAAGTTTCCTGTGTGACCGTCTCGCACCTACAACAAGAGTTCTCATGCTTGACCTTTTATTGTCGGTCACACAGCTGGACACCAGAATCACTGGTGGTGGTGATGGTGGTGGGAGGTTGCCACTCAATTACATTCACCGCCAAATTCAATTCAAAAGTACTGACTTTACAAATCACTCTACTGCTTTCTATCTGATTCCACATCACAAGAGCCGGTGTCTCCGTGGTGTAGTGGCTAACGTGCTGGACTGCGATATCGTTGTAAGTGAGTTCAAACTCCAGTCACGCCATTACCTTCACTTTTGGACTAATACTCTTTGGAAAGGTATAGATTCAGGATGTCACCTAGAAGATCTACCGGGAGCGATGGACGATAGAGACGGATGGTGGGAGAGGATCAGCGAAAGCCATGCTGGCAGCACAACATGATGATGAGGATGATGATGATGACTGTCCTTCTACAACGATGGCTTAGGCATTAAATAACCAACAAAGGTTGATATACCTTTAAACAAAGAAATCAATCAGCCGACATCAAAACCTCAAAATGTCACTGTTTTCTTTTAATATTATTAACTGCAGATATGACGTGAAACTAAAATTTGGTGATTTATTTGTTTATATATCATTTTATTATTGTACATTATTATTTTTCACATATATCATAATTTTTATGCTTTCTTTTTTTTTTTCTTTCTTTTTCTTCCTTATAACTAGAAATCTTTCTCGTTAAACAAACGTAACATGAATTTTATACAATATTCTTAATTAGTCAAATGACGTCATTTAAAACGACAAACGCTGAATCACCAATTAAACGGCCAACTTTTTCTTAGCAGTAAGTTGTGTGTCATTGTCCCCGTCATCTAGTTGTTAGTCTCCAAGATCTTCCCCATCCCTATTGTTTTTGTACCTCAAGCCTTACTCCAGCCCGCTTTTGTTGAAGATCTTGGAATTTCATGTGTATAAAAATCATATTATCTGCTATCAACTGCCCATACCGCACCCAACCTTGTCTTTTCTTTTGCCCTATTAGATTAGGAACCCCTACCCACTTAGGGTAGGTCCGGCTTGTTTGCGGTGTTTTCGGGCACCAGAAAACAGTCGGTCGCCATTTTGTAGATGGGGAGATGGAAGGGTAACCAAACGGGGGAATTTTTCCTTGTTTTCGTTTTTGTATTTCGGGGTTTTTCTCCCATCCCCAACATATAACATCTTTTGTAAATAAATCATCAATTGTAAATAAAATCATACATTATATTCGAGGTTTTTATTAGGTCTTTTCACAGAGCAAATGTGGTATTTTGGTTCTTGCACGGCGCATGGTGATTTATGATTGTCTATATATTGTACTGTTGAATGGGTCGGCGAACGTGGCTAGCTAGGTTCCCTTAGTATATATAGAAACAGCATGACCGCTCCCTTCCCCACTCCCATAAAACTTCAACGCCTTGTGTCTTCCTTATTGTAAAAATAAGGGAATAAAGCCAATTTTTTCTTATCATACAAATTTCCCCCTAGGTTTTTGTATTTTACATTTTTAAACATCACTGACTTAAAATCGCTAATATCATCCCTCATGGTCCTGATGATGGTTCAGTAGAACCGAAACGCTATAGTGTCGACCTCTCAATAAATCTCTTCTTCCACGTGGATCGTTGTTATCAATTTTTCTACATATTATTATATTAGATATTATATTGTATATTATATATTAATTGATTTATTACAATGTTTTACTTTTTAAAGAACTTGATCAGATAACAATTTCGAAAACGATGCATGAATATAAATTTATTGATAACATTTACTAATTGATAATCAACAATAATTCACTTCGCACAAAACATTTTGAAATTCTTTCTTTTGCTTACATAAAAGCCACATGTACCATTTCGAATATTTTATCATTCCCGCTTTTTAATTCATAGCTATTTACGTTGCCATGACAACCTCGTTAGTTTCGTTTGGTTTGGTTTCTCTTTTTAATGGCATATCAACCTTTGTAGGTTATTTAATGCCAAAGCTATTCTCCTTGAAGAACAGTAGTTGTACTATTTAACCCATAGCTGGGAGGATAAGGGGGTTCATACCTTTCCCAAGGGTATTTGCCCGAAAGTGAATGTAATAGTACGAACTCGCGTACTACGATTCCGCAGTCCAACGCTTTAACCATTACACCACGAGGATACCCCCAACAGTTTAGTGTTACCCAATATTCTTTGTTAAAATTAAAAAAGATATATTTCCAAATTATCATCTGATGAAGCCCCTAGAACAGGAATCGGGAACCTGGAGCTTTGAAAAAAATTGTTTTGTTTTTTTTATTGGTGAAGTTAATTACGACCGTTAGATTTTGGAGAGTTGCTAAGGACTCCCAGAGCCATCTACCTCGATAATAGTAATATTCAACATAAGTAAAAGATGTTGGCGACCTTAGCTGACCCGAAGGCTCCCTTTTCAATAGCTACTACACTTAGGTGTAGGGGACTACACTTAGGTGTAGCTACTACACTTAGGTGTAGGGGACTACACTTAGGTGTAGCTGACCCGAAGGCTCCCTTTTCAATAGCTACAACACTTAGGTGTAGGGGAGGGCACTACTCCTTTTCCTGGATTGTTTCACTTTACCATTGATCCATACCTTATAATGCTGGGTGTTAAGCAAGGAGGCATCAAGTACCATTTTTTGAGTCTTTGGTATGACTCGAGCTGGGATTGAACCCCGGTCTCCCGGGCTATTGGCGAACACTCTAACCGTTATGCCAATAGTTTTGTAACTTACTCGTATTGTACGTGATTCTTACATTTACTGTGGCCGCCTCGGATAGTGTAATGGTTAGTAAGTTTAATTAGCAAAGCTGCAAGAGTGAGTTCGAGTCTCATTGGGTGTTCCATTCATTCGGCTTTGAGCCGCATCTAAGCAAAAAAGCTTACTGTTATTGTCTGAGTATTAATTTTATTGCGGACTATTATCCTCATCTTGGTAGATTTTGTTGTTTTTCTCACTACGTTTCGGCCAAATTTCACCTCTGGCCGTCTTCAGGTGATTAACTACCAAGATGAGGATAAAAGTCCGCAATAGAATTAATACTCAGATTAAGAAGCCTAATCTCAAAAAAGGATTCCCAATAAAGACAGTTATAGTGTGATTTCTTTGTTTAATGGCATATCAACCTTCTTGGGTTATTTACTGCCAAAATCATCATTGTAGAATAACAGTAGTGATATTAGTTAACTTTTAACCGGGGATAAAGAAGTTGAGATCTTTCCCAAGGGTATTAGTGCAAAAGATGAACATGATAGCGCCACTGGGGTTTGAGCTCGCTAACTACTATGTCGCAGTACAGCACGTTTGCCACTACTCCACAAGTTCTTTCACTCTGCAGTTATGAATAAATAAATAAATAATCTTTAGGAACGAATTTAACGAATTTGTTTATTCGGCCTTAATGATAATTTATGATTCTTCAAGGGATAAAAAACTGAACCTTTATTTGATACCCACCCGCATGAGCTATACCCACAAGCTATACCCCAAAGTTATACCCACCTGCACAAGCAAAAGAGAATAAAAAGAGTAACCATTTTTTTAGGGGTGGGGTTTGTAATGAGAGTGCACAAAATGCATTAGCACTGAAAAAATTAAATTTGTTTTCTTGTATGCATTTTTGACCATATGAACAAATTTTATCTGCACAACCCAGAGTCTGTTAGAAAAAGAAACGGACAAAATTCTTTTTGGGGTTTTGAGATACGAACGGATAATCTAATATCGACCAGATCTAGTGATAGTCAACAAAAAAAGAGAACCTGCCGTTCTTGCTGACCACAGAATAAAACCGAGGGAAAGCGAAAAGTACCAAGACCTTGCCAGAGAACCGATAAAACTATGGATCATGAAAGTGACGGTGATACCAATTGTAATTGGTATACTCGGCACGGTAGCCAAAGGATTGGTATAGGGACTGGAGGACTTAGAAATAAGTGGGCAAGTGGAGACCATCTAAAATACAGCATTGTTAAGATCGGCCAGAATACTGAGAAGAGTCCTGGAGACTTGAGGAGACTTGCTGTCACTCCTGAGGAAAACTATCAATCAATGGTGGTGTGAAGAACTCTCAAAAGAGTAAAGTAATAATAATAACTGAATGCAGCAAACTAGTACAAAAGGAGTAAAAAAACAAGATACGACTGGGTGGGAAAGGTGATTCACTGAGAATTGTGCAAGAGATTTGTTGTATAGTGGATCATACCACGTAATTTTCGGTATCGCGAAGGTGTAAAAGACGTCGTGTTTCTTAAGCACAAGTGTTCTGCAAGGTCTCGGTCAGTAGTAAGACCAACTTCGGACGTAACACCCACAACGCGAGACTTATAGTATTTGTTGGACTGTACCACTTCAGTTGATAAATAATTAACTCTTTATTTCACTGTGTGTCTCTTCCTTACCACAATACAACAAGATTAAAATCTAAACATGCTACCAAATTGTGTTTTAAACTTGGAAAAAATGCCACAGAAACGTATGGAATGCTTCAGACTGCTTTTGGAGCATCTTGCATGAATCGAGCATCAGTTTTTGAGTGGCATAAGAGATTCAAGGAAGGCAGGGAGTGTGTGAGGGATGATTAGAGGTGTGGGAGGAGTAAGGAAGTCAATAGACCAGAGTTGATTGGCCAAAGGGTTTGGGTTAGGGTTACTATGTTGAGGTTTTAAGGAGTTCAGGAAGAGATTCCGTCGGAAGAGGCCAGCACTCTTCAAATCGGGTCAGTGGCATTTCCACCAGGACAATACACCAGTCCACAACTCCATCCTTGTCACAGACTATTTGACCAAAATGGGCATCAAGACAGTTCCTCACCGTCCCTAGAGTCCAGACCTTGCTCCCTGTGACTTTTGGTTATTCCCTAAGCTCAGAGGCTGTCGTTATGAGACAATTGAGGAGATGAAAGAGTCTGTGACGAAGGTCATTGACACACTCACACAAGAGGACTTCCATGGGACCTTCCAGAAGTTGTTGGAACGGTACAACAAGTGCATTGCAGCTGGAGGAGATTACTTCGAAGGATACTTGAGTTTCATGTGTGTACTATCAATAAAAGTGCCCATACGAAAAAAGTCTGGAAACTTATTTAATGATCCTCATATATATATATGTATATATATATATTATACAATATTATTTGTATTTACTTATCATAACGTCAAGTTCCATGGGTTCAGCAAGTTAAAATTATTGAGGGAAACTCCATAGAGTTGTCATTAATTTTCGAAAATATTCCCCAAACTCAAAATTCCTTGTGAGGAATCTTACATTCTTCACGTGGAATCTCACTATTCTTCATTCCTTGCAATAAACAAAATGGCGGATTTTTATTTAGTTTTCAGGTAGCGTACTTTTTAATATTTTTCAGCAAACAATGAATACATAAATAAATAGATGAATAAATGAAAGAATTTTTTTAGATGATCCCCAAAGCGCTAAGCCATAAAAGGTTAAGATAAGCAAGCCACAATTTTTTTTTTTAAATTCTATTTTGTTATTACATCAGCAGCCGACGACATACAATTGTGTCTGTTTGCCCGAAGCAAATTTTGCGTCATAATTTGGCGTTCAGGATCACATGACAGAAATGAACATTTCGACCTTAATACAGCTGAAATTTCTCTCAACAAATCAAAAAAGTTGATAAACAAAAAGAGAAAACAATACTGAGAGGAACAAAACGTTATTAAAAGGATTATTTTTTAACCTTTTTTTTTATTTGGGGCTTGTTTATGTTAACCTTATTTTACCCATTGATAATGGAAGCCTTTTTGTTCTCATAATAAAATTACAGTACAAATGAGAATTAACAATTTTGTTATTTTATTCATAACTTCGACATCTAGAAATTTGCTTTTAAGAGACAACTTATAACAATACAAATTAGCTGAACACGTGGACATTACACGATACAATTAGAAACAACCGCTAATGATTAAGTATCTGTATGACATTTCAATGCTGCAATTTGTGTCATATATATATATATATATATATATATATATATATATATATATATATATATATATATATATATATATTTCTTGGGATCATAAAGTAGCCTAGACGGCAGAGTTTAGAATAATACACTGACTGTACCCCCCCCCCTCTTTGCAGTGTGATCAAACACTCCCTAAAATGGGTGTCCTGAATATGACATTAAATTGGATCTGATGGTGAGGTTCCATTTCTCAAGCTTTGCAGGGAGTGGAGTACACCTTTAGTGTCATTACTCCCAGATTCACTTAGACCAGGAATAGTTGTACCTGTTAGAGTATCATATATGGATCAAATAATTCTGTTTAAGAATTATCAGTATTCGATAGGACCTTGTGCAAAAAGCCCTCTTAAATAGCTAGACAAAAAATGTAAATATGAACGCGTTTCCCTGATCTCTAGGCATAAAATAAGCTTAGACATGTTGACATGCCATTAAAATCAGTCAATAAATCAATCAATCAATAAAATCAATCAGGTTTATAGAGATTCCTGCTTGCCTAACTATCTCACCCATTACAAGAATAAATTGGTTCATGCCTTTTTCAAGGTCAATAATTCGAATGGAACAGCTTCTGTCCGAATTTGAACTCCGCTTTGCTATTCCATTTTCTTGAACAATAACCGTTACACTAACTGCACACCCTACCTGATACCTACTTTCGTTCGCCACCCATCCCTGTCGGTAATCTCTCCCAGCAGGTCCTTTAGACAGCATCCAATGTCCCCACTAATCTTTGCTGGCCAACAATGGTGCATCTATGCGTAGGAGTTCATTCAAAAAGGTCACTTATGAGTTCGCCCTTATATCTCCAGTATGTCTTCCTCGTCTCACTTAGATGGCTTGTGAGATCGACGGCAAGTGGTCGTACAGCTGGTACTTTGTGGAATGCTGTTTCCGGGAATTGTTGTGCAAAACAGCAGGACACATTCTTGCATCAGTAACAATTATCAGTAACAATTCAATTTAACATCAGTCATTTGTTTACACTTATTTAGATGATCAAACAGTCCTATTTCAAACAATTCATTTCAACATATGTCATTTGTTTGCACACAGTTTAAATCTCAAATAGTTCAATTTATAGATAGGACCGGAATGAACCTGCAAGCAATGGTAACAAAGGGGCACTCCGCATTCCCCGAATCACCATCATATGGTTTAATGTAATATCCAGGTCACTCATTGCAGAGATGCAGTTGGTATATTTTACAGCCTTAGCCGACTAGGCTGTATTATGGTTATGTTTCCTTGTTTAATGGTATTTCAACTTTTGTGGGTTATTCAATGACAAAGTCATCATTGTAGAATAACGGTAGAGATATTATCTAACCCATAACGTGAGGCAAGTGGTCGTACAGCTAGTGCTTTGTGGAATGCTGTTTCCAGGAATTGTTGTTCAAAACAGCAGGACACATTCTTGCGTAGTTCCCATCAAGCTTTTCCTCCATCTGTTCTGAGAGAATTCATGTGGTGCATCTATACAGTAGTACTGACATGGACACAGCGTTGATGATATATATATATGTGTGTGTGTGTGTGTGTTTGTGTGTGTGTGTGTGTGTGTTTGTGTGTGTGTATTTGGGCAGCATTTTTTCGTTAATACATATTTGATTAAATAAGGTAGATATTCTATGTCTACATATTTTTGTATTTATCCTTTCAAGTGGCCGTGTCGATGTTATGATATCCGACGGGAATTGGTTAACCTTCTATAACGAATTGGCTCCCTACTACTTTCTGCCCAACCAGCTCATTGGTCTAGTGGGTAGAGTGTTCGCAAATGGTCCGGGAGACTTCGGTTCAATCACAGGTTGCGTCATACCAAAGGCTTTAAAAACGGTACTTAATACCTCATTGCAATGGTACTTGATACCTCCACTCAGCAATATAAGGTACGTATTAAGGGTAAAGTGGAGCAATCCAAGGAAAGGAGTAGCACCCTCCCCTACACTTCGGTGTAGTAGCTATTGAAAAGAACCTTCTGGTTGCCCTCGACAACGGTCCCCAACTTACTTTCTGCCCGATCTGGGGCCATTTTTAGGGAGGTGTATATTGCAAAAGAGATGTAACGTTTGAATGAAAATTGCTACTAAGTAAGAATTAAGTGCTTATTGTTTAAACTGGTATATTGTTGGTAGTATTTGTTTTAGAATTTGAGTCTATAAATTGCAGCAACAGCCAAAAACTTGTGAGTACATTAGCACTGGATTCAAAATTATTTCTATTGAGTTTAGGATGTTTGTTTCTAATGTGGTGCGCTTTGAGATTCTGTAATTTTTGTTTGTTATTTTGTTGCTCTAATATTGTTTTCGGTAATAATTTTTTGAAATTCAGTTGGGCATGAATTTTTATTTAGATATTGGGCTATGGAACTGTTATCAGAAAGATGCACCGTAAGTCTTCTCGATCGGTTAGCTGAGGTTAAACCGACGTATATATTGTTGTTTTTAGAGGTACAATCTCATAAAAGAACATTTAAATTGATATACATTAAATTGATTGTATAATGTTAGTTTTTTTGCCAAACTTCAATCGAGGGAGAGGAATTATAATCAATAACTAAGTTGGAGGCTTTAAATTTATTATAGTATATGACAAGTTTTATTTTTTTTATTAGGATCAGTGGGGAGTATGTTTCTTTGAATCAATGTTTTTACTACATTTTCATCTAATTAATTGTAGTATATTTGGTTGCGGTAAAAAAGTTTGATAAATGCTTGTTTATTGGATTGAGTGTGGCAGAGTTTATTTTGTTGGCTAACATTTATATATATATATATTTGTGCATCATACGTACTTATATTTTAACATGTGACTGATATCTCACACGATAAATACGGTTGATTTGCCACTTTTTTCACATTTCCGTCTGATGATTGGGCACACCACACGAAACCTCTTAAGTTCATGATTATAATATTTTTAGGGTTTACACTTGCACTTCAATAATATCATCGCGCGCTTTTTATACAACACTGCTCTGATTTGCATTGTTTTATTATTTACATGTGTCTGTCTGTCTGTCTGTCTGTCTGTCTGTCTCTCTCTCTCTCTCTCTCTGTATGTGTGAATGTGTGTGTATGAGTCTGTGTATATGTGTGTGTTTATGTGATAAGTTCACTTTATAAGCAACCAAGCGCCCTCTATCGACAAGCCCATTGTTATGTAAATGTTTGAAAAAGCCGTCAATTCTTTTGGCCTCATTCGAAAATTATTTGAACTTCAAAGAAAATCCCAAAATCAAAGAACATAAATATACATTTTAAAAAATTCAATTAAAAATAAGACTGCAGAAAGAGTGATAATTATGTCACTGCTGGAAAAGGCGGGAAAATACGTAGAGATTTATGAGAAATAAAGCAATGATATTCGCTCATCGTAACTCTTCTTCTTCTCCTTCTTCTTCTCCTTCTTCTTCTTGACTATTTCTTCTTCTTCTTCTTCTTCTTGACTATTTCTTCTTTTTCTTCTTCTTTTTCTTCTTGACTATTTCTTCTTCTTTTTCTTCTTCTTCTTGACTATTTCTTCTTCTTCTTCTTCTTAAATATTTTTTCTTCTTCTTCTTCTTGACTATTTCTTCTTCTTCTTCTTTTCCTTCATTTTCTTGACTATTTTTTTTTTCTTCTTCTTCTTCTTCTTCTTGATTATTTCTTCTTTTTCTTCTTCTTCTTCTTCTTGACTATTTCTTCTTCTTCTTCTTCTTCTTCTTCTTCTTTGCCTTTTATGTCTACTCTCTTTCTTTACCATCTCTCTTTTCTCTTCTCTTTATATCGTTCTTCCATTTTTTCTTCCCTTTCCCCTCTTTTCTTTATCTTTTTCAACAAGCATTTCCTTCTTCTCTTTCATTGAGCATTGTCAGTATTTTATTGTATATATATTCATGAGAGAGAGAGAGAGAGAGAGAGAGAGAGAGAGAGAGAGAGAGAGAGAGAAATTTTTACAAAATTCCCTTGCACGTCACGCAGTTATTCGCTCAATGTTTATCTGAAATGTTTATTGTCTAATATTATTTCTTGTGAATAATATTCAACATTGAATTAAACAAACTCCCCTCATAAAGAAGATTACGTTGAAAAAATATTGTGTTGCATAAATACTTTTTGATCATTTGATTATGAATTTCTTGATATACATTGTCCTTCTCCTTGAATGGTTGCCTTACCAAGACAAACGGGCATCGTCTGCCTTACTATTTAACTATAGCCAAAAAGACGAAATAGGTTAATGCTCTTTTTAAGGGCATTAGCGCAAAGGAAAATCCAGTTATTTAATTTATCAAATTCATTTCATAGTGTTGTGCATATATATATATATATATATATATATATATATATATATATATAAACAAATGGTCTGGTCTTTACTTGATAAAAAAAAAAAAAAAATAGAAAAGCAAATGAAATTTGGGTTTGGAAGATTGGGTGACCCGAATTTTGTGGGTTTTTCTAAATCCTCATTAGAAATTTCTTTGTCTAGAGATACAGATCTAAAAAAAATTTTAAATATAGGGTCTCCTGAAATAGATATTATTACAAAAAATATGAATAATTTTTAATGGTTTCTATTTTATATATATATATATATATATATAAGCAGATTCTCTTGTAGATATACATCACAATGACATACTTACATACACTTGTATGTTTTTTAAGTCTGGCATAAGGCTAAAAGTATGGGATACCCAGTGAGGTCTGCTAATTTAACTTGTTAACCAATACACCACAATGACATTCCTACATTCACTTTATGTATGTTTTCTTAGTCTGACACAAGGCAAAAAACTCAACAAGGTTAGAAGATTGTACTGCTGCCATCTCCATGACTTGAAAATTAGTATCTGAAATTCTTTTTAAGTCGATTTGAATTGGGAATGATGCAACTATTTAATCACAAAGCAGGCTGAGGTATTTACAAGGCTTAGGCTAGTCTGGCAGAAGACTACAGGTGTGGAGCACCCTGTAGCAGTGATTTGTGAGAGTAACATGCAAATTACTAAGCTATTTGACACCCTCGGCAATTCACCAGCTAAAGTTTCCTTTAATATTTTAACAATGACAATAAATGTATTTGGAAGGCGAGAATTATTATGAGCAGATGCTTAAAAGGTCGTACTTATAATTTTATGTCAACAACTACAAAAAGTCTTAAGATGAGGACTGGCATGAATTTGCTGAAAAATATGGGCTTCATACATTGGCCTTCTTAACAACAAAAACAACTGTAAAGATTGTTGTTATTGATATTGACAACTATTCATTAAGACACCCTAACCACTGGTCTTTTATGTGTGTGTGTGTGTGTGTGTGTGTGTGTGTGTGTGTGTGTGTGTGTGTGTGTGTGTGTGAGTGATGTTTATTTAGGCAATAGATTCTCTTGTAGACATTTTATGGAAAATGAGAGACAGGGATTTAGCATTTATCTTTTGATTCAACTTTTCTTTTTGGTGAATGAGATGTTGCAACTCTGGTTGTAGGCAGTTTAACAACTGTCCAGAGTTTCTGTCATTGGAGTCTGAAAATGGGTACTTACGAACACCTTTAATCATTGTTGGAGGCGTAGATTCTTCCGTGTTATGGAGGAAGTCTTAGATAGGCGTGACGTCATGTGTGAACAAGCAAGTCTCGGGCGCTAGTTTGATGTGTAGAGATACCAGTGAATATATATATATATATATATATATATATATATATATATATATATATATATATTCATGTGTGTGTGTGAGAGTGGGTGTGATGTTGTTTCTCAGCCCTGTATAAATATTCATTAAAATCTCGGTATGTGCTTGTCCAGTCGGCTGGGGCTGTAAAACAAACCGACTGCATCTCTGCAGAGGAGTAAGATCCCCCAACGAGTGTCCTGGATATGACACTAAACAATCTGATGGTGAGGTTCCAGTAATGCTGGAGATTTGGGGAATGCGAAGTACCCCTTCATTGTCATCGCTCCCAGGTCCACTCTGGCCCATAGGGGTAGTATCTGAGAGAGTCCTCTCAATGGGTCAAATAAAACTAAATTGCGTACTTAGGCTAAACTGAATTGTTTGAAATAGAACTGTTTTGACATTTAACTATGTGTAGATGAAAAACTATACTCGTACTAAACTAAATTGCTTGAATTAGAACTGTTTGACTGAACTGAATAGCTTGAAATAGAAATGTTTTTGACAATTGAACTGTGTACTCACAGATAAAAACTGAAACTAAACTGAATTGTTTGAAATAGAACTGATTACTTGTATAAAAATTTATTTGGTGTTACATAACCTACAAAGGTTGATATGCCATAAAACCCAACCAACCAACCAACTTGGTGTGTGAGTGTTGTCATCCTATTTTAGGATTGTCTGGGTCCAACACCACAAATTTAAAATTCAGCCGATTCATGTTGATCAGTTGAAGAGGAGGAATATTAAAAAAACCCTTTTTAATCTGTCCCACCTTCTTGATTTCTTCAAAATGGCTGACTCATGATTGTTCTTGCCAGACATCAATAATTCTTATCAGTTTGTCTCGTCAAAGATCTTTACTACATAATATATGTAATAAACACCTCGGAATTTTAAAACTAATCCAGAAATTTCTCTTTTCGCCACAAAACTTTCATTTATAAAGTTTTGTTTAGTAAGGAATAAACTGACGTCATCAATATGGCCTCTTTGTGAAGCTTAGATCCTCTGCAAAGGGTTAAAAAAAATCTCCTCAAAGCATGAGTGCCTGTGAATGACATTAGACTGCATCTAATGGTGATTGCTCTACTTGTAAGAATTAGAGAAGTGTCGAGTACCTCTTCATTGCTATTACTCCCAGGTCCCCTCTAACTTAAAATGGTAGTACCTGTTAGGGTCACATCTATGGGTCAAATAGATCCGTTGGAAAATTATTCAATAACAACATGAACAAAAAAAAAACTCCTAAAAAACAACAAAAAATTGTAACTTCGCAATCCTTGAGTTTGGCATGAAAAGGAAAATTTAAAAAGTTTTAGCCTTGTGTTATTGTTGGGCGAGAAGGAAAGTGTTGTGTTTTAGTAATGGTTTTTAGTTGCGTGTTTTTGGTGATAGAATATATTGTTGTTAGCGAGGATATGTTGTAATGTATGTGTGTGTTTACGTTGAGTTGTTTCCTCACTAAGTGTTAAGAGTAAATAAGGGAAGGATGAAGAAGTAAGATGCCAATAGTCGAAATGTGTTTGGAGGAATAGTTTTTATTTGATGCATGGAATATTTAGTTTGTGTTTGTGCTGCAAGTCTCGTAGGAAAGGTTGTGAGTATAGAGACGAAGTGGAGATATGAGACAGTTGAGAAAGGCAGCGCGTGTCGTCGGACGTGCGAGGGGTTGTGTTCGCCGTAGTTTAACGAAAGCCATGTTGCCGTTGGAGGAAATGAACTTTGGAGTCACCGTGATTTTCGTGTGTCTGGTGTTTGGGGAGAGTGTGCGTTGTCTCCATTAAAGTGGCCCAGAGGTGAATTGAGAGCTAGGTGCCGAGAGCTTAATTGTGCGTCGCATCGACATAGCCAATTTTGGGGGTGACATAAAGTTGTACCTGTGCGTGGCATGTTGAATGTATCTAATTTATATTCAACTGGGATTCCTTGCAAAGAATCCATAAATTAGATAGGTTCCCTCGTGTGCCCATGCTGTTGCTGCTATTGAAGAACCGCGATTGAGACGTCTACAGTGGGCGGCGTTGTCCAGCTAAAGTCTCTGTGTGTTTGGAAGCTTACCCAATTTCTGCTGCCCGGGAAAGGAAATCCGGATTGAATAGGATAGGTCATCCTGATTGGGTGAAATTATGCGTCGAATTAAATTGCGCGCCAAACCAGAATACCTTCTGCTACAAAGTGATTGGCACCGAATTGTCTGGTTTAAATAGTTATGTCCAGATTTAAAGAACAGTTACCATAAGATAAAAATGTTGTATACTTATGTGCGGAAACATAATACATATTCAACTATACAGATATATATGCAGAATCATAACGACGGCACAATAAAGACGAGCGACACAGTCTTTTAGAAAAATATACCTCTCACTTTATTGGAAAGGGTTGTGTGTGAGAGGGAGTTGGAGACCGAACAGAACTGCAACATATTGACCCCCACTCTATTGGCCATAACCGCGTTTCTTTCCCGTTTTCCTGGTCTGCTCTGGGACATGTTCCTCAATCAAGCATCTTCTCACGAACTGGTCTGATCTCCAAACTCTCAATCGGGGATCCCGAGGCCCCTTCTGCTGGGTGCTGGCTTTCTCTACCGAATCTTGTCTCTAACTGGTCTGGTCTCCAAACTAACTGACATCCTGTCTTCACCGAGTTATGTAATAGTTCAACGCCCACCTTCTTGTGGGTGTCACAATTGCACTCATTCAACCCATCCACGGTAAGGGTTATAATTCTAATATTCCTCGACCGGATGCACCTGTTATTTACATTGGTGCATTTCCTATTTTGACAGCCCGGCCGGGTCGTAGGTCAATATACAACAAAAAGATGAGTGTTCAAAGTTGTTGGAGTTTCTTTCCTTAGAAGAAATCAGCCTTTTGATTTGTCGAGGGTTTCTCCTAACTGGCAGTGGATATTGTCTGTATTCATTGTTTGATCTCTTCTTTAGCGCGGTGACATCAAACTCGACCAGAATAGCATTAAAAAAAAATTGGTGTTCCGCATCATTAAAATCAAGTATTGACGAAGAAAAACTTTGTAGATGGATTTTTCTTTTCCTTGTAAAAAGAAATAAACAAATTTTGTTAAATTGTTATATACTGACCCTCGACCGAGCCGCCAATCAAGAGATTCACCTGTGTAAATAAGCGGAAGAACAGCGGAAGCAGTTGGACGTTAAACAATAATATAACCAGAGCACAGACGGTTTGAGTTAGTTGGAGACAAGATGCCGAATTGAGAGCCAGCGGCAGACAGAGGGCTTTGGGCCCTCAGTGACCCACGGTTGAACAACCCCAGCCAAGATGAGAAAGAAGTACTGCTGGGTCTATATAGCAGCTCATCTCTCACACACAACCAACATCAACCCTTTCGAGAATAGAGTATGAGAGATATATTTTTTATAAAGAAGTGTGTTTGTTCGTTCATTGAAGTTCGTCATTATTGTTGACTATGTTTCCGCGTGTATCATGTATATGTGTTGTTATATTACAGCTATATAACAAAATTACTCAATGGATTTGATCATTCCTTGCAGTTGTTCAATTCTGATCAAACTGTGTGAAAGACACTCGAGTTAGAACAGCACGCAAGGGACCCGATATACTTTAGTAAACACAACAAGTTATTCTAGGGGTTCATCTCTAGACCTCACTATCGCACCAAAAGTTCAGAGCTTTGGTTACTCTAACAAGTCCGCCAATAAACGAGACTCGATTTTCTAAAAAACAGGGTTGACAAAGGGTCCCACACACATCAACGATTGATCCTAACCTTACATCATTAAGTGCAATGGAGAGATGCTGTTCGGTAGGAACATTCTTGACCCTGAGACTGAGAATTTTATATTCCTATCGACCTGTGGCACGATGGGGGGGGGGTCATTCGTTTCTGTGGGTGTGGGTGATCGCCAGTCAGAGGATTCTTTTGTTTGCTTTGGCGTGAAACCCACACAGAGGGCTTGCGCGCGAGATTTCCTACGAGACTGGAAGAAGACGAAGAAAGGCAAGGTCCAAGAGCAGTCATCAGAAGAGAGGAGTTAGCGACAGTCGGGGAAAGTCGATAGTCAGAGAGAGGTGGTTGTTGAAGGAGGAATTGGGACCAGTGGACTCAGAAGCCAGGTCAGCCAACGCGAGAGGATGAGCCAGCGTTCCTGGCGGCTGTGTGGGAATTTCGCTCGGATACACACTCGCAATAGCCACAGATGCACAGAAAACCACAGAAAAGTGCCAAAACCTCTCTCTTCTTGCGCTTGGAGCAAACCCAGGTCCGTGCTGGTTTGTTCTTCTTTCTTCCATCCTCGGTTGTGTCATGTTGCGTGTTTGTAAAGCATGTGAAATGCCCCCGGCCAGAGATGAGAGAGGGGCCACTGGACGATCGGATGGCCATAAGCTGGTTTAAGAAGTTGAGATAGTGGGGACCGGCCGTGCGGATATATTGTCACAGACCAATAACTTTTCGTTACTCTGTAAATGCCTCTTATAAATTCAACAAAATGTCTCTGTATCCTAAATCTTTTCCTTGTATTTTTTGCAGGTCTTCCCGGAGAAATATTTATGCGTTGTTTAACGTCCATGATTCTCCCTCTAATCGTAAGCAACGTTATTGCAGGTAAATCTCTCCTTTATTCATTCTGACTGGCATTTTCTTCCTTGTTTTAAGTTTAAGAGACTTTTATTTAAGTCGCTATTCTCTCTGGTTAGTATTTCTAAGATACTATCGACCTATATATGTTGACGTATGCGCGTGCATGTGTATAAATAAAAATCAATTAGTGCAACGGTTATCGTCGTAAAGAGGCTCGCTCTACCCCTATCAGATTCGAGCTCCATATGTCAACATTTATGATGTATAGTGGCTCGTATCACGTGATTTCCGGTATCGCGGAAGTATAAAAGACGCCGCGTTTCTAGAGCCCGACAGACAGACAGAAGCAGAAAGAGAAGCAGAGAGACAGGCTCTGAAAGGACGTCGGTCGGTAGTAAGACCAACTTCGGACGTAACACCAACAGCGCGAGACTTATAATACTAGTCGGACTGTAACACTTGAGTTAACAAACAATTAACTTTATTTCACTGTGTATCTTTTCCTTATCACGATACAACAATTTAAAAAAAAGCGTTATTATGTTACTGCAACATATTTTAGTTAATAATACGAAAATACTTCATTGAGACAATTATTTCAAAAGATTAAAAATCCCCGAAGCTTTGTATATAAAATTTAGACAATTCACTATTATAAAGAATTAACTTTGAAACCGGTGATAATATTTTAGAATGTTTAAGATAGAACAATTTATATCACAAAGGATTGATAGAAAAAATTTATTCGCCTTCACGTAATGGAAATATTCAAAAATAAACTGCCATTCCCGCTTAACATCACTTGCTGATATAAACAAACCTCACTTTGGTGATAAAATCAAAAATAAAATAATAATTTAGTTTAAATATTAAACTGCTTTAATTTAGTTGTCAAATTTCCAGCAGGACACATGGCGTAACGGTTATAGGCGTTGGTTCCCTAAGCTTTTAAAAGAGACAATCATCTGGAGGTTGCAGGTTCAATCCTGACAGCAGGCGAGTTACAATACAGGAATACTTAACACTTGTACCCGGTCATGGCAAACAGAATTAGAACAGACGACCCCCATGGATTCAATAAAGGACGAAGTTTGAAGTTCCGTGAAGGTTCCCGAGTTCGACAAACACCTGAAGAAGGCCGGAGGACATATCGGCCAAAACGTTCTGGAAATAACTATAAAGATGAAGTCAATAGTCCGAAAACCCTTAATGATGAAAAAGCTTTAATTTAGAAATAAACATACCCATTTCCTTGATAATGGTTCTGATAAGAAGCGAAAATATTCGTTATACTACATATGGCTCCTTTGGAGAAATCATCTACAAATTTCAAGATCGTAACATTAAAAAAAAAAATTTTTTTTAAAACTTCAAAACAAGGATTCCATTTTATTCGACCAAACCTGTTTAATATATATATATATATATATATATATATATATATATAATCGGTAATCAATATCGATAGATATGATAATAGACACAATATGATAACGTTTGAGGATCTTATTTATAAATTAATTTTGATATCGATTTCATGATTCTACCTGGACTCAAAATTGTTTTATACGAGACCTTATTTATCAATCAAGCCTAGTAAATAACGCATCTCACAAGCCTTTTATTTCTAAATATTCGATTACAATTTTTCAGGTTCCTCATCACTCGATGCCAAGTCAAACGGCAAACTTGGATTAACGGCAATCATCTATATCATTGTGACTAATCTAATTGGATCCATCATCGGCATTTTGCTCTCTATGGCGATTCGTCCAGGTAAGTCAAAGTTGATATTTCCAGAACACAATAAAATCCATATTCATGGAGATCCTAGGGAGGGATAAACTTATCATCAATGGATAGTAAGACTGATTCGTCTCTAACTAAACAATTATTATTATTATTATTATTACTCATTAAAGTTTTTCACATCAGCGTAAGCTGATGGTCTTTCACTGGAGATTGAGTGACTGCAAGTCTCCTCAAGTTTCCAGGACTCTTCTCAGTATTCTGGCCGTTTACAATAATGCTGTTGTTTGGATGGTCTCCACTCGGCTGCCAACTTCCAAATCCTCCAGGCCCTTTAATAATCCTTTAGTTACCGTGCCAAAAGCACCAATCATAATTGGTATAATTGTCACCTCCATGTTCCATAGTTTTTTTCAATTCTCTAGCAAGGTCGAGGTACTTATCTCTCTTTTCACATTCTTTCAGTTTTATTCTGTGGTCAGCCAGGATAGCAAAGTCAACAATTTTACAGATTTTCTTTTTTTTTCTTTTTTTGTTGATTTCGAAATTCTTCTTGTCCCCTTTCCAAGTTTTTAGGGACCATTCCCAGGGCTCCAGCTATAAATGGTATTACTATCACTTTGACGTTTCTTAGTTCTCTGGTAAGCTTCAAGTATATGTCGTTTTTTCCTCTTTCTTTTATTTTCACTCTCTGGTCCATCGGAACGGCAAATTTCACTCAACAGAAAGTTCTTTTCTTCGACTTAATTTACACTAGATGTGGTTTTTTGACTGGGATTAGGTGATTAGGTCCCTGATAATTTTTTGCATCTCATTCCATCGAACTGATTCTGGTTTGTGCATATACTATTTGATAGTATCATCGAATTTCAATTTCTTACACAATTCCCAATGATTCACATTCTCCACACAATCATGCCGAGTCTTGTACTCCTTTTGCGCAAGTTTGCTACATTCGCTTATTATGTTATCAACTGTTTCCTCTTGTCATCCACATAACCTACACTGACTATTCTGTCGCGTATCATCTATTTTCATTTATTATATACTCCTTTAGAGTTTGTCACATCATTGTTAGCTGATTGTTTTTCACTGGAGTTTGAGTGACAGCAAGACTCCTCAAATCTCCAGGATTCGTCTCAGGATTCTGGCCGTTCTTAGCAATGCTGTTATTTGTATAATCTCTACCCTTCCGCCAACTTCCAAGTACAATCGTCACTTTCATGTTCCACAGCTTTTTCAATTCTCTAGCAAGGTCGAGGTACTTATCCTTCATTTAACATTCCTTCAGATTTATTCTGTGGTCCGCCGAGATAACAAAGTTGACAATTTTGCAAGTTCTCTTTTTTTGTTGATTATTATAAGGTCTGTTCTTCTGGTCGGGATTAGGTGATCCGTTTGTATGTAAAAGTCCCATAGGAGTTTATGTGTGTCATTTTCTAGGACAGGTACTGGGTTGTGCATATACCATTTGTTCGTATGGTCAAATTTGAATTTCCTGCACATTTCCCAGTGGATCACATTGCCCACCCACTCCTTCTGTGCTAATTTGCTGCATTCGCTTATTATGTGATTGGTCGTTTCGTATCTGTCACCGCATAGCCTACATTTGCTATTTTGTTGCGTCTTATCTATTCTCGCTTTGATTTGATTGGTTCTTATGACGTTGTTTTGTGCTGCTATTGAGAGAGATTCCGTTTCTCTCTTAAGGTTTCCTTTTCTTAGCCAGGTCCAGGTTTTCTGCTGTGAAATGTTGATTATTATTATTATTGATATTAGCGAATTTGGCTGGATGCAAGGCTCGGCTTTCGGCTTTGTTGCTTCGTGACATGTTCGCTACGCTGAAACTCTTGACCGCTTTGTGAAGAGTTTGGTTTGCTCCCAACTTCACCCTGTAACATTTCAAATATAGTTGTATAATCTTATAGACATTATCTCCTCACAAAATGTAAAAAGGCGTGTCAATTATTTTCTTTAGCATACAAAAATTAAGGTTGTTTTTTCTCGATTTTCCTTATTCAGTTGATATGAAACAATGATTTCGATTTTTACCTTTTACACATCGCCTTTTGCCTTTTTACTTTTTTATTCATTCATTCACCGTTGATGACTTTGCCATTATAAAATTTCCCGGATTTAGCCGTTTTATTCAGAAATTATTATGAGTTTTTCAAACATTAGTTGATGGTCTTTCACTGGAGTCTGAGTGACAGAAAATCTCCTCGGATCTCCAGGACGCTTTTCGGTATTCTGGCCAATCTCAACAATGCAGTAGTTTGGATTATCTTCGCTTGTCCTTTTATTTCAAAGGCTTTCAATCCTCTTACCAAGCCTTTGGGAATCATTCCAATCACAATAACATCAATTGGTATCACCGTCATCTTCATGTTCCATAGCGTTTTTAGTTCTCTGCCATCGTCCAAGTAATTGTCTCTCATTTCGTTTTCTTTGATTTCCCACTGCAGTCCTCCGGGACAGCAAAGTCCATTATTTGGCTAGTTCTCTTTTTCTTTATTATCACAAGGTGTGGTTTTTTGGCCGAGATTTAGTGATCTGGTTGTATCTCAAATCCAAGAGAATTTTATGTGTTGCATTCCCCACAAGAGAATCTAGTTTGTGCATGTACTATTTGGTAGTTTGGTCAAATTTCAGTTTCTTGCACAATTCCCAGTAGGTCACTTTTCCTACCCAGTCATGTATTCTTTTGCGCTAATTTGCTGCATTCGCTTATGAGGTAATTGATGGAAATAGTGGCCAATCCATTACTAATAGAACCGCTGGAAATTCCAAAGTAAATGCTGGTATCAAAATGTCTGATTTTTAAGGCAGACAGGCCTTCTTCACTGGGAAAATTGGTGCAACACAATCTTCCCTCTTCCATTTAGCCTTGTAATGTACTAAACTAAGCTTATTAAATACTAAGGCGAGGTAAAAGTAAGGACTAAGAAGGATGATTTTCAAACCAGACGAGTGCTACACAATCTTCCTACCCAAGGGATGGCATAAATTCATATGATATAAAAATCAAGTTAATATTCAAACAAGACTGAAGAGTTTAGGTGCTCCCTTATTTCTGGCCATAGTTTAGGTGCCCCATACTCCTGGCCATAGTTTAGATGCATCCATACTTCTGGCCATAGTCCAGGTGCCCCCATACTTCTGGCCATAGTCTAGGTGTCCCCATACTTCTGACCTTGGTGCCAAACTAATCCAAGTTTAATAAATAACGAAGATCTGATGGATTCCAAAAAATTGACTCAGAGTTTAACAATCTTATCTCCAGCTATAAATAAATTGTAGGGCAGGCAGGATGCTGTTGCGTTGGTAAGGCAACCAGTCTAAGAGAAGGAAAACTATGATTTAAAACCAGTTTTATTCTGTTTAGAAATTCCCCTTGTCTAACATCCTGTCTGTAGCAGAGGAGGGGGTACGTAAATTCATACATTCGAAGTCTATTGTTTGTGAGTTGGGTTCTCTCATACATCAAGCCTAAGATTGTAAAGTTTGCAAACTTAGAAACAACGGCTTTCAAGATTGTCTCTCTTCAGTAAGAGCTGAATGTTAACGTAGTTTGTATTTTACATAGCGTTAATATTCTTGTGGTAGGTAACATTATGAATCTATTTATTCTTTCTTCATCTATGGATAAATAGTAGGGCAGTATGGTCTCTTTTGCTTTAGCATGGCAACCGATTTAGGAGAAGGAAAACCAGTTCTAACTAGTTGTACTTTAAAATTGACCTTTTTTTGTATCCTGCTCATAGTGGAAAAGTTGGGTAAATAATAACTTAAAATTCTGCATTTTTTTTTTTTTTGTTTGTTTGCTTGTTTTTTGTTTTTGTACTTTTTTTATTGTGTTCTTTTTTTTTTTTTTGTTCAGGATCCGATGTTTCAGGTAATGAACGATCGGATATCGAAACAGAAAAAGTCATGAAAACCCCTGACTTGTTTGCAGATCTTGTCAGGTAAGGCAGGTTTAATATTGTCTTTTCTTTGGTGGTGGGGGATAGGATGGGGGTATCACTCTTAGGGTCAGGTCACACATTGGATACCTTAAACATTCACCGATGTTTGTGTCCAGCCTATGGACACATTGTGATGTAGTACGACGTTTCTCCGGACATTTTGGCCTGGAAGTTTCAGCTTGGATGTTTCGGCCATTCCGCAAAACATAAAAATTAGCTATTAAGGTTTTTTTATTTCAATTAAAAAACAGTAAACAATAAAAAAGGAATTATATTATATAAATTAACAGTTATTTTTATGAATAAGCCAAGTCAGCTGAAGCAATAGGATAAGCCGGTTGCGTCTTTGGAGAAGATAAAGACTCTTCCATTCCAATGAGTGTCGGGGATACGACATAAACCATTTGATAGTTCGGCTTTAGTTCTGGGCCTTTGGAGAAAGTAGAGTACTCCTTCATTTCCATTACTCCCAGTTCTACTATAACCCAGAGAGGTAGTACCTCCTAAGCTCAAATAGAAGTATCTAATCATTTACTATACTTGAAGCCGTTAATGATTGATATTAAATAGAATTATTAGTGCTAAATAGCAATACTTGAAACCATTTAACTATGTGCAAACAATAAATAGCAATACTTGAAACCATTTAACTGTGTGAAAACAAATGATTAATATTAGATACAATTATAAGTGTTGGATGGTTACCCTTAAAACCTTTTAACTGGGTACAAACAAATGATTAATAATAAGAAGAATTATTTGTATTCAATAACAATATTTGAACGCATTCAACTGTGTGCAAACAATAAATAACAATACTTGAAACCATTTAACTGTGTGCAAACAAATGATTAATATTAAATAGAATTATTAGTATTAGCAATACTTGAAACCATTTAACTGTGTGCAAACAAATGATCAATATTAAATAGAATTATAAGTGTTCGATAGAAATACTTAAAAACCATTTAACTGTGTGCAAATAAATGAGCTCTGGCTTGTTTAAAAATAATGTTACTCCTATATTATTCGTTTAGAAATCATATATGTATACAGTATATATGGATAAATATTGGCCTGGTGGGTACAGTGAGCGCCAATAGTGCGGGAGACCGGCGTTCAATACCAGGTCACGTCATACCAAAGACTCAAAAAATGGTACTTGATTTCTCCTTGCTTAACGCTCAGCATTTTAAGGTACGTATCCAGGGTAAAGTGGAGCAATCCAGGGAAAGGAGTAGCGTGCTCGGTGTTGTAGCTATTGAAAAGGGAGCCTTCGGGTTGCTGTCGACAAAGGGAGACAACTTTACTTACTTATATATGTGTTGTATAGTCACAACCAACTATACACATATACACGCGGAAACAAAATCAACAATAATGACGAACGAACACGCTTCTTTAGAAAAAAAATATACCTCTCACACTTTATTCGAAATGGTTGCGAAAGGGTTATATGTGAGAGGTGAGTTGGAGACTGAACAAACTACAACATATTGACCCCCAAGTTCCTCTGTCTTTAGCAGCACTTCTTTCTCGTTCTGTTGAGCTACTCAATCGGGGGTCCTGAGGGCCCATAGCCCCTTGCTGGGTGCTGGTTCTCTCTACAGCATCTTATCTCCAACTGACTCCAAACTAACTGAACTTCCTGTCGCACCGGGTTATATCACTGTTTGACATCCACCTGCTTTCCGTGAGCGTCGCATCTGCACCCAATTCAACCCCTCCACAGTCAAGGTTATACCCTGATATCTTCGTCCGGATGCACCTGTCCCTTGATTGACGGCTGGGTCGAAGGTCAATATGTTACATATTTATAAACAGGATTTGGCACTAAATAATCCACAAGTGTTGATATGCCATAAAACGCAACTACGCCGATTTTTTAAAGAATAGCTTTAAAAAGATTTTTAATTGCATGAGACAAAACAAGATACAGTATAGTACGTGTATGTACATTATATATGTAAGGTCAAGTCCCCTGTCCCCTAAGAAATCGGTTACGCCCTTTCCCTAACAATAAATAGCAATACCTAATATCATTTAACTGTGTGCAAACAAATGATTAATATTAGATACAATTATTAGTGTTGAATAATAATACTTGAAACCATTTAAATAAATTAAAAGATTACAACTACTACAACAACAGACAACACCTGTGCCCGTCTCTTTATCTTGTCTTACAAAACCCAGTCCATGAAACATTACACTATATTTATCATACAATCTGTAAAAAGTTTTGAAATATTTATAAGATACAATATTTGTATATTATGACTGTATTTAATTTTTATCTTATATCTTATGAGGAACAGAACATTCTCTTTTGGAAAATTATATCCAACCTAATACTTACTTTTTTGTAAACCTTCTTGGAGAAAAAAAAGAACACGTAGCCAAGTCAAATTTAATTGCACATATTCAAGTACACATATATACATATATGAAACCAAACAAAAGTACAATTAAATTAACACTTAACTTAGGTCTTCATGTTCTCTTTTCGAAGAATAGTTGACTTCGAAGTTTTTTTCCTTTTTTTAAAAAACATTGGCTAAACATTGTTAAACTCCGCTTAAAAATTGACCCTGTGTCATATCCTGCCCGAGAGGAGGGGTTGGTAAATATGATTAAATGGCATATCAACCTTTATGGGTTATTTAATGCCAAAGCCGTCCTTGTAGAAGAACAATAGTGATACTATCTAACCCATAGCTGGAGGGATAAGAGGTTTCATGCCTTTCCCGAACGCATTAGTCCAAAAGTGAACTTATTATCACGACTGGAATTCGAACTCACTTACTACGATGTCGCAGTCCAGCCACAACACCGCGGGGGTCTCCCTCCGAAACAGTATTTAAGTGGGTGGTTATCTTGTAGTTGGTGGTTGTTTTTTATTTTACAACTGGATCCAATAGATGGGTTACACTTCCACCGGCTGAGGTATCAACGGCACGGATCTAGCCGGGAGTGTCACGTTTCTGGACATACCTCGAGCCTCAGGGGGCGGTCTCCACAGGCTTTAACCCTACTCGGAGGGGTTAGGTTTATCGCCAGGTGCCTGAGGCGCCCCTTTTTAGGGAAATGTCGACGGGGCTTGAGGCATTTTTGGAGCCGCCGGGCGTGTCTGAGCTAAGGCCCTGTACCCGGACCCACCTTAAAAAAGGCCTTGTGCACACTCGTCCGCTTGGTGAGACGGAGGACAAATACCGTTGTTTGTATTTTACGTCATATCAACCCTCGTGGGTTATCTAATGCCAAATTCTGTTTATACATATATATCAAATTCGTATGATTTGTAAACGAATCGTTTGTAGAAAATAATTTTCAAATGAGCCAGAGTTCATTTATTTGCAATTAGTTTAATGGTTTCAAGTATTGCTAACACTAATAGTTTTATTTGCACACAGTTTAATGGTGTAGCAACCTTCTTGGGTTATTTAATACCAAATCCATGATAGAAGAACAGTAGAACAATTTTTAAGCGAAGTTTAACAGATTAAGATTATAATCATATTTACCCAACCCCTCCGCTCGGGCAGGATATGACACAAGGTCAATTTTTAAGCGAAGTTTAACAGATTAAGATTATAATCATATTTACCCAACCCCTCCGCTCGGGCAGGATATGACACAAGGTCAATTTTTAAGCGACGTTTAACAGATTAAGATTATAATCATATTTACCCAACCCCTCCGCTCGGGCAGGATATGACACAAGGTCAATTTTTAAGCGAAGTTTAACAGATTAAGATTATAATCATATTTACCCAACCCCTCCGCTCGGGCAGGATATGACACAAGGTCAATTTTTAAGCGACGTTTAACAGATTAAGATTATAATCATATTTACCCAACCCCTCCGCTCGGGCAGGATATGACACAAGGTCAATTTTTAAGCGAAGTTTAACAGATTAAGATTATAATCATATTTACCCAACCCCTCCGCTCGGGCAGGATATGACACAAGGTCAATTTTTAAGCGACGTTTAACAGATTAAGATTATAATCATATTTACCCAACCCCTCCGCTCGGGCAGGATATGACACAAGGTCAATTTTTAAGCGAAGTTTAACAGATTAAGATTATAATCATATTTACCCAACCCCTCCGCTCGGGCAGGATATGACACAAGGTCAATTTTTAAGCGACGTTTAACAGATTAAGATTATAATCATATTTACCCAACCCCTCCGCTCGGGCAGGATATGACACAAGGTCAATTTTTAAGCGAAGTTTAACAGATTAAGATTATAATCATATTTACCCAACCCCTCCGCTCGGGCAGGATATGACACAAGGTCAATTTTTAAGCGACGTTTAACAGATTAAGATTATAATCATATTTACCCAACCCCTCCGCTCGGGCAGGATATGACACAAGGTCAATTTTTAAGCGAAGTTTAACAGATTAAGATTATAATCATATTTACCCAACCCCTCCGCTCGGGCAGGATATGACACAAGGTCAATTTTTAAGCGACGTTTAACAGATTAAGATTATAATCATATTTACCCAACCCCTCCGCTCGGGCAGGATATGACACAAGGTCAATTTTTAAGCGAAGTTTAACTGATTAAGATTATAATAGCTATGATTAAGCGTAGCATTCAAAAGAGATCAAGTGACAGTATGTTTCATTAACACTCTTCTCAACATTCTGGATATTTTTGGTTTCTTTGTTTAATGGCATATCAACTCTTTTTAGGTTATTTAATGCCAAAGCCATTCTCCTAGAAGAACAGTAGCGGTGCTATTTAACCCATAGCTGGGAGGATAAGGGGGTTCATACCTTTCCAATATATCTGAAAGTGAACGTAATAGCGCGACTGGAGTTCGAACTTGCTTACTACGGTTCCGTAGTCCACTGCTTTAACTATTTAGCCACAAAGACACTCCCTTAAATGATTTCACGTATTGCTACAAAACACAATTGATTCATTTTTTTTGCACAAAGTGAAATAATTCCAAGAATCTCAGTCTAAAACGAATTGTTCAATTTAACAGTTATTTGTTTGCACACAGTTAAAAGGGTTTGATCATAGAAAATGATTAAATTGTTCTATTTGACCCACACATGGGACCCTAATAGATACTTCCCCTTCGAGTCAGAACAGACCTGAGAGTAATAACAATGAAGAGATAATTCACGTTCCCCAGAGCTCCAGGATTGGAGCCTCACCATCAGATGCATTTTAGTGTCATATCTAGGACACTCGCTCGAAGAGATGCTGTCAGTGTAAAGGCATATCGACAGCACAGAATCTCATGTCTCTTGCCATTTGTTCCGATCGACCATTGCTATTTTAGGTCCTCTAGACAGCACCCAATGGCCACACAGTGCAGGTCGGTGAATAATGGTGTGTCCCTATATGAGAATCCGCAGGATAACGTACCTTCTTTAAGTCCAGTATGGTCAGTTCATTTTACTCAAATGGTTTATGAGATAGGAAGTAAGTGGCCTTACAGCTGCTTTTTTAGCGTGTTCTGCTTCCTGGATTTGTTGAAAACAGCATGCAATTCCCATTAAGTATTTTCTCCTGGCGTTTCACCAAAACTCAAGAGGTGCAAGCATACAGTTGTACTGACATAGCTAACGGCTATTGTTCGGAAGATTTCCTGTTTTATCCGACAGATCAGATTTCCACATGATCGTTAACCTGCCAATCGCAATTCATGTTTAACCTTTGCATGAACTGACATTGCTTTCAGTAAATGAGATAATGCTACCGAGGTATATGAACTGGTCTACTAATTTCAGAGGTTTGCCATATAATGAAGAGATGTCACCATCTTGATTACAATACATAAGAAGCTTAGTCAAGAACAAAAATGGACCGGCAGTAAATAATTTTTTTCTTAAAAACCAAAATGGCAGTTGATTTTTCAACTTGATTCAAGCATCAATCATTTTTATTTATTTTATTTCAAACAGAAATATGTTTCCCGATAACATGGTGGCTTCAACATTCCGTCAGGTATGTTTTAAGCTTTGACTTATTTTTGAAACCTGTGTGAATATATGCGTGCGCCTCTCTCTCTCTCTCTCTCTCTCTCTCTCTCTCTCTCTCTCTCTCTCTCTCTCTCAGACGCATTGCTTCTAATCTAGGGCAAAGAACAATGAACCGTATTCGCAAATACGATAAGCGGTAGCAGGTGCACCATACGGCAGTTTTTCGTCGCAGCCAGCACAATTTCACCTGCTAAACGACTCAACACTGCGTTGTGTTCATTCTTTTTAGGCAAATTAGTCGGTCGCAGGTTTTGGTCAAAACCGTATAAGCCGCGAATCAATTTTACTAAGAAAAAAGCAACAAAAACAAATTTCGAAAATACCCACGTCGGGCCGACTTTATTGATGACATTTTTCTTCTTTGTACGTGAACCTGGGCGATGATCTCTCACTATCATAACACAGACAACAGACAACAGACAAAGTTTCTCATCCCATTTTCCCCACCAATCAGCTCCAAACTCTTTTGTCAATGTTTCTCCTGTGACCAACAACAGTTGGTGAAGTGGGGTAGCAACTCGATTCAACAGTATAATCACCAAAGTTCTGGGCTGCAACTCGTCTATCTCCCGATTACTTCCTTGAATATAAGAGACCTGAATATAAGACTTTTGTTATTACAAACATTAAAAACTAACCCTTTCATGCCCATCGAGGAATCCTTCTCTTTCTATTTTATCAAACATTAAAATCTGCTGATCTTCAGGACTTGTTTAGCTATCCTTTTGATACTTCTATACACTCATCCATTTACCTACATATACGCAAACCTTCAAACACATATGCATACATATATATTTCATTTATTTACATAGATACTTATATAGACATGCACATCTCAACACGAATATGCATTATTGCATCAAAACATGTGCACCCAGGAGCAGAAAAGTTAATATCATAAGATTTGCTTCTAAACAAGCGAACATGTTTGGTCGGTGCTCGAGAGAAAGGATAAGATAAAGAAAAATGTGTTGTAACAAGGTTCAAGTCTTGTTATGATCATGGCGACTGAATGAAAGTGTAGCAGAAAGAACTTCGTATGTTTGGCGTGTAAATTATCTTGACCGTTGGTCACATCATATAATTTCACCCAATAGGGATGACGAATTCCATTCGGCCCGGACGACTTTCCCGGGCATATCGAATTCGGTGAAAGCCCGCCAAACTACCTCTTCCTCAAAATCCTTCAGACAGGACGGACGTATTTCTGTCCGCTCCTTTATCAGCAGCAACTAACCACCATGAGGATATAGCCGTCTGGTTCATGGACCCTTTGGGTCTACCCTTTTAGACCCAGGGTTCCACCGTTGAATATGAATTAGACGAATTAATTTCGCCTCTGACAATTCAGCTACTTTATTCCCGCACAACATTAGGGAGACACCGATTACTTCTCTCCCACAGCAACAGGGACCACACATCTACGGCTGAACATTCACTCCTGTTCTAAAATCAGCAACACAATATTTGCCATGTCTACAGCGACGCATATTTCGCTAAGACATTTAGCTGCTGTGATTCTTTCTCAACTCGATAACTATTTCTTCCTTCCTACGAGACTTGCAGCATAAAGGTACCCTTTATTCTGGCTGCCATTAAACCTTCTTGAAAACCTTTCGATATCTCGTTCCGATTCATTTATTTTCCTTTAAATATAACGTGAAGGTATCTCGTTCCACCTTTCCGTTATAAAAGAACAAATATTACTGTATCAGTTGTATCAGTGTCAATTTCACGCTGATTTACTAAACTTGGCTTAGAATTACACAGGACCCAATTAAAAAAAGGAATCAAAGCCGGAAGTCTGTGTTGTGCCAATCTTCAAAAGGAACATATCCTATCTGATTCGAAAATCAGTTAGTTAAACCGTAGCTTTTACAGGGCCCAAACACCGACCTCTACTGAAACTATCTCTAAATTCCTATATACTCGCCGTGTTTTGTCACCTGGATTAAGCAAATAATAATAATAATAATTATAATAAATAAATAAATATATATATATATATAAAAGAAATGAAATTCTTCTGGACAATATCAAATCGACAGAAGAGGAACGTCGTCTCCTTAAAGTTGTTGTGAATAAATAACGAGGACTTCACTGGTGAAAGGGAAAAAAATGAAGAGTTGTGATATTGGCCAAAGGACAATGAATTTAAAATCACAATTTCTAGGTTTTGAATGTACTTAGTTCCGAAGAGGATTACATAACACTTCTCTCTCACCCACCACATTCCAGCTGCAGTGATCGGTCGTGGAATTAAAAAGATCGATGGTTCATTTTCAAGATACAAAATAATATCTCCCCACTCTTTCTTTCTTTCTTTGTTAATGTTTTTCTACTCTTTTCACTACTCTAACTCTTTCTTTCTTTCTTTCTACCAACGATTTACTTTTTCTTTTTTATCTCTAATGATATCATAAAATATTATGAACGACACACACACATACACACACACATATGTCTTCACTATTCTAACTTATACATACACACATATATATATATATATATATATATATATATATATATATATATATATATATATATTCTATCACTGATATTGTGGGTAAAAACAATAGATCGATGACTGATTTTGATATTATCTTTTTGATTGGTTTTTCTTTAAATTTTCTACAGACGCAGACTCGTTACCATCACGTTGTCAAGAGCAACAACACACTCCTGAAAGGTTTTCTTACCAATCAGGAAGGAACAAATATCCTAGGTAAATACTCTAGTTTTCTCTCTCTCTCTCTCTCTCTCTCTCTCTCTCTCCACCCTCTGCTATATATATATATATATATATATATATATATATGTATTATATACCCTACCTATATTACATTCCTCATAAATACGTTGGACACAATTATGAGTGGGGTAAATATGCTGATTAATTTGTACACCACTAGGAGTGGTTTACCTTCTGCACTCCGCTGGCGCGTATAGTATTTTGTTAATGTTATAAAGATTTCCATTTCATTTCCAATCTCCGTTTTTTTATTCCTCATTTGGTAACATTTTGTCTCGTTACCAGAATATGAGAAGAAAGAGAGACGATGGGGGTCATCAGCAAAGATCCTATTGGACCATCACAGACAGCTAACTTGAATGAGATATCCATAGACAATTGGCCGGAATTGACTAAACAGATTTATTTGATCCATTGATGGGACTTAGATATAATTAATCCGGTTCCGAGTCGATATGGGAGTAATGGCAATGAAAAGGTTACTTTTCTCCCCTCTGAGTTTCAGAACTTCAGCCTTATCACCTGATTCAGTTTAGTATCTTATCCAGGACACCCCTTTTTTAGGGGTCTTACCCCTCCGCAGAGAATATAATCGATGTATTCTAAACCTGGCCGATAGAGGTGTTACTGTTTCAATATTATGGTTTCCAGAGGACCTAGAAGAAGAGGACTTTAATAGAAGACCAATGACAATTGCCAGTAAATTTCACCAAACAACATCCAATATGAGTGATAGGCCCTCATAAATCTCTTTTTGGGGTTTTATGCCATCTCCAGCTTAAATTTTGGTTTTGACAAAGAGGTTGAGGCATGGGGTCGAGTGGTCGCTAATATTAACGATTTGAAGGTTTGTCTTCGTGTATTTGTCGTATCTGATAGTTGGTGAGTTGGGTTTTATGGCATATCAACCTTTGTTGGTTATTTAATGCCAAATCCATTATTATACAAATAATCAGTTCTATTTCAAACGATTCTGTTTAGCATAAGTACACAGTTTGTCAAAAACATTTCTATTTCAAGCTATTCAGTTTAGTCAAACTGTTTTAATTCAAACAATTCAGTTTAGCATAAGTACGCAGTTTTGTTCTATTTGACCCATAGATAGGGCCCTATCAAAAAAGTTTTATTTCAGATAATTCAGTTTAGCATAAGTACGCAGTTTAAATGTAAGTATATAGTTTAATTGTCAAAAGCATTTCTATTTCAAGCTATTCAGCTTAGTCAAAGAATTCTATTTCAAACAATTCAATTTAGCATAAAGACACAGTTTAGTTCTATTTGACCCATGGATAGGGCTTACCACTCCGGGCCAGAGTGAACCTGGGAGCGATGGCAATGAAGGAGCACTCCGCATCCCCAAAAGCTCCAACATTACTGGAAGCTCACCATCAGATTGTTTAGTGTCATATCAGGACGCTCGTTGAAGGGGGTCTTACCCCTCTGCATAGGTCCAATCGGTGTATTCCACAGCCCCAGCCGACTGAGCAACTGTCATATCTGAGTACCAAAACTCATTGCCACAAATGACATATACAATTCAGACACTTGTAACTGAAGAAATGTATTATGGTTTCACATTTCCTTGTGCCAAACAATATAAAACAATTCACGACGAATTACCAACAAAACATTTATTCCTTGTGCAAACTTACAAGAATTATATGAAATACTACGAGTAGATTATGGAGAGAAAGTCCTATCAAGTTGTTGAAGAGTCTCTTATAGAATACGTTAAAATATGGTATTGCGCGTGGTACAACTCGAGGTTTTTTCGGACGAGAGTGCCCTCTGTCGGGAGACGCACACACACTCGTGCATGCTTTCTTGTTGTCGATGTAAGAAGAAAGAGAGTTTCTACTTAACTGCACGTTATAAGATGCTACTTTTGCTCACACCAGCAAGCCACCATTAGAAGTACAACTTTGGAAAGAAAGGCATGTAATCCCTACCAGGTATAAGATCCACAGAATTGGGGTTTTTTTGTCCTTTAGATAAAAGTTTCCGAGTTCCCCTATCGTACAATGGGATAGACTGGTGGTTGTTTAAAATCTTGACATTGCAAGGCAAATTGGAATGCCTAATATTTTCCATCTAATTAGATACTGACCATACTTTTAATTTTTAGGTGTTCATATTTTTAGACAGCAGCCAATCTAGAAAGTAGACGGTTTTAAATATCTTGGATTATCTTGGACAATTATCACAGTGTCTCTTCTATTTTAAAAAACAATCTGCAAAATCTTCTTTCGGGATCATCATTAATTACGACAGAATAATCAGCTGTAACGAAGTTAATTGATTGTAATGTAACAAGGTGTAACGAAGTTGACTGATCATAATGTAACAAGGTGTGACGAAGTTAATTGATTGTAACATAACAAGGTGTAACGAAGTTAATTGATTGTAATGTAACCAGTTGTAACGAAGTTGACTGATTGTAATGTAACAAGGTGTGACAAAGTTGACTGATTGTAATGTAACCAGTTGTAACGAAGTTGACTGGTTGTAATGTAACAAGGTGTAACAAAGTTGACTGGTTGTAATGTAACAAGGTGTAACAAAGTTGACTGATTGTAATGTAACAAGGTGTAACAAAGTTGACTGGTTGTAATGTAACGAGGTGTAACTAAGTTGACTGCAATGTAACAAGGTGTAACGAAGTTGACTGATTGTAATGTAACGAGGTGTAACTAAGTTGACTGCAATGTAACAAGGTGTAACGAAGTTGACTGATTGTAATGTAACGAGGTGTAACTAAGTTGACTGCAATGTAACAAGGTGTAACGAAGTTGACTGATTGTAATGTAACTTGTTTTTGAGAATATCAGTAATAATTTTCTTCACAGCTGTCTGGATTGGGTTGATGGAAAAAATGAGATTTTAAAAGTATTCCCAGGGAATAAGTTGATTGTCTGAAGACACAGATGTGACCCTGTAAAGCGAGAGGTCAACTTGTGTTGTTGAATTTGGAAGCAGAGGTGACAGCCAGATATGGTTTGACAATATTAGAAATATTGTTTTAGTTTGGTGGGTGTAAAGGAAATGACTCTTGAACTGGACTTGAACAATAGCTGATTTGGGATGCATTTTCAGCATCGCAATAGATTTGGATTATGAAAAGATACGCATATAATTATATGGAAATCAGACCTAACCGACAAAATGAAACGCAGTTTCTTCCAGGCAGCAGTCGTGTCGATACTGCTATATGGATGCACTACGTGGACTCTAACAAAACGGCTGGAGAAGAAGCTAGACGGCAATTACACAAGAATGCTGCGAGTAATCTTGAACAAGTCCTGGCGGCAGCACCCCACAAGACACCAACTGTACGGCCACCTGCCTCCTATCACGAAAACTATCCAGACATGCAGGACACTGCTGGAGAAGCAGGGACGAACTCATAAGAGATGTACTCTTATGGACCTCCACATATGGCTGAGCAAAAGCAGGACGACCAGCACGAACATACATTCAGCAACTATGTGAGGATACGGGATGTAGTCCAGAAGACCTGCCAGAGGCGATGAACGATAGGGAAAAGTGGCGAGAGAGGGTCAGGGATATCCGTGCTACCAGCACGACATGATGATGATGATGATGATGATGACGCATATAATGACAGGATTTTATCGTCACAAATTAGTTGGGGTATTTGGACTGCGAAGTGGGCGGAGTATTGAGAGACATAAAGTACACACACGCAATTTTGAAGGCACTCAGCCGAGATATAACTCTGTATCAGCTAGTTAACTCACATACTGGTGCACTCACGAGTAAATGACTCAAGAATTTCATTAAGTTGCTAAAGTTAACTTAAAACCGACATACATACAACCAGTCCAATCGCTACATTTTGCTTTGTATAACTGTAAATACTATACGATAATTGATTGTATTTCATTTAATATGTTGCTATTAAACTTTATGTTTTATCAACTGACACTATGGTTCTTCTGGAGAAGGGAATGACTTATCCTGTTCAGAACATTCGTCACCAGAGGAGATTAGCATGACTTATCGGTTGAGGAAACACCTATTTCTCTAGCCTGTAAGAATCACAATACTTTAAGAAATATCACGCTCGATGATCCACTACTGAAACTGACATTCACAGAGTTGCGAATTCTAAATGCTCCACCATTCCGACAACTGTAGAGATTGAAATTTTGGAATGGGGTTCGAACTGAGCGACGCGTCCACGATAAATACGACATGTTTGGGATGAGAGGGTTATGTTGATTTGGTTGTAACCTCTATATGTGAACCCGGCAACGAGGTTTTGAGTTTATACAGGAAAGTGAACGTCAGAGACATTCTCGAGTTCGATTTTCTCTATTGTTTCGATTTTATGTCAAACTAGTCAATACTTATTAAGGATCAGCATATATATCTAAATCTGTACGTACATATGTGCAGGGATATCTATCTATCTATCTATCTATCTTTACCAACCCCCTCCGCTTGGGCAGGATATGACACAAGGTCAATTTTTAAGCGAAGTTTAGCCGGTTTGAATTCAGAGTTTTCCTTCTCCAAGACTAGTTGTCTCACCAAGGCTGAAGAACCTAGTCTGCCCTACTATTTACCCATAGCTGGAGGGAGAATAATTGGATTCATACCTTTCCCAAGGGTATTAGTGCTATGTGAAGTGCAATCAGTCTCGTCCAGGATTTGAACTCGTGTCGCCGTGTCCATTTCCTACGACGATAACACCACGGGCACCTCCAATCTATCTGGGCTCGAGATTAACGGTCTCCCGTTGTCCCGAGGGCACTAGAATATTATTTGGGGTCACCAAGCAACCTCGTCGAAGACACCCACACAAGACTGTCAATTTGTTTAAAATTAGAATAGATATAATCGGTTCTTAATGGATGAAACATTTTCGCGGATTTTTACGTCATTCTGGATTTTCTTTTTTTTTTTTTGTTTTAAATTCAAATATCCATAAAAAGAAAAATAGAATTTAGAGAAAACTGTTTTAGGTAAAAGGGATTTCATTGAAAGAAAAATAAGTTTTGAAAAAATCATTTCTATTGTTTAAAATTTTCTTATCCCTTTTCTGTAAATTTCTTATTAAAATATCTCCAGATTCCTTTATGTATCTCAGCTCTCTTCAAGGAGCCTCAACTTGATTTTAGATTTCATTTTTCTAAAGTTTTGTTCACTTACAAAAAAAAAGCAACAACAAAACCACAGAAATACAAAATCAATTTACATTGATTTTTTGTTTTTATTGTCTAGATTAACTTTTCTCTGAATATTTTGAATGTTCAACTTTAACATTCTTTTCATTTAAATTCTTCAGATTTCATTCATTGAAAAAAAAAAACCAAAAAAAAAAAAAAAACACTCACACACACGAATATATTCGGTTAGTATGGGATACTTTCTTCACCATTTTGACCCAGATACAAGAAAAATAACTAGAAGACTTTAAACGTCTTTACTTAAAGATTTTGAAAAGGAAACAATCGATGGTCTTTAAACGAACATGTGTTGATAACGATTTGCAGCCAAAGTATACAAAACAAATATATATATATACATATATATTATTCACTCATTAGAGCTTTTCATATCAGCGTTAGCCGATGGGTTTTCACTGGAGTCTGAGTGACAGCAAGTCTCTTCAAGTCTCCAGGACTCTTCTCAGTATTATGGCCGTTTTCAATAATGCTGTCATTTGGATGGTCTCCACTCGTCCGCCAAATTTCAAGTCCTCCACTCCCTTTAGTAATCCTTTAGTTACTGCTCCAAACGCACCAATTACAATGGGTATAATTGTCACATGCATGTTCAACAGTTTTTTCAATTCCCTAGCAAGGTCTAGGTACCTATCCTTCTTTTCACATTCTTTCAGTTTTATTCTGTGGTCAGCTGGGACAGCAAAGTCAACAATTTTGCAAGCTCTCTTTTTTTGTTGATTATTATTAAATCTGGTCTTCTGGCCGAGAATAGGTGATCCGTTTGTATATCAAAGTCCCATAGGAGTTTATGCAAGTCATTTTCTAGAACAGGCGCCGGGTTGTGCATATACTATTTGTTTGTATGGTGAAATTTAAATTTCTTGCACATCTCCCAGTGGATCACTTTGCCGACTCAATCATGTCTAGTCTTATATTCCTTCTGCGCTAACTTGCTGTATTTGCTTATTATGTGATTGATGGTTTCATCTCTGTCACCACATAGCCAACATTTGCTATTTTATTGAGTCTTATCTATTCTCGCTTTGATATGATTGGTTCTTACGGCGTTGTCTTGTGCTGCTATTAGGAGAGATTCTGTTTCTCTCTTAAAGTTTCCCATTCTTAGCCATGTCCAGGTTTTGTCGTGTGAGATGTTGTTTATCAGTCGTTTAAAACGTCCATAGAGTTATTTTCCTTCCCATTTTTGTTTCCTAGTTATTATTATTCTCTTGTCCACCGTGTTATCAATATCGTTTCTGATGGCTGTAATGAGTCCTCCATCGTGTTTTTGTATATAGTCTTCAAATCGTTGTATCAATGCGTCAACGCTGTCTTCAATGCTGGCAAGTCCTCTTCCTCCCTCTTTTCTTGAAACGTATAGTCTGTCAACGTCGTCTCTGGGATGTATTGCCTTATGCATTGTCATTAGTTTTCTTTCGTCCATTTGTTTAAGTTCGTCTCTGGTCCACTTGAGAAAGTGTCCGGAATATCTAACGAGTGGTCCAGCCCAAGTATCTATTCCTTTGATAAGGTTTCTGCTATTGAGTTTTATCTCGTGTAGTTTTCTAGTTCTCCTGAGATATTCTTTTTGAATTTTTTCTTTCATTTCCGCTTGTTTGATGGTGTCAGCCTCCAAGATGCCCAAGTATTTGTAGGTTTCGTTTCTGCAAGCGTTTTAATCTTATCTTGATTTAGTAGTTTCATTCCGTCAGTTAAATGTCGTTTGCCACTTTTCATTACAAGCATTGCACACTTTTCAAAGCCAAATTCTATTCCTATGTCCCGACTGTATATTCTAACTGTGTATATTAGAGTTTGCAGTTCTTTTTCATTTTTTTTGCAAATAGTTTGACGTCTTTTATGTACATTAAATGATTGAGTTTTTCCTGCGATCTACTAAGTTTGTATCCGTATATTATTATTATTATTATTACTACATAGTTTAAAGGTTGCAGTATCTACAAATCTAGTACTTATTATCTTGGATAAAGCTTGGATAATCTATGTAAAATATCATGGTGATCGTGAAAGCCTTGAAACCATCAGTTCGGAGGGAAGTCCTCCGTGGAGTAGTGGCTAACGTGCTGAACTTCGACATCATAGTAAGAGAGTTCGAACTCCAACAGCAGTAATACGTTTACTTTCGAGAAAGCCGATGAGAAAGCTAAGACCCGCAGCAAGGGGTTTAAATAATACCATTACTGTTAAGGATGGCTTTGGCATTAAATAACCCACAAAAGTTGCTTTGTCATTAAACACAGAAATCGAACGAAACTATTAGTTACAATATATGGCTTTAATTTCTGTATTGCACTATATATATATATATATATATATATATATATATATCGTATTTTGTCCAATATCCACCCCTTCCTAACCTCGATTTGTTTAAGATTCTTGAAATTAGTTCTTCAAGGAGCACTTCCTGTTGTTTAAGGAAAATTTCCTGTGATAGACCGGGAGATTAGCTCATATATTGGCCTAGGGGTTAGAGTGTTCGCCAATGGCCCGGGAGACCTGGGTTCAATCCCAGGTCGAGTCATACCAAAGACTCAAAAAATGGTACTTGATGCCTCCTTGCTTAACACTCAGCATTATAAGGTATGGATCAAGGGTAAAGTAGAGCAATCCAGGGAAGGAGTAGCGCCCTCCCCTACACCTTGGTGTAGTAGCTATCGAAAAGGGAGCCTTCGGGTTACCCTCGACTAAAGGGAGACAACTTTACTTTACTTTATATATATCTGTCTCATTTTTCTTTTCGTCTTGTAAATATTTAACGAACCCTATTTGACTTCTATATTTATTGATCCTACTCTCTCCTTCTCTCTCTCTCTCTCTCTCTCTCTCTCTTGATCACTCGATCTGTCTGTCTCTTTATATCAGCCCATACAAAACTCTCTCTTTACTCTGAAATCATATTCAGTATTGAAAAAAAAAGTTATGCTCTACTAATGGAGTAAATCAAATCACATATTTCCCATTTCTCGCATCTTCTCTCTTTTGACAACTACACACACACACACACACACACACACACACACACACACATATATATATATATATATATATATATATATCATATCTATTTATCGATCTATACAAACTATTTACTTATATATACGTGTATATACAAAAAAGATTTGGCATTAAATATCCCACAAAGTTTGATATGCCATTAAGCCAAATGACCAAACCTCACTGTCTCTGTCTGTCTGTCTGCTTGTCTGTTTCTCTCTCTCTCTCTCTCTCTATATATATATATATATATATATATATATATATATATATATATATCACGCTAGAATGAATATAATGTCTGATTTTAGAGTATACACTATAGAAAAAATTCATGCTTATAGAAAAATTGAATAATAAACATAACTTCCAGAGCCAAATTGGTTGGTGTTGTTGAATACACCGACTGCCCCTCTGCAGAGGAGTAAGACCCCCCCCTCAACCAATGTTCTAGATATGACATAAAACAATCTGATGTTGAGGTTCCAGTAATGCTGGAGTTTTGGGGAACGCGGAGTACCCCTTCATTGCCATTGCACCCTAGTCCACTCTGGCCCAGAGTGGTAACACCTGATAGGGCCCTATCTATGGGTCAAATAGAACTAAACTGCATACTTATGCCAGACTGAATAGTTCGAAATAGAACTGTTTTGACATCTAACTGTGTGTGGACAAAAACTATACTGATACTAAACTGAATTGTTTGAAATAGAACTGTTTAACATATTGAATAGATTGAAATTGGAATGTTTTTTGACAAGCTGTGTACTCATTCTAAACTGCCTTGTTTGAAATAGGATTGTTTATTTGTATAAAAATGGATTTGGCATTAAATAACCTCCAAAGGTTGATATGCCATAAAACCCAAGCAACCAACCATAACTTCCATTGCTTCCTTGAACCCCAAATCATCTGTGTTGTAGAGTTGCTAGCACTCCTTCAGCATCCAACCAGATGGACTGGCTCATAGCCTTAAATAACCTACGAATAAGGACTTTTGATTAATAAGTTGATATTAAACTGATTAATATTCGGACTGAAACTATCTATGGGTCAATTAGAACTAAACTGTGTACTTCCGCTAAACTGAATTGTTTGAAATAGAACTGTTTTGACATTTAACTATGTGTAAATAAAAAAAACTATACTGAATTATTTGAAACTTTATCAAAATGACTTAATTCGGCGTTAAATGACCCGAAAAGGGTTGATACGCCGTAAAATAAAATGAGCGGTCGTTCTGCTCAGTTGACTAAACATCTTTTGTTTTGGAGATTTTAGAATCATTTTGATGGTTTTAGATGGAAATCAAGATTATTATTATTATTATTATTGACTGTCATCACCAGTAATTCAGGGATTCCATGATAGACCCCAAAATTTCAAGAATTCCTCGAAATCTTTGACAAAAAAAAAAACAGGTTTTAATGAAATTGTCATAGTCTTCAAGGATTTTATCAAATTCCTTATTTGACAATTTGAATATAACCAACTGATTGTCGTCGTGAAAATGAAAAACAACAGCGAAAAACTAACGTAAATGATTCGCAAGAAAATAAAACTCTTACTAAACCTTAAAGCTCGAACGTACATGTGAGGATACAGGCTGTTGTCCTGAAGACCTACCTAGGGCGATGAACGATAGGGAGGAGTGGCGAGAGAGGGTCAGGGATATCCGTGCTACCAGCGCGATATGATGATGATGATGAAACCTTAAAGAGCACTAAAACCATATTTTCATTATGTTTTTAAAGTATAATGAACACGTCTATTGGTGGGGTAGGATTCTAGTTTTATTGTATTGGTGGGGTAGGATACTATTTTATTGTATAAAACTAGAATCCTACCCCACCAATAGACGTGATGTAAGCCGGTTTTTGACGCAAACTGGACTAAATGTCTTAAAATGAGGACAACACCGTAAAGCTAGCGCAGGTAACTTACGAAAGAATATAAAGTTGGCGACCCCATAGTTGAGGGTGACCCGCAGACTCTCTTTTCAATAGCCACTATACCTAGGTGAAGAGGAGGGCGCTACTCCTTTCCCTGGATTGCTCCCCTTTACCTTTGATCTTTACCTTATAATGCTGAGTGTTAAGCAAGGCGGCATCAAGTAGCATTTTTTTAGTGTTTGGTATGACTCGACCTGTGATTGAACCCCAGTCTCTCAGACCATTGATGAACACTCTTCATAAAGCCAATGGCTCAATCACAGAAGATTATAACTAAACCTAAAAAACACTAAAAATACATTTTAGACATAATTTTAAAAAAAATAAAGAACACAATAAGATTATGAAACGTTGTTTAAAATTTTCCAATCTTGTTGTATAGCAAATACATTTTTAATGGGTTTTTATTGTATACGAAATTTTTTTTCAGGTTTTCCTGTCTCTTCTCTTTAATTTATACATATCTTTTTTATATATATATTTTTAAGGACAAATTTATTTATTTCACGTCCTTTTATTATAATGTAGGTGACGTTGCTGAATGATGTTAAGTTGAAAATAATGCCGTTCACTGAGCATAAATTTAGTTTAGAAAAGTAGCGTGAATGCGAATTTGACGTCGACTGAAACCGGCGTATTCATGTATAATTCTTAATGAGTTTAATCAATACGAAGAGTTGCATCATGGGAAGATTTTAACAAAGCTTAGGTTAATA
>OY757946.1:2254296-2261796 GCA_963585895.1 Sepioteuthis lessoniana | reverse complement strand
GGATATCGTCATAGGAAATGGACTCAGTGACCGGAGTTCAAATCCTACACAAGGTTGTTTACATTTCGCGTGGCACTAATACCCTTGAAAAAGGCATGAACCAAACAATTCTCCTTTTTGTTATGGATAAAATAGTAGGGAAGACTAGACTCTTTCACCTTGGTATGGCAACCGGTCTAGGAGAAGGGAAACTCTGAATTTAAACCTGTTAAAATCCGCATAGAAATTGACGTTGTATTGCATTCTGCTCGTGTGGATGTGTTAGTAACGCGAGTTTTGTTGGGGGTGCAAGTCCCCTTGCTGGTGTAAACAGGAACACACACACTCGTGCATTCTTCTGGGTGTCGGGGCAGGACCGAAGAGATTTAGCTACGGTTGGCGTTTCTTTTATATTCTACTTTGGCTACGCCACCTAGTTGCTATTAGTTGTACTATTTGAAAGGCAAGGGATGTAATCCCTACAACTATATTCACTTTTGTTCATATTTCAATTAACGTTAATTTCAATTATTAGTAACTAGTATATAAGGGTGTCAACTGTTGTATTATAAATATTTCCAATACAACTTCCGGTTAATTGTATTTCAAGATTCTTTTTTTCTTTTCTTCAAGGATAACGCCGATCGGAGTTGCCAGCCTGATTGCCAGTTCAGTGGCTCAAATTCAAAACATTAGCAAACTTTTTACGAACCTGGGGAAATTCGCTGCCACTGTGTCAGCTGGTCTGGCCATTCATATGTTCTTATTGATACCAATTTGTTATGTGGTCATTTTTCGTCGAAATCCACTGAAATTTCTGGGGTCATGTATTCGGCCATGTATCATTGGATTTACATTTACAAGCAGGTAAAGAAATAAAGAGAGAAAACGACAACAACCGCTTCTCCTGTTTATTTACTTAGTTTATTTCACTCTTTCTTTCTTTCTTTCTTTCTTTCTTTCTTTCTCTAATTATTGCCCTCTCTCTCTATGTCAATACGTTTGTCTGTCTATCTCTATTCCTCTCTCTGTCTTTCCCTCTTGCAATCTGTTCCTCTCTCTGTTTATTCACTCTGCTCATAACGCTGTCTCTCTCTCTCTCTCTCTCTCTCTCTCTCTCTCTGTCTATTACTGTCTTTCTCTTCGTCTTTCTCTTTTCCTCACTCTTTCTCTCTCTGTATTCCTGACTCTCTCTCTCTCTCTCTCTCTCTCTCACTCTCTCTCTCTCTCTCTCTCTGCTCTAATCTGTCTGTTCATGTTTTTCTATATGTTAATCTGTCCTCCAACTTTCTGTTTTTTTTCACTTTCTCTATCTTTGTTTACCAACTCCCATTCTTTCTTTGCTCATCTCTCTCTCTCTCTCTCTCTATTCTCGTTTGTCTCTCTCTTTCTCTCTCTCTCTCTCTTTCTCTGTCTATTAATGCCTTTCTCTGTGTCAATCTATCCCCCCCTCTCTCTCTGTTCTTTTCACTTTCTCTATTTCTGTTTATCGACTCCCATCAGCTCATAAATTTCTCATTTGTTCCCCTCTCTCTCTTTCTCATCCCTTTCTCTCTCGCGCCTCTTTTATTTGTTACCCCTGTCTCCCTCATTCCTATCTGACCCCCTCTTTCTCATTTGTTCCACCCTCTCTCTCTCATTCTTCTCTCTCTCACCTCTCTTTCTCATTTATTCCCCCACCCTCTCTCTCATCCCTCTTTCTCATTTGTTTCCCTCTCTCTCTCTCTCTCTCACACACTTCTCTCTCATCCCCTCTTTCTTATTTGTCCCCTCTCTCTCTCTTATTCCTCTCTCTCATCCCTATTTCTCATTTGTTTCCCCCCCTCTCACTCACTCCTCTCTCTCTCACTCACTCCTCTCTCTCTCTCGCTCTCTCTTATTTGTTCCCCTTATCTCTCTCACCCCTCTCTCTCTCTCTCTCTCATTCTGTCTCTGTCGCTCCCTTCTATCTCTCTCTGTTTCTGTTTTTCTCTCTCATCATTTTTAATCCTTCACCACATTTCAATGCCATACCATCGTAACCCTTTTTTACCACAATCTTTTATGATTTCTTTCTCTCTTCCAGTTCAGCTGCTCTTCCCGAGATGGAACATTGTCTAGTTAAAAAGAACAACGTCGATGACAGAGTTGGGCGTGCCATCTTACCCCTCATTGTCACACTGAATGCTGACGGGAGCTCACTATTCATCGTAACGGCGGCCATGTTCATTGCCCAACACGCTGCCGTGACCCTCAACATTGGAAACATCGTAGCCTTGGCGTAAGTAGTCCTTAAATCTGAGTTTAGACCAGGGCTTCTCAAAGTGGTCCATATAGACCACGGGTGGTGGGAGGATGAATAAAAGCTTCACCTAGGGAAACGAGTTCGATCTCACTCAAAGGTCGGTTTATTTACCGTGAGATTCAGTTTTTGAAAATTGATATGAACGCCAACCAAAAATTGAAATGCCTCTCGGTCGATATATCGCAAGCTGTTGGTCGAGGTTTTTATTGGGTACTCCATGAACCTAGCCTTGTACCAGACTTGCGTTGGGTTGTCGGTTCTTGAAAGTCGGAAAAAGTTAAGAAAGCCGAAAATGTTGTCATTTGATCTTCTATAGTGAAAGAAATGGACAAACTCGCATTTTCACTTTTGTGTCTACGTTTATAAACCAAGTTTTTTGCGGGTCTTACACCCTCAAGGCCCCTCCTCTAACAAAAAATCCCAGATGTCTGCGCCAATCATTCATCTGAAGACTAACCGGTAAAAAAAAAACTAACTAAATTCCCTTTCAAATCTAAGTTAGCTTTTGACCTCTTCTTGTCTATAAAATCAACCAAACAAACTCCCAGGCTGACAAAACAAGAAATGAGAGGTTTGTGGTGAGAGAGCCATTACATAATACCCTGCTTAGCCTAATAAAGCCATAGCTGACTCAGTTGTCTGAAAGGACCATTGATCGTAAATTCGGTCTTCAACGGATGCTTCAGAAATTCGTTGGGGTAGTACTCATGGCGTTTTGGCTAACATGCTGGACTGCGACTGCGTAGCTAGCGAGTTCGATTCCATGACGCATTATTACGTTCCTTTTCGGACTAATGCCCCTTGGAAAAGGTATATACCAATCTATACCTCAGCTATGAGTTAAATAGTAATACTGCTGTTCTTCTACAAGGATGGCTTTGGCATTAAATAACCCTTGAAGGTTGATATGCCATTAAACAAAGAAACCGAAACCGAACTAGAAAATTGTAATGAAATCGGACTAGTTTATGAAATGTGGCCCACAGACTTGTTTGATTTTATTAAGCGACCTCTTTTCAAACGTGTTCATTTTTTACGTCGGTTGCCGGTTTTCGTGGAAACTGTAGAAGCCATAGGTCAGGCTTACAAAAGGAAAAACTAGGAAAACGAATCAGAGAATCCAGTCGTATCGTCGTCTTTATTTATGACGATTTCTCCCCAAAATATCTCGGGGGTAACGGTGCATATGACACTTAGGGGAGCCTCGATGCACTAAGTTTCTAAGTCCCAGATATCTGCTCTGGTCACTCGTCTGAAGACCAATGATAAAAAAAAAAATAAATTTATTTTCTCATCACATTTTAAAATCAACAGCCACATTTGACCTCTTTTAGTCTGTCAAAATGTTGTATACCACAACCATAATGATATCCATAATAACGATACTATAAATACATTTACATATTCAAATGCATATACACAGGCGGACTCTGTCGCTTCAGGTACGAACGGTTTATTAATTTCTTGACTTCGGCCCATAGCGACACGAGGAGAGAGATACAAATCTTACTATGCTAACTTCATCCCGACGTTCGGCACATCTCGTGGTGTTTAAGATCTCAATTCATCTCAGCCAGTCGGGACCCGAAAAACTTCACCGCCGCCGCAATGCTAGAGAACTCAACTGTCTGCCTCCATGGTCCAATGTCAACCTTCAACTCACTCTTTTTCAAAATCCTCAAATTCTCAGGACCATCTCTTCCGGGCATGACATCATCGACACTCCGGCCTCATTTCCTGTCTGGGGGTTTATTATGATAACGGTGATTGTCATATCCTTTGCGCGCAAGTGTAGAACTGCACCCAATGACTATGCACCTGAACTATTAACCCGAATAGTTCAAAGCCCAACCAAACTGAATGATAAAATATAACTAACGAAAAATGATTAATATAAAAAAACATTCCTTAATTATTAAACAAAAACACCCACAACTTCACAGGAGATGGGAGGTTGCTGGTGAGAAAGTCATAACACAATTCTTTGTTTCGCCTAATAAAGCCATAGTTGACTCAACAGTCACAAAGAACCATTCATAGTAAATTCAGGCTTCAATGAACGCTAAAGAAATCTGTATTAAAATCGGCTTAGTCTATGAAATATGGCCTCTCAGACCTGTCTATAACTTTATGATTTGATTATTATTTATTTATTTATTTATTTCAGTTTCTTGACGGCAATTTCCACCATGGCAATACCGGGTATCCCAAGTTCAAGCATTGTCGCTCTCGTCCTTCTTCTCACCTCTATGAACATCCCAACTGAAGCCGTCGCCATGTTGTATGCTGTTGAATGGCTTCTGTAAGTTGACAATGCTTTTCTCGCTTTGGTTGTCAATGACTGTGGAGCAATTGGGTAAGCGTCTATGCACTAGGTGGAATGGGACAATTAACGTATTTGTTCTACTGTAGCAATAGGGAGCCGCAGCCTGTCAAATGGTATTAGTTAACCACTCCCCACTTTGTGTTTGTCTTTTTGTCGGCTGCCGGTTCTAGCCGAATTAGTAAAAGCAACAGGTCAGCCCCATAAAAGAACCCCCCCCTTAAAAAACCCGAATTAGAGAGCACAATCGTTTCGCTTTTTTTTTCTTGTGACAATTTCTCTTTGAAAAAATCCTGCGTAGATGTCACTTGTCCAGTCGGCTGGGGTTGTAGAACACACCGACTGCACCTCTGCAGAGGGGTAAGACCCCCATAACAAGTGTCCTAGATATGACACTAAACAATCTAATGGTGAGGTTCTAGTAATGCTGAAGCTTTGGGGAATGCGAAATACCCCTTTATTGCCATCGCTCCCAGGTCCTCTCTGGCCCGGAGTGGGAGCACCTGATAGGGTCCTATCAATGGGTTAAATAGAACTAAAAGGCGTACTTATGCAAAATTAAATTACTTGAAATAGAACGGTTTTGATATTAAAACTGCCTACTCATGCTAAACTGAATAGTTTGAAATGGAACTGTTTTTGCTTGCTAAACTGGATTGTTTTAAGCAGAACTGTTTTTGACATTGAAACTGTACTTACGCTAAACTGAATTGTTTGATATAGAACTGTTTTGAATTATACCAAACTAAATTTTTGTAATTAGAACTTTTTGACAAAGCTGAATTGCTTGAAATAGAAATGTTTTTGACAATTAAACTGAGTACTTATTCGAAAACTGAATTGTTTGAAACAAAATGTTTATTCGTATGAAAATGGATTTAACAAACAAATAGATGTAAAGTTAGCTTTTCAGCCTTAGTTGAACAGATCTTAAATATAACGATATGGACGACATACAAAACTTTAGCGCTGGTCAATTTTATACCCCACTCTGTGCAGCTATGATTCGCTGTTAACTCGACCGGAAATTTTTCTTGAACTCTTGACCTCAGATCGAACTACAGTTTCTTATATACACAAAAAAAACTTTTACATTCAGAAATCCTTCTCTTTCTATTTCATTATCTTTTTAAATTTTCTTAGTGGGAGATTCCTCGTGACGTAGTGGGGGAGAGTCCCTCGAGGCATAGTGAAGGAGAAACTCCCGATGCTTAGTGGGGGAGAATCCCCCGACGCGTAGTGAAGGAGAATCCCGCGACGAGTAGTGGCTGAGAATACCCCGAGGCGTAGTGGGGGAGAGTCCACCGAGGCGTAGTGGAGGCGTAGTGGAGGAGAGTCTCCCCTGAGGCGTAGCGGCTAACGTGTTGAGCTGCGACATCGTAGTAATCAAATGCGAATTTCAGTCCAGTTACTACGTTAACTTTTAGACTAATACAATAGAGAAAGGCATGAATCCTTTATCCCCTTCAGCTATGAGTTAAACAGTACCCCTACTAACCTTCAACAACGATAGCTTTGACATTAAATTACCCATTAAGGTTGATATGCCATTAACAAAGAAACAAAACCTAATATTATATCGATCCATAGATGGTATACCAGTGCCTTTAGGAAAGACATGAATCCAACTCTTCTCATCCTATCCATTTGAAAGTGGTAAATAGTAAGGCAGACTTTCTTTCGTGTCGGTACGGTAACCAGTCAAGGAAAAGAAAACTCTAAATTCATATCAGCAGTACTCAACTGAAAAACTGACCTTGTGTCATATCCTGCTCGTGGCGGAGGGGTTGGGTAAATACATACGCATACATATACGCTTATGCTTATATATACTCATTCAGTTACACACACACACACATATATATATATATATATATATATATATATATCATTACACATAAATATGTGTTCATACCAATGCATCATCATCATCATCATGTCGTAATAAAAAGTTGTCCGTTTAATTAGTGAATCAGCGTTTTCTTGTTATACAAATTTTTCCGAGGTTTTGGTATTTTGTATTTTTAAACACCCATCGTTGATTTAACATCACTAATATCACCCCTCATGGTCCTGATGATGGTTCAGTAGAACCGAAACGCTATAGTGTCTACTCTGCTTTTCAATAAATCTCTCCTTCTACTTGGATTACCTTGTTATCAATTTTTCTTTATATATTGTCGGATTACAATCTATTATTTACTTCAATATATATATATATATATATATATGTATAGAGATGAAAAACACAAGGAAGATGACTTTATTGGTAGAAATATCTGTCAACATTAAACGTTTCGATATTTAGACCCTCATCAGGGCGTTTCAGTTGTTAAATAAAGCGAAAAAGATTAGAAAGTTTTAAAACACTTTGTTTCCGTTGGTAGTGCTCTGTTTTTTAATTCCTGTCTTTTCTTTTTTTTTGTACTTGAACTCCACAACTTTTTATGGGGCTTAAGAATGGTTGGTTGTTATTATCTTATTGGCTTGTGATTTGTTGTTCGTCGTTCATTTTAATTTGGTTAATTACCGGGCTCTGTGGGATGACATTGTAATTTTTGGTATCTGACTCCTTGGTTTAGCTTATTACTCCATTAACTTGTTCTCGTATGGTTGACCGGAGCTGTAAATGAACTTAAAATGGAAAAAAAAAGACAAAGAGAAGGATACTTTTAAACTTAACCTTTATTCAACAGGTAGACAACTATATCGTGGTAGAGAACTTCCCGCGCCAGGAAAAGCTGTCTGTCTCGTTGGAAGGTGTAAAGAGAAAAGGTCATCGTAGTAATCAAATGCGAATTTCAGTCCAGTTACTACGTTAACTTTTGGACTAATACAATAGGGAAAGACATGAATCCTTTATCCCCCTTCAGCTATGAGTTAAATAGTACCCCTACTAAGAGTTTCTTTTTTG
>OY757946.1:2186796-2249296 GCA_963585895.1 Sepioteuthis lessoniana | reverse complement strand
TTTAGATATTCAAGCTGTATATCTGCCAATATATTTGAACTAGTATAATGTTCGGAAAACCTATTGGATTATACATAGATATCTGCTAAAATCAGTGTTGCTTCGAAGAGAATCAGCGTAGGCTGTATTCCTGTTGTCTTTTCCTCTTCGCTCGAGATAAGACACAAAGAAGGCGGCTTGATTCTGGGGATTCCGAGCTCAGAGCAGCACCTCTTCATTATATTATTAGGATGAAGTCCGAAAGTCTTCTGACGCTTTCTTAAGAATGGTCGCGGTGACTCGGTAACAGGATCATATGATGAAAATTTATTTGAACGTTTTTGAAATAATCACCAATTCTTTTTACTGTAATCACGAAATTTTTTCTTTATTTGATTCTGTATCAGGGGAAAAAAATTTTTTTTTCTTTTTTTAAATAATGCTTTATCTTAACATATCTGTGAGAGTGCAAGCATAAAAAAAGAATTTGTGAATGTATGTGAAATGTGCCACATTTAAACACACACACAGACCAATTGAAGAGAAAAATTTTAATCATATATATATATATATAAGTTACCTTTTGTTTAATATATGCCCCTATATTCTCCAAGTCTATATGATGACTGCCATATCTTGATAGAAGATAGGCGTCTTCACCACCAAAATTAAAACTCAAATATTCTGAATTATAATTATTTCATGAAGTAGTTAGATGGATTGATGGATTATAGTGACCTACGCTTGTACACCACACAGGGGTCTACATATCTACAACCTAGTGACAAGCATTATAAGATAATTGGTGACTATGTACACAGCAACCTTTATTTTAGAAGACCGTCTCTTAGATTTTTCGTGTCAAAGGGTACTTACAAGTCACCAGTGGTTTGCTGCCGCAGCTTCCTTCTTCCCCTTGAAGGGTAACCTTCACCATAGCTTTGTCGTTAGATTGGAGCCCCTTCTACCATATATATATATATATATATATATATATATATATATATATATATATATATATATATATATAAGATATTAAATTCTTGAATTGAACAACGTAGCAAGAAAATAAATTGGTGCTTATATCATATTTAGATTATTTTGCAATTAAGTTTTGGTTGATAAAATGTTTTCGTTAGCATGTTTCACATCGAGAGAGAATAAGACAAACTTTTTCGCTGCAACCACCAAAAATAACAGAATTTAATCGAGGCGAAAAAACAACTGCCACAAGGTAGTTGTATTCACTTACCTGTACATCTGCCTATGCACACATTGGTGTGACAATGTATATATTACGTGTAGTCAATGATATCTTCATGGGTTAATTTGTAAAATATATTGATTTTCAGTCTAAATTGAGCGTTGAAATCGGGGGCGTTGTAAGAAAGGTTTTAGTATTGATAGTTTAATCTTTGAATGGGAAAGACATATACACAAATGTTGACATTTATGTTGTTTTATATATATATATATATATATATATATATATATATATATATATATATATATATATATATATATAGTATTGTCCTGTCTTGTGTTATTAATTGGTTTCAAAAAACAGTTTTTGACACAAACTAGATACAATGCCCCCAAATCGCTTTAAATGAGAAGAAAACACTGTACAACTAACGTAAATAATTCGCGAAAGAATATAACTATCTTTTAACCAAAAAGAACACTAAAAACAGATTTTATGTATATTTTTTAAAAGATTAATGACTACAATAAACCTATGTACAATTAATAAAATATTTTCCGTGGTAAACATTTTATTGTATTGTATATCATGTGTTTTTAATGTATTTTAAATTCTTTTTTTTAAATTTATCTTTCTATGAGGAGTGATACAAAATATCGAGACGGAATTTTTTTAATCTAAAAATATGAAAATTGAATAAAGATGTGTGAATAGCTGAGCAGTTTATTTAATTAAGAGATGATGTCTGGACTGCTGTCAGGGAAAGAAGAACACCATGAAACTTGTGAAACAATATAACTACCTGTAAAATTTAAAGAAAACTAAAAACACATTTTAGATGTTTTAAAAAATTATGAATACAATGAGGTTCTTCATTGGCCTAATGAGCCGAGTGTTCGCCAATGGTCTGGTAGATCGCGGTTCGATACCAGGTCGAGTCATACTAAAGACTTTAAAAATGGTACTTGATGCCGTCTTGTCTAACACTCAGTATTATAAGGTATGGATCAAGGGTAAAGTGGAGCAATCCAGCAAATGGAGTGGCGCTCTCCCCTATATCTCGGTGTAGTAGCTATTGAAAAGGGAGCCTTCGAGTCACCCTCGACTAAAGGGAGACAACTTTACCTTTTTTTACTTTGTGCATTGCTCTTAGAAATGCCAATAAATATGACAACAATTTAATTCTTGTGAAGCTTTTAAAGAAATTAAAGGATATTTTAAATTTAATTGTTAGAGAATATTAACCGTCTGAGCTCGTTACACCGGTATACCGGTGGTACTGATATTCCTCACACACAGTACCGATTATAATGATACAAAGATCACCCTCAAACGACAGAGGGTAAATTTTGGTTAAAAAATACAAGGTTGAAAGGGTTAAATAAAATTTATTAAGAGTGACGTAACGTCGGACGTTATGATATTCGTTGTACTGAAATTAAGTCGAGAAAAGTAGCACAAGGGTGAAGTTCACGAAGTCCAAAAGGATAGGAAGTAGGTGTTACTATATATATATATATATATATATATATATATATATATATATATATATATATATATATATATAATGTAGGACTTGAAAACCTGAAGCTGGTGCTAAAATCATTCTTTTTCCTGAACAATATCTTCCGATTAGGAAGCCTTCGGTTCGACCCACGACTACGGTCACCAAATTTACATCTATATATATATATGTATATATATATATAAAGATGGACAAAAGTAATAAAAATAAAAATAATATTTCTTTGTAATTACTTTTTCATTTTTACTGTTCTATTTGTAATTTTCCTCAATTAGATTAGACCTTGACGATTTTTCAAAAAGTTTATATATATATATATATATATATATATATATATATATATATATATATATATATATATCAGATGAAGTCCGTGAATGCCAGAAGTGCACGAATTCGTTTAGGAAGACATTTTTTACCATTATATGGGATAAACTAATTTATAAAATTATTTCACCAATTTTTATTCTTTCGTTCACACACACACACACACACACACACACACACACACACACATATATATATTAACAATTTAATGAAGCATTATCTAAAGTCATTCATATTCCATAAAAACGTAATATGGTAAAAAAAAAATAGCAACAATATACTTGATATTATTATTTGGAGGTATTGTAGAGCTAAAACTTGTATATATATATATATATATATATATATATATATTCGTTGAACCCACACTTCTATATAAATATATATATATATATCTGTGTGTGTGTGCATGTGTGTGCCTGTGAGTGTTTGTGTGTGTGTGTATGTGTTTGCGTGTGTCTATGTGCATGTGTGTGTGTGTACGTGTGTGTGTATGTTCTTATGTTTGTGAGTCTGTATGTTCATGTGTATGTGTGTTTTTGTGTATGTGTGTGTGTGTGTGTGTATGTGTGTGTCTGTATGTGTGCTTTTGTGTATGCGTGTATGTACATACAAAGCCATTGGTGGCCATTAATTTTGATGCATATCCACTTTCTACAATTTTATTCCAAATGAATACGAGGAGATCTTCTATAATTTGGAATGTATCGATAAATCATAGAAACTAGAGTGAGCGCAAAAGTGAATCAAATGTTTGTATTGTACATATGTAAGAAAAAGATGTTTTAAGCATCGAATGCGTAAAACGATGGAGAAACATTTGGCCACAAAATATCCTTCCCGCCCTTTCATTTATGAATATCATTTTGCCGCTTTTTTAACGACCCCCCCCCAAAAAAAATCAGCTGTAGTATAATTTAGAATAATTATATTCTGTTAATCATTCTATTTAATATTCTTTGTTTTGTTGCTTTTATTACATCGTTTCAGCCGATCTGTTATCCAGCCTTCTTTTAGTGTAGATCGTATCTATTAATTCCTAAGTGTCACGCAGAATTTTTTTTCATGTCTGTGATAAACAGATCTTTGTTTCACATATCTGCAAATGAAATCTGGTGATTAGCCATGACGTCAGTCCACACACATTAGACCGTTCTCAATATGATGGTATTATAGATAGGAGGGTGAAACAAAGGATGGAGAATTTCATATGAAAGCATTCTCCTCCGCTTTTCTAAGATGTTAAATTCTTTTTTTTTTTAAAACGGAAAGGTCGTCTTCTACGACGGCAAAAGAAAAAAAAGAAAAATAAGGAAATGTTTGCGTCACGTGACCGAAACAAACACGAATGTTGTCCATGTTAGATTCAAAGAAAACAGGTTTTTTTTTTTGTTTTTGTTTTCAATATTTTTTCTATTTTTTGTGTTCATTATTTTTTTCTATTGTAACACATTTGCCAAATAAAAATACAGAAAAGCTTCTTTCTTTTTTTTCAAATTTAAATTTAAATGATTTCCAATACTCCTTCTGTGTCCCTCACATTAGGCCCTTCACATTGTGAAAAGTTTAGAAAGTTTAACTCCCTAACAATTACTAGTGAGTTTGATTCTCACTGAGTGCTCCATACTTCTGGCCTCATGCCAAACCGAAATCATCTTAGTAACTGATTGCATATCTCCCATTGTTACATTTGTATATATATATATATATATATATATATATATATATATAATATACTAAGTATAACAATTATTATGTGCTGGAGACTTACGGCCAGTCAACGGTGAAAGCCCTGATTCCATCTCGATCACCGAAGATAGTCTGTTTAGTACTTACATAGTTGAACATTTAGTAAGAGCAACTGTTAGTGAGCTGAGGCCCAGGTATCTAACAAACAAAAGCTTTGTAAATCACGTCAGCAACTATTGAAAGACGCTAGAAATGTGACGGTTACTGTGATAGGAAATGAACTCGGTGATCCGGGATCAGATCCTGGACGAGGCAGTTTACATTTCATATGGCGCTGATACTCTAGGGAAAGGTCTAGTTCGGTTTCTTTGTTTTAATGGCACATCAACCTTTGTGGGTTACTTAATGCTATATATATATATATATACTTAATTCTTTAAAAAAAAACAACAAAACCGGTCACATAGGATTATAAATTTCACTCATGAATAAGTTCTTGTCCTGATGGAATTACTCCCAACTCCGGTTTAACTGGACCAAAGAATACCCAATATATATATATATATATATATATATATATATATATATATATATATATATATATACTTACCATGCTATGACTTGTTAATTCGGCTTCGCTTATATGTGGCATGAACCGATGGCCCAGTGGTAGAGTTTCGGTTTCTGCATACTGTGGTGGTGGAGATCACGGTGTCCACTGCTGATGAGACCTAATAAGGTCGAAACAGCTGTTTAGTGCTCCGTATGTCACATGTAGGTCTTTGCCGTATTTTCTTGTCATGGTAATTCTATGATGATAATATATATATGAAATAAGTACTGAAGACATATCAAGTGGTAATCTGTGTTTAACCCTTTACCCACTGGTTACTTAGATATCAAATGCACCCCCAGAAGTGAAGGTTGAAAACCACACTCATCATCCTTTTTAATGCCTGAACATTAGAAATGATATGCTACTTGAAATTATAAATAATACTTTGGTCGATTCATTGAAGACGTATAAGGCGGTTCTTTTTCCTCCAGATTTGTCACCAATATATGGAAGCGAGTATATTTGAGATTTATTTGGGAAGGTATGAATCCATCTCTTCTCTTTCCCCAACTCTGGGTAAATAGTAGGGAAGACTGGGTTCTTTAGCCTTGGTTAGGCAACCAGTCTAGGAGAAGGTAAACCCTGAATTCAAATTACCTGAACTACGCTTAAAAATTGGCCTTGGTTCACATCCTGGCCGTTACAGGGAAAGGGTTGGGGGAGGAGAAACTTTCCTAATGATAAGATATTTTTCCTCTCTGCTCTTTCAAGCCTCTATATGCTCCCCAATGAAATAATTTTAGTCACAGTCTTAAAGTCTCTCTTAGAGGAGGGGTACAGACTCCGTTGGGAAACACTGCTATATTGTAATAGTATGTGTCGTTACATGTATATAAGAAATAATTTGAATTTAAATTTGAATTTTAAGTTTGTGTCGAACTTTTATTCGACAGATCTGGCAGCTTTAACTTGTTCAATGTGAATCGCCCGATCAGTGAATTGTATTATTTTTTGTGTGTGTGTGTGAATCGTCCTACCGATGGATCGCATAACAAAAAATATGGCACGATCTACAGGTGGGACGGTTCAAATTCATTGCTATTGCTGTTGATTTTTAAAAAATCTTTTTAATTATCTTTATATTCTTTTTTTGGGGTTGTTTTTTTTTATATCAAGGGTTTTATATTTGCTGGAAAAGAAAAGAAAAGAAACGAAAAAAAGAAAATTGTTTCAAAATTTTAAGAAAACAATCGCCAAATCAATGAATAAAAATGTACAAAAATAAAAAAATGAATAAAATTTTATTTTAAATCTTTTTTTTTTCTTTTTATTTCAATGGTTCAATTTTCAATCACATTTTTTATTTGATTTTTTTTATTTGATTTTTTTTATTTTTCAATCACAATTTCAATTCAAAAGATTTAAAAATCTTAATTATATATCTTTTAAAGTTCTAAATTAAAAATTAAAAATTAAAAAAGTCTTGTGGAGGAGGGATTTTTATATTCCCTCCGTTTAGTTTCCGAGGCCGTGGAAGTCTGAGGAAACGGATAATGGACACAATGTATGCGTAGATTTTTAATTCTAGTCGGAACAAGCTCCTCTCGCAAGTTTGAATTGTTCAAACGCTCTATTTGTCACGCTAGTGTCCTCAGCTAACAAAGAGGGAGAATTGAAAAACCCAGTTTCTTTTAATGGGGTTCATAGAACATCGAACCCCCTTCTGCCCTGGGTATGCCGTATGGCCCATCCAGGGTTGTCATGACTTAGTTGATGGAATCTGGTGATTTCAGCAACTTTTGGATAATTGTTCTTTTCAGTCTTTCTAGCTAGATTAAGTATATCTTGTTACGCTTACCCTACTGGATGAGATGCTGAACTTTATCTATTCGTCTCTTTTAGCCGTTGGATTCTTTTTTTTTTTCCATAATCCGTGATTAATCGCCTTCAATGTTACAAAAGCTGTTTGATAGTTACTTTACTAACTGCCCACAATGGTGGCCATTTGTAAAACCAAGCCAAATGTTACGTGGATCATTAAATAAGTTTCCAGACTTTTTTCGTATGGGCACTTTTATCAATAGTACGCACATGAAACTCTAGTCCCCTTCGAAGTCTCCAGCTGCAATGCACTTGTTGTGCCGTTCCAACAACTTCTGGAAGGCACCATGGAAGTCCTCTTGAGTGAGCGTGTCAATGACCTTCATCACAGCCTCTTTCATATCCTTCATTGTATCATAACGACAGCCTCTGATCTGATGGAATAAGCAAAAGTCACAGGGAGCAAGGTCTGGATTCTAGGGAGGCTGAGGAACTGTGTTAATGCCCATCTTGGTCAAATAGTCTGTGATAAGGATGGAGTTGTAGACTGGTGCATTGTTCTGGTGGAAATGCCACTGACCCGATTTGAGGAGTGCTGGCCTCTTCCGACGGAATCTCTTCCTGAACTCCCTTAAAACCTCAACATAGTAACCCTAACCCTAACCCTTTGGCTCATCAACTCTGGTGTATTGACTTCCATACTCCTCCCACACCTCTCATCATCCCTCACAGACTCCCTGCCTTCCTTGAATCTCTTATGCCACTCAAAAACTGATGCTCGATTCATGCAAGATGGTCGAAAAGCAGTCTGAAGCATTCCATACGTTTCTGTGGCATTTTCCAAGTTTAAAACAGAATTTTATTGCATATCGTTCTTCTAAAGTGTCCTCACGTCCAGTTTGCATTATTGCAATTTACTAGTTGTGAAAATCGGGCTTTAGTAGGGTGTATTCCAATTGCTACTGTAGGTGTTGATTTGAACCTGAAATCATAAAAATTGGTCTGTCATCTCATAAGATGTATAGCAATGACATACTGAATTTTCAAGAGTCTACGACAAATTTAAATACCAAAAAGTCTGGAAACTTATTGAATGGACCACGTAGCAGATTTCCCCGAGTAAAACAAGAAAATGAGTTTTAACAAAAGTTAGGACAAATGAACTTATATATATATATATATATATATATATATATATATATATATATATATACATGCATATATATACATACATATATATACATACATATATATATACATACATATATATATATACATCCATACATATTAATACATACATACATATATGCACATACATATATATATATACATACATACATATATACACATACATATATATATACATACATACACATATATATATACATACATACATATATATATATATATATACATACATATATATATACATATATATATATAAACATATGTATATATATATACATACATATATATATATATATACATACATATATATATATACATACATATATATATATACATACATATATATATATACATACATATATATATACATACATATATATTTATATATATATTTATACATACATATATATATACATATATATATACATATATATATACATACATATATATATACATACATATATATATACATATATATATACATACATGCATATATATATACATATATACATACACTCACACACACACATATATATATATATATATATATATATATATATATAAGAAAATAATGGATTGTAATCCGACAGTTTGTAAAGAAAAATTGCTAACAAGGTAATCCAAGTAGAAGGAGAGAATTATTGAAAAACAAAGTCGACACTGTAGCGTTTCGGTTCTGCTGAACCATCATCAGGATTATGAGGGGTTTTATTAGTGATATTAAGATAACGATTGATGTATAAAAAGTATAAAGAAATATAAAAACTTTGAAAAAATTGGCTGTTTATGACTATATATATATTGGTCAGACCATCGCATGTAACCTAAGCGATTTCATAATTCATATGTAATGTTGCTCTACAAATACTTCTAAAATCTCCAATTCCTTCCTTTCTTTACAATCCCTGGCCGTCCTCGTGATCCATTCTTGGCTCTCGAATTTTTATATGTACATCTCAACTCTTTCTTACTCTTTCATCCTTTCCTTTTCTTATCTTTCCAATCTCTAGGCGTACTCTCTAAACCATTCCTTGCTCTCCAATCTCTTCCGTACGCCACAACTCGTTCTTACTCTCCTATCCTTTTCTTACCTTCTACTCTACTCCCTTCTGCACTCTTCAAGTCTTTCTTTGCGCTTCAATCCCTTGGTGATATTCTTGCATCCCTTTCATACTCACCAATCCCAATGTATACCCTCCAATAGCTGCCCTCCTCTACAATCCGTTTCTTCTTCTTCTTCAATCCATTTTTTGCTTTCCAATCCCTAAGCCTACTCTCCAATCTCTTTATGCTCCCCAATCTCTTCCTTACTCTCCTATTAATTCCATGCTCTCCAATTCCTTCCGCACTGTCCAATCCTTTCTGTGGTAAAGGAGGATATTTCCCCTACAAGAAAGTTGGACTCGTCCAACGAAAGATATAAAAGATACAGACTGGTCACGGTTTTCGTTGGGCATCTCAGGTAGTGTAATGGTTAGCAAGCTTGACTAGAAATCCTGCAAGAGTGAGTTTGAGTCTCAACGTGTGTCTCATTCATTCGGCCTTGTGTCACATCTAAGTAAAGCACTTAGTAAATAACAAGCAGCTAGTCTCACACTGTAATTCATTTTTGTTATTGAAAAACGACATATTTGTTTCTACTTATCATATTCCGTCATACCAAAAGGTAATCAACCTATTTGTTAACCATTTCTGGATTCAATGTTGTATTTTGATAAACTCAGTTACAAAACTTTTCCTGCTCTCCAACCTCCTCCATGTTCTTTTTTTCCTTCTTTGTTCTGCAATTCTTTCGTTGCTATTTAATCAATTGCCAGGTCTCCGATTCCGATTCACTCCAATCCACAAGGGTACACTCCAAAGCCTTCTATCCTCTTCAATCCATTCTTTTCCTTACAACCCTTTCCTTACTCTCCAAACTATTCTTTGCTCTCCAATCATATCCTGGCTTCCCAATCTCTGGTTTGCTCTGCTATCCGTAGGCATACTCTCGAATCCCTAGCTTCATCGCTAATCCATTTATTGCCTACAATCGCTTCTTTGCTCTCCAACCCATTCCTTGCTCTCCAATCCAACCCTTGCTCTCCAATCTATTCCTTGCTCTCTAATCCTTTCCGTAATTTCCTGTCCATATCTTGCTCTGCTATCTCCTCTGTACTCTCTTAACGAGCAATATTAAAATAAATACTTAGGTTAATTAGTTTAAGTTAATCGCATTACTTTTGATAAGTTTGTGTGAAAAATAGAAACATCATAGGAATTATTAAATAGTTGAACCTGAAAAGGTTATATATAGTCAGTCTACATGACTGAGAGGGAGTGTGGGATATTCCATTACAACAAAAGGTAGGTTAACTAACATGGAAGCTAAGAGTTCAGAAGGGGTCAAAGTTAAACTGTCATCGACACATGTTCTGGGTCGTTTAGTTTATTAATTATTAAAGCATAATGATTTTGAAAAATCAATTTTATTTTGATTTGGGGTGTACGGAAAGGATTTGTTTAAAAGGTCAAGGTTGTGCCAGGATTAGAATGATTGAAACTTGACGACTTTTCAGCAAAAGGTGTGACACAAGGCCATGATACAATAATAGAATATTATCGATTGGCTAACCAATTAAAGAAAAGAGGAGTAAAGCTTTTGCTCCATCCCCGAGATATACAGCTCAAGGTCATAGATTTATTGGTTCTTCAATCAAATGTGGGCCCCGGAGGCTTTTCTTTCCCGATTATGATTACAATACGAGGTCATTGGTCCAGGAATTTTAATACCTGGCTAATCGGATCCGTGCAGTCAAGGGTTCGGACTTCCATAAAAGAAGACACTCAAACGGGAAGAGGCAGATCGAAGGTTGGTTCCATCGCTAGAAGACAAAAGCACTTGCCACCGGCTTCGCCACCCAAAATCCTGAACTTGACAATTAAACAAGAATTTCCTTCGAAACTTCCTTGATAGTGGATTGACTAGAGGCTAATTAGTCATACACATTATCACCAGTCAACTTGTTACATTCAGCTAAAGAATCTCCCAGTTCAGGAGATTCACGCCTTGAAGTAGAAACCTTTTGTTATGTATTCAGGATTTTAATCATTGTATTATAAATATTTTTTTACACCTGTTTACAAGCGTTTCTGAATTATTGAAGTAGTTAACAGCACCTGGTGAATTTGATCCTCTACAAACCCAACCAGAACTGAAAGGAGCCAGAATCGACTTTCCTGCGGATCTATCAACACAAGGTGGGAGCGGGAAGTCCAAACGAACAGGCTCACTAGAGACAGACCAACCTAAAAGTGGTCCACAACATACTCTCATCGGATCACACCTAAAATCCCTCCCCTCCTCGTCAATCCCTCCCGTACTCTCCAATTTCAAGACAATTTCTTATTTTTTTCTTTCTTTTCATCAGTTCAAATATGTTGTGAAGATTAATTTGTGATTGAATAGCACGATGGGAGAATTGGATTCATGCCTCTCCCAAAAGTATAAATCTGATACCTATTATTTCATTGTAAATCCTTCACCCAACCAAAGCTAGTTCAGCTCAGCTAATTTCCCAACCATTTTATTTTCACAATGTTTCGATCGTTCTACTTTCCGATCGTCTTCGGGTGTTTGTTGAAGTTTGAACTCTGAAAGCTGATTTTCGCGCTAAAGATAGAGACACTAATTTCAAAGTTTGTAAAATCTTGTGGGTCCCTTTTATCTTTTGGGGTTGTCCTCGTGGTGTAATGGTTAAAGCGATGGACTGCGGAATCGTAGTAAGCGAGTTCGTACCCCAGTCGTGCTATTACGTTCACTTTCGGGCAAATACCTTTGGGAAAGGTATGAACCCCCCTTATCCCCCGAGCTATGGGTTAAATAGTACCACTACTGTTCTTCTAGGAGAATGGCTTTAGCATTAAATAACATACAAAGGTTGATATGCCATTAAACAAAGAACCCTATAACTCTTTTATCTTTAAATGGACTGTCCTGTCGTGAAGCTTAGAATATGCTGACAGAAACCTTCTTGCAGAGGGGGTAAGACACCCACTCCTAAAAAAATAGGTGGTCCTGAGTATAACACCGTACTGTGTCTGTCTAGGAGGTGTGGGATAGGATCTGATAGAAGGTCAATTTTTCGCGTTAAGCTGGTTTGAATTCAGAGTTTTCCTTCTTCTAGACTGGTTGCCTAACCAAGGCTATAGAACCCAGTCTGTCCAAATATTTACACAGAGCTTCATGTCTCTCCCAGGGACATTACCCACACGAGTAGCACCTGTTAGGATATCATCTATCATTCAAATACATTTGTTCGATCGGTCAAGTAGATCCCATCTATTAGTCACACTGATTTGTTCGATTGGTCAAATAGATCCCATCTATCGGTCAAATAGATCTGTTCGATAAGAATACTTGATGCCATATACGTATTTACCAATCCCTCTGCATCAGTAAGTTGTGATACAAAATCAGTATTTTCACTGTAAATTATTTGTATTAAGAATAATTACTTGAAACTCTAATTATTTACAAAAGATTATTCTTATTAGTTTCTTGAAACCATATAACTGTACAAAAAATGATTATCATTAAATAGAAATAATCGCTCGAAATCATATAATTACTGACATTAGATAAGAATACTTGAAAATAAACAACTGCAAATCATTTTCTATTTGATAGAGCATTCTTTTAATCATATAACTGTGCAAATTATTTGTATTAAGAATAAGTATTTGCAACCATGTAATTGTATACAAATAAATGACTAATTAATTGGGAAAAGACTTGAAATCATATAATTAGTAATATTAGATTAGAATACTTGAAACTATACAACTGTGTGCAAATTATTTGTATTAGATAGGAATACTTAATATCATATTTCTACATTTCAAAGTTTGTAAAATCTTGTGGGTCCCTTTTATCTTTAAATAGACTGTCCTGTCGTGAAGTTTAGAATATGTTGACAGAAACCCCCTTGCAGATGGGGTAAGACCCCCACTCCTCAAAAAATAGGGCGTCCTGAGTATAACACCGAACTGTGTTTGACGGTGAGATCTAGGGAGTGTGGAATTCCATTTCATTGCCATTACTCCCAGGTTCACACTGACCCAAAGAGATATTTACCCAACTCGTCTGCCACGGACAGGATCTGATAGAAGGTCAATTTTTTAGCATTAGGCTAGTTTGAATTCAGAGTTTTCCTTCTCCTAGACTTGTTGCCCAACCAAGGCTAAAGAACACAGTCTGTCCAACTATTTATAGAGCTTCATGTCTCTCCTAAAGACATTAGCCACACGAGTAGTACCTGTTAGCAAAAGCAAAGACAACATAAAAATAATAATATAAATATATAATGAGGTTTGGTTCGGTAATTACTTTGTTTAATGGCATATCAACCTTCGTGGGTAATTTAGAACCAAAGCCATCCTTGGAGAAGAACAGTGGTGAAACGATTTAACCCGTGGCTTAGGGTGTGGGCAAGGGGGTTCAATGCTTTTCGAAAGGGTATTAGTTCGAAAATGAATATAATAGCGCGACTGGAGTTCGAACTCGTTTAATTCGAGGCTAAAAATACAACGAATACAATTCCCTAACCTTAGGCATCAAAAGTTGACAAGTCGTTAAAATCAAGTGTAAAATGGTTTGATTTTGATTCGGGACATATCAACCTTTGTGGGTTATCTAATGTCAAAGCCATCCTGGTATGGTACTATTAAACCCATAGCTGGGGGGGGGTGTTCAATACCTTTCCCCCCCGGGGGGGTCTTAGCCTGAAAGTAATTAGAATAGCGTGACAGGATTTCAAACTTGCTCACTTCGAGGCCACAGTCCAGCGATTTAGCCATAACGCCCCACCCCCTTGTAAAATCGAGATCGTGGGGGAATCGGACATCTGGAGTAAGTCACCAAAATATATTTGCATGCGAACACACACACACACATTATATATATATATATATATATATATATAAAGTTGTGTGAAGAGGTGACTGCAATTCTGCACTGGATTTTTGTTGTTTCAAATAGATTGAAATTCGGCTGGCATCCTTGACCTGATATTTTAATTGCAAACACTGTACTACCCCTTCTCTCTCTCTTCGAATCATTTTTTTTTGTCGGACCAAGTCCCTTCAAGCACATCGCCGGTGTTACTTCCCAACCAGAAACAACATCTCCATCGTCGGTTTGCTTCACTTAACTTAACTTCGTTCTCAATATCAAAAAAAAAAAAAAAAAAAAAAAGAAAGAAAGAAAAAATAGCTTATTAAGCACTTGCTAAGTTGCATGTCAACGAGTGGAATTCTCACAAATGAACTGATCTTATAAGACATTGGTAGTAACATTTTATACCATTTTTTGTTGTTGTTTTGGTGGTGATGGTGGTAGAAGCGGGGCAATATGATCGCGGACCTTTTGAAACAGCTGTTGTAACTATTGGACTGTATCGCAAGCATCTGATACATATCTTAACAATTATAAAATCAATTTACACTACAAGCCAAAAGGAAATTACGATTCATTCAAATGAAGTTATTCTTAAGAGTCGCTTGTGGCGAAACGGTTCTGGTCGTTGGATTATGGACTCAGCTACTCGAGTTCAAATCCTGAACAAAGCGGTTTGCTTGGGAAACGTATGAATCCAACTGTTTTCCTTCTCGCTGGGGTTAAAATGGTAGGGTAGACTGGGATTTTTAGTGTTGGCATGGTAACCAGTCTAGGAGAAAGAAAACATTGAAATCAAATCAATTGTAGACCTGGAGAGGGATAGGCTATGTCAGGTTATTCCTACCCAAGACGCCATACATGAATAGTGCCCCCCCCCTCGCCTAAATTTCGAGACCAGCGATGCTGATGCTGATGACGATGACGATGAGTTATTCTTAATATCAAATGTCACATGATTTCGAAATTTATAAGAGTTATAACTTTTAGTATACAAGGGTTATTCAATTTATTAAGTGAAATATTGTCTAAGGGCGGGGGTCTCTAGCCAGGAGTCAACAGCTGGGGGCATTGGCCTCTATGTAAATGCAAATAAAACAGTTCATGTGTTTTAAACAATATAAAGCCATTTCCAATTTAAGTGGCAAGTTTCTAAAATTAGAAGGCCAATTCACATACCTCGGCAGCTATATCTCATCTACTGAAAGCGATGTCAACATACAAGGCGTGGAACGTTACTGACAGATAATTGATCTTATGGAAATCTGATCTCTCCGATAAAATAAAACGGGATTTCTTCCAAGCTGTGTCTGTGTCAATACTATTGAATGGATGCACCACATAGACGTTAACGAAACGCACGCAGAAAAAACGAATAGTTTAAATGTGTGTTTGCCGCAACAAGCCAGAGTCGAAAAGTTGCACATGAAGTGACTACACACTAACTCTCCGGCAAAGAAAGTGTTCTGGGCGCAGCGATCTGTAAAGAAGGTGATGCTGACAGACTTCTGGGGCATGAAAGGGCTCATAAATATTGATGTCCTTGAAAAAGTTGAAACTGTAAACCGTGTTTCCTAATGCCAACTCCTTAAGCAATCTTAACATGAAGTTACCTGACTCTCTCTCTCCCTCTCTCTCTCTTTCTCTCTCTCACCATCCGCCCTTATCATTCAATGCTCCGGGTAGGTCTTATAGACTGCATCCAGTGTCCTCAGAAAGCTGATGTATGTAAGCCTTTGCTGGTTGGTCAGCATCGTTATGTAAGTTTCCATCAAGTTTTTTTGCTATACGTTTTGTTAAAGTCCATGTGGTGACCGGATGATAATGATGATTGTCTAAGGAATTGGTAATTGAAAGCATTGTTTACAGCTGCACCATTTTCAAAGAAATCAATGTTCTTTTCATGTTCAAGAGGATTGTCCAGCATGATTATCTTTATTCACTGTTGTACTGGAGGTTTGTGTGTTTTCACTCCATGGACAACTTTTCCACTCAGGCTTGGTGGTGGCCAATCCATATTTATCTCATTTGTATATATATAATAAATGAATATATATTAGATATGAATATTTAATTTATGGAATTTAGACTGCGACCCCCGGGTTTCACGGATTTTTTTGCAAAACAACAATCATCAGGCAGTTATAAAAATGAATCGAAAATCGAAAAACTACAGTCAAAAAACCGTTGGGATTTTGTTTGATTCTTTTTCGTGTGGTTGTAAGTGTGTAAGTTTGCGTGGGTGTGTGCGTATGCTTGTGTAGGTTATAAAAAAGTAAGTAAATTGGCGACTGTAGTCAAGGGCGACCAGAAGGCTCCCTTTTCAATAGCTACTACACACCGAGGTGTAGGGGAGGGCGCTACTCCTTTTCCTGGATTGCTCCACTTTACACTTGATACGTACCTTATAATGCTGAGTGTTAAGCAAGGAGGTATCAAGTACCATTTTTTGAGTCTTTGGTATGACCCAACCTGGGATTGAACCCCGGTCTCCCGGACCATTAGCGAACACTCTACCCACTAGGCCAATGAGCTGGTTTGCGTATTAATGCTTGCGTGTATGGGTTTAAGTGAGTGTCCTTTTTCGATTTTCGATTCATTTCATTTGCATAACTGCAAAATGTCCTCTGTTAATTTTCTTTCAGAATTTGATTTTGAAGGAAATCCGCCCCAAATTTAAAGATTTCTTAACATCAAAACATTTAGTGTTTACTATACAGGCATAGACCGGCTAATTGGTCAATTGGGTTGAGTGTTCGCCAAGGGTCCGGGAGTTCAATCCCAGGTCACGTCATACCAGACTTTAAAAATGGTACTAGATACTTCATTGTTTAACACTCTGCAATATAAGGTACGTATCAAGGGTAAAGTGGAGCAATCCAGGGAAAGGAGTAGCGCCCTCCCCTACACCTCGGTGTGTAGTAGCTATTGAAAAAGGAGGCTTCCGATCGCCCTCGACTAAAGGGAGACAACTTTACTTACTTATACAGGCATAAATAACCTTATTAATTTATGAGAGAAATACATCGAAGTTTAGGGATCATATTTTGACGGATTAGAACATTGTTTAAATTTATCAATTTAGGAATAAAAGTTTATTCTAAAATCAGACAATATTTTTCAAACCTAATATTCATTTTCGGTTTATCCTTTCTTTATGATATTCTGATGATGTTGTGATAAATAATTAGTCCATAGGGAGAAATACAGCTATCATTAACATATTATTACCAAGCTTAGTATGTGTCACCCAGTGAGGATCAAACTTACAAACAATGACCTGGCTTTTATCACTTAGAATATTCGGACTATTTACCTCATCTTTATTATTATATTCACAACGTTTCAGCCAATATGTCCTTCGGCCTTCTTCAGGTGTTCCATGTCTAACTCGGGAGCCTACACAGAACATCGAACTGAGCCCTTTATCTAATCCACGGGAGTAAGATGGCTAGCGGCCGTAATCGAGGGCAACCAGAAGGCTCCCTTTTCAATAGCTACTACACCGAGGTGTAGGGGAGGGCGTTACTCCTTTCCCTGGATTGCTCCACCTTACCCTTGATAAGTACCTTAGATTGCTGAGTGTTAAGCAAGGAGGAATCAAGTACCATTTTTAAAGTCTTTGGTATGACGCGACCTGGGATTAAAACCAGGTCTCCCAGACCATTGGCGAACACTCTACCCACTCGACCAATGAGCCCGGTCTAAATCCACGGGGGTAGACAGTTTCAATTCTGTTAACCATGGCCGGGTACAATTGCTACGTTATAATAAGAATATTTCATTACTCTTACCTTCCAGAAGCACTCTTTTGATAAACATTATCAAGGTTCATCTAAGAAATTTAGACAAATAAATGAACTGGCTGACAGGCTTGTTAACCCACAGGCAAGATAGATAAAGACAAAAGTTTAATATTGTGTATGTGTGAAATTATATCACTATATTGCTTGGCTGCTGCTGCAATTTATAGACTCAAATTCTAAAACAAATACTACCAACAATACACCAGTTTAAACAATCAGCACTTAATTCTTACTTAGTAGCACTGTTCATTGAAACGTTACATCTCTTTTGCAATATACACCTCCCTAAAAATGGCCCCAGATCGGGCAGAAAGTAAGTTGGCGACCGTTGTCGAGGGCAACCAGAAGGCTCCCTTTTCAATAGCTACTACACCGAAGTGTAGGGGGGGGCGCTACTCCTTTCCTTGGATTGCTCCACTTTATCCTTGATACGTACCTTATATTGCTGAGTGGAGGTATCAAGTACCATTGCAAGGAGGTATTAAATACCATTTTTAAAGCCTTTGGTATGATGCGACCTGTGATTGAACCCACAGGCAAGGTAGATAAAGACAAAAGTTTAATATTGTGCATGTGTGAAATTATATCACTATATTGCTTGGAGGCACACTTAGCGCAACCATTTTTGTTGTAGGAAATGGAATTAGCGATCTGAGTTCAATTCCTAGACGAGACTGTTGGTGTTTCCCTTTCTATTAATGCCATTAAAAAAGGCATGGACTAATCTGTTCTCCTCTCAACTATGAGTAAATAGTAGGTCAGACTGGTTTCCTTTGCCTTGGTTAGGCAACCAGTCTAAGAGAAGGAAAACGTTGAATTCAAATCAGCTTTATTCGGCTTGTATCACACCCTACCCGTGGTAGAGGGGTTGGGTAAGTATATTCATCACTATACAGCTGCAACATCCACCCACTTTGCGAAGAAAAAAAAACCCAACAAAGCATTTATAAAAGATGACCTTGTCAAACAATTTTTGGAGTCAAAGCAATATTATTGGACGTACAATATAACCAGATTTTTTTGTTTTTTTACCCTTTGAGGAAATGCTTGCAGGTTAGGGAATTGTGTTCGTTCTAAATTTATATTGGCATTTTCATAACTATAAATTCTATACTTATATGAATATATATTTACGTTTCTTAAGATTCTTTCTTTTCTTTTTTTTTTTTTTGCTAACAGTTATATGATATAAAATATTCCAATCTAATTCAAATAATTTAAATACTGTCGTATGGCTTCAAATATTCCTGTTTAAAGGAAATAATCATATGATTTCAAGTAATTTCACCTATGATCCGGGAGACCGGGGTTCAATCCCAGGTCGAGTCATACCAAAACCTTTAAAAATTGTGCTTGATACCTCCTTGCTTAACTCTCAGCATTATAAGGTACGTATCAAGGGCAAAGTGAAGCAATCCAGGGAAAGGAGTAGCATCCTCCCCTACACCTCGGTGTAGTAGCTATTGGAAAAGGAGCCTTCTGGTCACCCACTTATATGCTTTCGAGTAACCACTACAACTCATCGTTATCATGTCGCGCCATCAGCACGGATATCCCTAATCCTCTCTCGCCACCCCACCCTATCGTCCATCGCTTCCGGCAGGTCTTCAGGGCTGCATCCCGTATCTACAGAGAGCTGCAGTATGTATGTATGAGCTGGTCGCCCAGCCTTTGCTCGGCCATGTGAAGGGGTCCACTGGAGTACATCACTTATGAACTCGTCCCTACTTCTCCAGCAGTATCCTGCATGTCCGGTTCGTCTAATTTTGATAGTTTTCGTGATGGGTAGTAGGTGGCCGTACAGCTGCTTCTTTGTGGGGTGTTGCCTCCAGGACTTGTTCAATATTGCTCGCAGCATTCTTGTGTAGTTGCCGTCAAGCATTTTCTCCGTCCGTTTAGTTAGCTTCCATGTAGTGCATCCATATAGCAGTATTGACACGACCACTGCGTTTCATTTTATCAGTCAGGTCTGACTTCCATATGACCGATAGCCTATCGATAGCTGCCCATGCTTTTGCTAGTCGTGTATTGATGTCTGTCTCGGTTGATGAGACATTGCTTCCTTGGTAGGTGAACTTGTCTACTAGTGCCAGAGGGCTACCGTTTAGTGTGGAAATGTCGCCCGTTTGATTAAAGCACATAATTCGGTTTTGTGTGCATTGACATGGGGGCCAATACCTGCAGCGGCTCGTTCCAGACTATGCAGTAATGTTTCAGCTGGGGCAGTGTAACTTCAAATAACTCTTCCTATTACAAATAACTTTCTAACAGCTATTTGACCCATTGATAGGACCCTAACAGGTTTAACCATATCAGGTCCAAGTGGACATCGGAGTAATGACAAAAATGGGCACAATCCAGAACTGGAGACTCACCACTAGATGCAGTTTTATGCCATACCTAAGACACCTCTTTTACGAGATTGTATTGCCCCGCCCACACACACACTCTCGTAAAAGTGGTAACATTCACGTAAGCCTTTCAACCTCTATGGTTCCTAAATAGGATGATCAGCAATTCTGTAGAACTGGCAGATAAAAGTACAACCTTGTTATAGAATTCTTGTAATTGGGCCAAAATTCCTGAGCACAGAAATGAAACGTTCATTTCATAATTTATGTTAAGTGAGTAGATGTCTATGTTTAGACGTTGAAAGGTTAATGTGAATTTTAATTGGAGTGTCGAGATGAGATTCTACATCATCCAATGCGTTTCGGTTTAAATGAACCTTCTTCAGGACTTTAGAAAGGTGATACCAAATGTTGATAGAACAACAATGGATGTGTATTTTATTACACATTCATCGTCATCCTATCAACAATTGATATCCCCAAAATTATGATGAAGGTTCAATAACACCGAAATGTTTAACGTCAACTTTCCTTCACAATGAATTCTTCACTTTTGATTTTTTTGTTTTTCAATTTTTATCCATACCGTCGGATTCCTTTCCATTATTGACCCCCATTATCCAATGCTTAACTGACCCTCTCACACGCCGTTAAAGACATAAAATTCTCAGTTCCAAGATTAGAGGTGTTCCTACCAGGCAGCATTTCTCCATTGCACTAAATGAAGTAAGGTCAGGGTCAATCGTTGATGCTTGTATGACCCTAAGTCAGAAATGTCGTTTGAAAATCAAGTCTTGTTCACTGCCGGACTGGTTAGAGTATACAAAACTCTGAAATTTTGGTGTGACCTCAAGGTCACGTGATGAACCTTTGAATAATTTGTTGTGCCCATGAAAGTATATCAGGTGGTTTGGTAACTCATACCTCTTGCTTCCTTTACACGGTTTGATCAGAATAGAACAACTGCAAGGAACGACCAAATCCATTGAGTAACTTAACAGTAAGCTTTGTTTATTTCTTATATACAAGGAAAAGAAAAAAAAAAAAAAAAAGAGTGCATTTAGTAAGTACTTCCCCGGCAGTACTTCATTTTAGCGATGGTGATTCAAAAGGAGATCAGAATCAACCCGGGTGGTCTAAGCTGCAGAAGAGATCCATCAATGAATGCTTTCTGACAATATCCGCCTCCCCTCAGCAGAAGTCCCTCCCATCTGGACTAATCAAAAAGCCGATTCCTTCAAGGGAAAGAAGCTCCACCGATTTTGATCGCCTACAAAAAAGACATCGCTCTTATTTTTTTCATTTGATGCTTATTGATCTCTGGGTATCGTTTTTCAAAGCAGATAATTTGGTGCTGATCGTACTAGGGAGATAAATTTTTTTTCCTTTTTCATATCTAGTTTAATAGCTCGTATTTGGTGGTCAAATTTTAAAAATCAGCATTTGATTTTAGTGCTCCCCCTCTCACCTTTTGTGTATCGGCATGCAGCCACCCGTCCAATATCAGGATGGCACTCTGTATTATGCTTCACATGTGACAAAGGTAAATGCTTATAAGGCTGAACCATTATTGACAATAAAAGTAAAATTGGCAACCTTAGTCGAGGGTGACCCGAAGGATCCCTTTTTGATAGCTACTACACCGAGGTGTAGGGGAGGACGCTACTTGATTCCCTGGATTGCTCCACTTTGATCCGTACCTTATAATGCTGAGTGTTAAGCAAGGAGGCATCAAGTACCATTTTTTGAGTCTTTGGTATGACTCGACCTGGGATTGATCCCCAGTCTCCTGGGCCATTAGCCAATGACCCAGTTTTTATTATTGACAATACTCACACATTACTGAATCTACGTTTGTGGGGAATCTCATTGTTTTTAGCAATCAGTTCTCAACTCTTAAGAGTATGAAGCACAAATTAATACAACCGGTCTTCCTCCAGAATCCACGAGTGGTTTGACAACAAATGCATTTTTGAGTAATTTTTGTTAAATTGTATATTCATAATTGTACTGAATTAAGTTCAATCCTCCCGTAAAGCACCACAATTTTAGCCTTGTGTCATACTAGATTAAACCAAGTAAATCTAATTCTGTAGATGATAGTAATAATATCTTGATAAGTCGCAATGAATTTGGTGGTTAACAAGTCAGTTTCATTAAATTGAGTTTGATCATTAAAAAGAATACCGGACACTTTTACCAGACAAGAGTATGTATTCATCCAAACCCTCCGTCAGAGATAGAACATGTTGAAATGTGTCACAAAAAAAAAAAAAAAAAAATCCCCATCTCTCTCCTACAGCCGTAGCGATGCACACAGTTTACACCTCTTGGAAAGTCTCCTTCTAGAGCTTGGTAACTCGCCTATGCAGAACACCATGCATTTGCATAAACAAACCAGCTACCAATCACAGTTTCTGCACTTGCCCACCTCCACTCGCTTTGGGGGTGTCAAGTCGATTGACTGACCGACTCTTTACAGATGTGAAACAAGACCAGCTTTAAAGAGGGATAAAAAAAAAAAAAAAAAATGATTTGATTGCCACCAGGGTCAAACCCGCAACGAATGCTTCATTTTATTGTCGTCTATCACTAGACTAAAGCCATTAAAAAATCTACATACAATGAATTACTGGCAAGTCTCACTGTTCAATAGGTATTCTGTACTTTCATGATTATAGGATTGGGGGTGTGGTGACTTCTTGGAGAACCCCAGGGTTCAGCAAGAAACAGTGAGAAAATAGGTAAATGTATTTTTTTTTTTTTTTTGAGTAATTTTTTTTTAAATTTCATATTTGTAATTTTACTATACACATCTAGCATATTGTTGGGAAATCCTTGGTAATCAGAACGATGGCTTCAAACTTTCATGTCTGAAATTATAATCATCATAGAAAAAGAGATGGAAGAAATATTAATAATGGTCGGGAGACCGGGGTTCAATCACAGGTCGCGTCATATCAAAAACTTTAAAAATGGTACTTGATACCTCCTTGCTTAACACTCAGCAATATAAGGTATGTAAAAGGGTAAAATGGAGCGATCCTGGGAAAGGAGTAGCACCTTCCCCTACACCTCGGTGTGTAGTAGCTATTGAAAAGGGAGCCTTCTGGTTGCCCTTGACTAAGGTCACCGACTTTACTCACTTTATTTTAATGTAGGGGTTCCCAAAGACATCACACCTATTCTGTGGGTTTCACAAGAGTAAAAAAGGTTGAGAAACGCTGGTTTAATTACTCAATGGAGTAGAGGTCGGGTCAGTGTCTTTTACATTGTGACCAATTCTGAGGGTCTCGCTTAAAAATGGACACCTAATTTGCATAGTTAACTTCCAAAATCAAATTTTGGTAAATAATTTTTAAAATTTTCATTTTTACTACTACAACAAATAAGCAAGAGATGGTGGTGGTTGTTAAAAAAAAAAAAAAGGGCCATTTTCTGCTCTGGAACGGGTACCAGCCTTTGTTTTTAGGACACAGTTACGAGAAAAGGTATATAAAAGAATTCTAAGGGTTTTTGTCATTAGTCCATTTGGAACAGGGAAAGGAGTAGTACCCTTTCCTACATCTTGGTGTAGTAGCTATTGAAAAGGGAGCCTTCGGGTCACCCTCAGCTATGGGTGACTATATTCCAAAAGTTAAACAAATCTAATATTTCATCTCTATTTGTTGATTGATTTTTACAGTATGTCAACCTGTTTGGGGTTATTTTATACTTAGAGATTAGGGAATTGCATTCATTGTACATTCATATTTAAATATATTTTTTGTGTCATCATTTCTTTGCACAAATAACAATACTTGATATATAACAAATAATTATGATTTCAAGTAATTATTTCTATCTTATAATAATAATCATTAAATGCAATTTAGTGTCATACCAAGGACATGTCTTTTTAGAGGGGGGGGTCTTACCCCTCTGCGGTAGGAGGGGAAATACCTTCCATATATTCTAAGCCTTACCTACCAAATGATTTACTTATATATATATATATATATATATATATATATATATATATATATATAATTGTTTACACCATTGTTTCAATAAATGATTTTTGTCTGAGTTGCCAACACCCAAGCAACTTGTTCCAATGAACCACCTTGAGCGTCAGAAGTTCAAGAAAGATTGTGTCATGCCGCATCGGTTGATCTTTCAAACATGTGGGCACAGAAGGAGTTGATAAACCAACTTGCCAGAAACACATGTGGTAGTCACGGAACAAAGGCCACAACTCTGACCCACACAGGTAGTATTTGTTAGGCTCCAATTTATGGGTCAAATAGATCTGTTTAAAAAAATTATGACTAGCACAGGACCATAATATAAGTTTAAGATGTAATTGAGTTAAAAAAAAAATTTAAAAAAAAAAAAAATCTATGTTTAATATACACAGACAGAATTAAGTGTTTAGACAAGAAAGATTATGTAGAAAAATATATATTTGTTATGTAAATTAAATGTTTTTCTTCATCATAAAGTCCAATTTGGTTTCTTTGGCATTAAATAATGCATGAAAGTTGATATGCCAAAGCCATCCTTGTAGTTGAGAATAAGTGAGTTTATACTTTCCCAAGGATATTGGTCTAAAAGTGAATGAAATAGAATAACAGGAGTTTAAACTTGATTATCATGACATTGTAGTCCAGTATTCATCATTAAGCTTCCTTACACTTAGAAATATTTGTTTATAAACTTAATGATTATGTAAGTTAATAATTTAACAGATGACATTCATTTTCAACTTTAAACTAATGATGTTCAGATATTGTCTTTAAAACTTTTGGCACCCATAAGTGCTACCAGAACAGATAAATATACCCACACAATGACTCTAGGACTTTGAAGACTGTGCTTCTGTGTAGTTGCTGTTATTGAAGTGAAAGGAGGAGCTAAATCTTATTAGAGAGGTGTCTCGACATTTTTTGTATACAAGTTTCAATACATCCAGAGAAATCTTACTTTTTGCATTGGAACTAAAACTTCTAAACGCTTTTAAATTAGAAAAGAAAGAAAAAAGTCTTTTTTTCCCAGATTTTTCAAACTTTAATCTTAATATTTACATTTATTGTAATAAAAGAAAAGGAAAAAGGAGCTGTTCACAGCCTACCTCTGTCTGACTACAGCCCAAAGACCATTCGGGCAGTCTCCTTGGAGGGGAGGGGGTCTGCAGAGGTTAAAAAAAAGAGGGATGGGGAGGAAGGGAGAAATTTAAAGGTGGAGGGGGCAAGGAAACACAGAAAAATAAAAAGTGGGTTATTGGAAGGGGGGAGGCGTTTGAGTGTGTCCATGATCCCTTGTTATGTCCGGGTTGAAAAGAGATCAATGGAAGAAGTTGTGCAAATGACTTTCATCTTTGCCTTGACAATTTTCTTTGAAACATTTTGATGGCACCATGGTGTGTGTGTATGTATGTATGTGGGGGGGTATTCTCAAGAGACAAAGAGGAATGACAATTCTTTTTAACAATTTCAGAAAGAAAGAAAGAAAAAAGACAATGTAGCTTATCCACCACACCATGTATATATATATATTTTTTTTTTCTTTTTTTTCGGGGCTATTTTTTTTTCAATTTCTTGAAATTAATTAAAGAGTTAATTTCAACATTACGAATAAATCCATTTACTTAAAAATAAAAATTAATTATATCTATTGTTGACATTTGAGTTAAGTCTCAGTCCTCTTTGGGGACTGGGTTAAATTGCTTCATGAAGAAAAGATATTTTGATTACTTCTTGTTGTCCAATGTCTTGTCAATTGTCATTTTAAAGTCTGTCCTCTTTTCTTTTGTTCACTACTTCCTATTAAGAGACTAAGACGTTTTCAGTTCTCGGGTGATGCCAGACAGTTGACAACAGAGGCAAGAGCTACACTAATCCAAAAGAAAAATCCTACAAAAATGAAGGAAAAAGAAAGAAAAAAATTAATGCGAGTGAAGAGACATAACTCTACCTAAAGTGAGCAAAGGGAGATAACTCTGTAATATTGAAAGCGGCTGAAGAATTTCGTCTTTTGAGAGCAATTTGGCAAGGGAGATAATTCTCTAGCAAAATAAAAAAAAGATCAACAGGTTACTTAATAGGCGTTATCAATATTATATGCTTAGCTTAGTACGGCACGATGACAGGGAAGATTGTGTTGCGTCAATCGTCCAGGTAGATTTGCCTAGAAAATCAGCACTCAAAAATCCTGTATTTGAATACTGACCTCAGGTGTTGAAATAAGCAAATACTTCTGCTAAAAAGCAGGCCGATATGGTTATCATTCAATTGTTGGTAAAGTTTGTGTTTATTTTTTGTGGGGGAGGGAGAGGCTGTAGGGGAAGAGGGCAGAATTTAGAGGGAGGGAAGTCGGAATTTTAAGATGATGTGGGAAGAAGAGTGTCATGGAGTTTTGCTTTTATTTAAACTTTTCCCCTCAACCCCCACGTCCTATATAATTTTTTTTTAAGTTGGAAAATTTTTCATTCTTGTCAAGGAAAAGATTAATTAAATCATCAATTCCCAATGTCTCTTACAATATGTTGCATCGGTGCCTATTGTCTTTGATTGCCACTTTAAGATGCCATTTTTTTTTTTTTTTTAATTATTGGGTACCATTTCTTATGGACTTTTATGAGGCTCTCACCATTCCGTTTTAAAGATTGGACAACTCTCAAGAAACAAAGACCAAGAGAACATCTCAGGAAAGAATTTAGATTAAGAAGTAATGCTCAGGACAAGATGAAGAGAGAGAGAAAAAAAAAAAAGATAGATCTGTGTGCGTGAGAGAAAGAGAGATTAAAAATAAAGCCGAAACAATAATATATCAAAGTGAGAGATAAAAACTAGACTGAGATAAACGACATTCAGTACCTGTGTGGATGCATTTGTCTGTGTGTGGAAGACAGAATTTTAATTTTTAGAGAGAGAGAGAGAGAGAGTAGAAAAGCTTTAAAAAGCTTTTTAACAATTTTTTCATCAATTATTATTATGCTATTGTAATTTTCATTAATATCTTATTGTTAATAATTAATCGAGGTGGTGGGAGTAGAAAGCAGGCTATTATTGCACTGAATGACTCTTTCCCTGGACACGTTGTTGGTAGGCAGACAGGCAGGCAGGTCGTGTGACAGGTTTCCCCCACATCCTAGTGCCTCATGGAACTGGTTATCCAAAAATTCTTGACAAACTTTGAAACAAGACCCATGATGAGATACCAGAGGTTACGAGCCAGGTGAGAACGGGCAATTAAAACTCTCCACAGAACAACCATCAAGATTGAGTTGAATGTGTAACGGATATTCCGCAACCTGAAAACAAAAATAAAAGTTAAAACATGAGAGAAGAAAAAAAAGAAGAGAAAAAAAAAAATTATTGAAGTGTGTATATACTGTATCAGCCCACCCCGCTCCCAGAAAAAAAAAAGTGTGGGGGTGGTATAATTCAACCCAGCCAATTCTCATTACGTTCATTGCATCATTAATTGCTCTTATAAAGCTCGTCAACCCTTTAGCACTTTTTATCAAATTCGTATTTTAACTAACAAATAATGGTCTGCTTATTGTTTGTTTGTTGGTTTAATGGCATATCTACCTTCTTGGGTTATTTCATGCCAAATCAATCCTTCAAGGAGGACAGTAGTGGTACTACTTAACCCCCCCCCCAGCTCGGGGGAGATAAGGTGACATACTTTTTCCAAGGATATTTTTGTCTGAAAGTGAATGTAATAGTGTGACTGGAGTCGAAACGTGTACTACAATTCCACAGTCCAGATTGGTTTAGTTTGATGAGTTTTGTGGCATATCAACCTTTGTAGGTTATTTAACGCCAAATCCATTTTTATGTAAATAATCTGTTCTATTTAAAACAATTCAGTTTAGCATAAGTACACAGTTTAATTGTCAAAAACATCTATTTCAAACTATTCAAGAAGTTATATGTAATAATTCAGTTAAGTGTAAATACAATTTTAATGTCAAAAAACAGTTCTATTTAAAATAATTCAGTTAAGCATAATCACGAAGTTTAAATGTAAGTACGGTTTAATTGTCAAAAATATTTCTATTTCAAGCGATTCAGTTTACTCAAACAATTCAGTTTAGCATAAGAATGCTGTTAGTTCTATTTAACCCATAGATAGGCCCCTATCAGGTGCTACCACTCCGGGCCAGAGTGGACCTGGGAGCGATGGCAATAAAGGGGTACTCCGTATTCCCCAAAGCTCCAGCATTGCTGGAACCTCACCATCAGATTGTTTAGTGTCATATCCAGGACACTCGTCGGGGGGGTCTTACCCCTCTGCAGAGAAGCAGTCGGTGTATTCTACAGCCCCCTCCAGCCGACTGGGCAATCCGCAGTCCAGAGCTTTAACCATTACACCATGAGGACAATCTCTCTGCTTATTGAGAAATACTATTTTTGCAATAACAAATTAGATCCCAAATCTTTAAAAATAACAATTGAATCTACTAAGACCAACAAGTATTTCCATCAAACTATTTAATAAACTAACAGTAGAAATAAAAACTTTGGGAACATAAGATCAATGGTAAAAAATTCTCTTTGATTGTCATGTTCAATACTATTTAAGTCCCCTTTAATACTCCAACAATAGTCGGCCATCATTTGGTTGTCCCACCGTCCCTGGTAGTGTTCTTCCATTGTTTTGATATTCTGAGGGAATCTTTCTCCTTGCTCATCACTCACATTGCCACAATTATCTGGAAATTTATTTAGATGGTCATGTAAAAAAATAAATCCTACTAATATTAGCGCCTACGTCTTGTATTCTATTCAAAAGCTTTCCCCAAACTCCTTGCAGTTTTCGGCCTAGCGATTGTCAAAGTTTTTCACCCTATCAACTATGTCAAATCAGAAATTCCAAGTCATTCATTGATTAACAATATGTTTCCTGATTTTATAGTGAAACCATTTTCATCATATACAATGAAATAGAAGCATTCACAGTTGGGATGATGTCTTTAGTCGCAGTTTCTTTCCAACTGTGAAAATTAAAGCTTTCAAAGTTTCCTTCCTTTGTAAAAAAGGGACAAAAGTGATGAATTTATGAATATGAAACAAGATTTTAAGGTTTCATATCTTTTCATGTCACCTTAATTGTCAGGTTTACAAAAGTGTATAACTGATAAAGTTTAATAGTTAATTTGAATTTTGGTGATAAATCGGAAAATTCTGGTACTTCTATTAAAAATTTGACTCAAAAACACTTTTTTTCTTATAAAAATAGTTAATTTCAAGTGGCTGACATAAATTGCTTGACCAACCTGAAAACTGTTGGGTTTCTATGACCTTTAACTAAATTTTGCGATCAGCCAAGATTGTAAATTGATTTTTCCCCCCCAAAAAATAAGCAGTTACACTATAGCAAATGCAATAGCTGACCATGACTAATTCGGACCATTTTCGGAATCAGCACTAGCAATTTAGCTCAAAAAAAAAAAAAAAAAAAAAAAAAAAAAAAAGTGTTTTGTTTCTTGGCACCAAAAATTGTGTTGACCAGTGAAATTTATCGGCATAAATTTAATGGTGAGGAATTTACATGACATGAACCAGAAAATATTGACTTGCTTACAATCCTGAAAACACACAACAAACTAATCAACAGAAAGCAAATTGTTGCTGAATAGAAATACTATTATGTTTGTGTTAGTAGAAATAGTAGGGAGAAATAATAAAAAAAACAAAAAACACTATCATCACTAAATAAACTAATGTCATATAGAAATACTTGAAAATATTTACTCATATGCGAGTAAATGAGTTGTTTGGTTTTAGTATGGTCTCATTAAATTACGTGTTTATAAACCGTACATATAATATGTATAAACAGGCTTTGGCATTAAATAACCTATAGAGGTTGATATGCCATTAAACCCAACCAACCAAACATTGACATGAATCGAATCTTATAAAAAAAGGTAGAAATGCCTAAGACAATTCCTTTCCAATTACATTTTATGTTTACTATGAGACACACGTCAATAAACAAGGAAAATATGAATGCAGAAAAAAATAAAATGGTAACAAAGATGAGATTCAAGTTGGAAAGAAAAGAACAATTAAAAAAAAAGATTTATCCTAAGATGAGATCAGGCCCAAATTAGGAAATGGTTACAATAATCAAATCATTGGGGGAGGTGGGGAAAGAAATCATTTCTATCTATCATTTAAAAAAAAAATTTTTTACAGCTTTAATTAACTTGCAGCTAAGTAATAAAGTAAAAAGATATTTGGTTGCTTTAAGAGTTGATTTCTAACCACAGAAAACCCCTTCCTGATTTTCAATCATTCCACAAATCATCATTACTTGTCCACAAATAATCTGGTTTTTGGTTGTGTGGTGCTACTTCATGTAGTGTCTTGTGCAGGATTATCATAGCAGAGCCCGTTTGAATTCAGTTTGCCACCTTCTAGATTGGCTGCCATACAAAGCTTACAGATCTCACCACTATGTAAAATGCAAACATCCTCTATCAGGATTTGAACTCTGGTGGCAGAATTCACTTCCTATGATAAACATCACCCATCCCACAATCCTTTTTTTGATAATTATTATAAGAAGCAGATATTTCTCTTTACCCTCCTCCTTATATTATTAGACACTATGTTGACTAATCAAAATGGAATCTATTTAATCTAAATAAATGAAAAAAAAATTTTTTTTAAATGTAGAAACAATTTTTTAAAAATTATTAATAATACTTCTCAAAGACTGGTTTTGTTTAAAGGTATATCAACCTTTGTGGGTTATTTAATGTCAAAGCCATCCTTGTAGAAGGACAGCAGTGATACCATTTAACCCACAATTGGGGTGATAAGGGGCCTCTTACCATTTCCCAAGAGTTTTATTGGTGAGTTACTTAGTCTTTTTGTTTAAATGGCATATCAACCATCATGGTTTATTTAAAGCCAAAGCCATCACTGTAGAAAGAACAGTAGTGGTATTATTTAACCTATAGCTAGGGGGATAAGGGAGTTCATGCCTTTCTCAAGGGTATTAGTCCAAAAGTGAATGTCAAAGCTTAACTGGAGTTGAAACTTGTTTATTATGATGTCACAGCCAAATAAAGTAAATAAGGAAAAAAAAAAATCCCTGATGTGTTTGTTTATTCTTATCATCCATATAAAACCAAACGATCAAGTGTTTTTGGGATCAGGTGACAAGTTTTCTTTTTTCTCTTTCCTTTCAAATGTCCACAAAGTAAATGGAAAGCAACAAAATCTAACCAACCCCCCCAAATTCTGGGTATAGCCAGGGTGACACTTACTTTCGTAGATGGGCCCTAGCTGCTGGGAGGCCTGACATGTCCTCATTTAAGATAAACTGCTTAATGCCCAGGCAGTAATTCTCAATGTAATGTGGCCAGTGGAGAGGTCGAGGGTCCAAATAAAACACCTGAAAACAGAGAAGGGGAGAAAAAAAAGTAAATTAATGAAACTGATAAGGTGAGACTCTAAAAATGCTGATTTTCAGGAGCAGCTGCCCCATTAGTTTTGGAGTCAATTTGTATACAGGGAGAGCATAAAATTCTTTTGGTGATTATACTGACTCATATCTGTAAAACTATGTTAGATAAAAACACAAAATATGCCATTTTGATAATTGTGACTGCAGAAAAAGCATTAATTAGTCTACATATTGACCCAAGTTTTGAGCTTCAATTTGGTTGTTTGGAAAATACTGACCAATTTTAGAATAAACTTTTATTCCTGAATTAATAAATTTAAACAGTATTTTAATCTGTCAAAATCTGATCCCTGAACATCTGTGCATTTCTCCTATTGATTAATGAGGTTATTTTTGCTTGCATGATAAAACTCTAAAGGTTTTGATGCCAAGAAATCTTTAAATGCAGTTGACATAAAAACGTGTCCATTTGCTCGAAAAAAATGGTGGTCGGTGGAAAAGTTTCATATTCCAAGTCAGTTAGTATCTGCAGTATCACCTTGGCAACATGTGGCCAAGCATTGTTATCCAGGCAACATGTGGCCAAGTTTTGTGATGAAACAAAATGATGACCAAGCTTAAAAAGTAAATACATCACTTTTTTCATGTTCAAGATTAGGGGTATATAAACCTTCAAAATCAAAAATCTGAAAGAAGCAAGAGAAAATTTAAGACAACATTTTAACCATTAAGAATGCAATTTTTTTTTGGTTTTTTTATAAAACTGTTAAAATATGTTAGAACAGAATTTAAACAGTTTATACTTAAATTAAACAGTATTCTCAAACAACTTAATATCTCAGTTTTAAAAAAATAATTTAACCAGGAAAGGATTTTATACTGAACCCGTAGAATTAGTGAAATAAATAAATCTACTGCAAAGTTGGGTAACAATCTTAAAAAAAAAAAAAAAAAAAAAAAAAAGTCTTCAATTAGTAGAAATCTGATGGAATAATTTTCAGCTATACAAAAATGACTAGAAAATGTCTTTCTCATTTTTTGCGTATAATGTATATATATTTATATATTCACCCAACCCCTCTGCACAAGCAGGATGTGATACAAGGTCAATTTTTAAGTAGAGTTTAATAGGTTTGCCTTCTCCAAGACTGGCTGCCTTACCAAGTTTAAAGAGCCCAGTCTGTCGAACTATAAATCTAATAGTGGAGTCATATCTTTCCCAAAAGCCTCATCCAAGATTTGCACTTATGTCTATTTCCTATGAAGGTGTCTATTACACCAGAAATGCCTCCATAATTATTTTGCATGTAAGAGAAAAAAAAAAGAATTTCAATCCTTATAAAACTGAAGATGTAAATAGAATCATAATTACAGCCTTTTGGCTTTATTGAAGGAAACTTTTCTTAAATAGAAATCCAACATGAATCAATAAGTAATTCTTCATGATTGATTGTTGATTTGCAATCATTCAATAGAAAAGCTAATTCCTCTTTTAGACATAATTTCAACCAAACACCAGATTAAATTTTTATGAAAGGATTTCAAATCTTGAGTTTAATTTTAGATTTGATTTCTTTTCCAAATTTATCAAATGCTCTACTGCAAAACAAGCCATTTCTTTTTTTTTTTTTTGTATTTATAGCAGTATTTAGCAGTAAGTAGTTTTCAGAACCATTGTGGGAGACACTTTTTAACGCAAGAAATCTGCCAATAAAAAAATGTTCCAATGTAAAATATAATTATAACCATTTCTTTTTTTCAGATGAGTAATGTCATTTGATTAAAGTAGAAAGAATTATAATTTGGCCTTTGGCAGGACGAACTCCTAACAGTAAACAGCAGAGTGAAACTTACTAAGAAATGCATTCAAAAAAAAAAAAAAAAAAAAAAAAAAAAAAGCACATCTCATTAATGAGGAATATTCAAAAAGCAGACATTCATTGACTAACAAAATTGAATAAATGGAAAAGAAAAACAAAACAAAACATTTTTGATAAATCGAGATGACAATTGGAGTGTGTGTGTGTGGGGGGGTGTCCACTTACTTTTCTATCTTCTGGGAGCAGTTGGTTCTTCAGCATGTCCAGATTGTTGTACGTCCATTCCCAGGAGTGACACGTAAAATAGGTAAGAGTCCCCATGGTACGGTGCAGTCGGTTATAGATCTTTACCATTCTGAAAAAAAAAAAAAAGAAAAAAAAAAAAAATTTACTGAAATTATATAGAGAAGCTAAAAACATCAAAATGTTTACCATATTTCCTGTTAGAGAGAGAGAGAATGCAAACCTCATCAACTGTTTTTCATTAACAAAAGCCATTTTGCCATGAAAATTGATTTTAACAGCATGTCAACCCACCCAGGGTTATTTTATGCCAAGAGATTAGAGAATTGAATTCATTGTATTTTTATAGTTACATTTTTTTGTGTAGTTGTTTAAGAATTTTTTTTTTTTTTTATTACACAAAATGATATAAAGAATTCTTGTTGAATTGATTGTGCATCTGTCAAGTCAAATTCTATTTATAGATTTCAAATGATCCCACTTATTTTCCTTGTGTTGTAAAATCTGTTTTTGATTATCAATTTGAATTCAGATGACATTACACACACGAAAAGTAGATGTTCAAAATATGAATTAAGAAACCACAGGCAGATGTTTGTACATAGATATTTGCTCGATTATTTCCAACCTAAAATTTAAAAATCTTTTTATATAAAACATTAACAATAAGCTATTCGTATGTGACAAACTATTACATCAAAACTTTGTTGACAGTTTAGGAGATAGGGGTGCCTTAGTTGTCAAACAGTGAAAGGAAATATTTTATGACAATATACACACACATGTATATATATATATATATATATATATATATATATATATATATATATATATATATATATATATATATATACATATATAAAATGAAAAATAAATCTTGAAAACAGAGCAATTAGTAGAAGAGATAAAAGAAAAAGCTATGAAAAAAAAAAAAAAAAAAAAAAAAAAAAGATAAATGAAGAGAAAAATTGTAAACAAAGGAAAAATTGTCTGAAATCCCAAAAACCCTACCTTGGTTTTTTGCCGAGAAGGCTGTAACCGAGATCTGTGAGATAGGCCGGGATCATGTGACTGACAAACACCCAATAGTCGTGCAGCAAACTGAAAAACAAATTTTGAATTGTTATTTTCTTTACAAAAAGAAACCTTGTCGCCCAAAACAAGTATCTAATATCTAATTTGCTTTAATAACAATATTTTCTTTTTTTTTAATAAAAGTAAGGATGATGGTTATATTTGTGTAAATATTATTATAGACTGAGGCTATGTACAAATAAAGGTAGTCTATGGCATCTTGCTTACATAGAAGACCCTTTTCATTCCTATTTAATATTACAGTATTATAGAATGAGGCTATGTACAAGTAATGACAGTCTATGGCATCTGGCTAAATATTACCCTACCAGATACCTCAACTTTGCCTAGAAGACCCTTTTCATTTCCATTTAATATTACAGTATTATAGAATGGGGCTATGTACAAGTAATGACAGTCTATGGCATTTGGCTAAACATTAGCCAACTAAATACCTCAACATTGTAGATAAAACCAGAGGTTTATTTTTGAGACACTTTTTGGTGAAAAAGAGGTCTTCAGCTATTGTTAGATTTAATCTTTCAAATTAATTACATTTTGTTACAAAAAAGAAAAAAAAATGTTTTAAGTGAATAGAATTACATTAAAAATAGGTATTTCTTTTTCTTCCCTTAAAAACATTTACCTGTTATTTGTCATGGAGACGTTAGGTCTTCGGAAAGCAGCTTCTAATGGCGTCTTTTTGAAGAAGTTCAGCACCACACTTTCTGGGAACAGAAAACAAATAAAAAAAATGTTTAAGACAAGAGGGGAAAAAAAAAAAAAAAAAAAAAAAAAAAAAAAATCACATCACAAAATTTCTTTGAAGGTGACAATTAGAAAAAGGAAAATTTTCGGTCTGTTTATGGTTTAAGAAAACAACCCTTATTAATAGCATAATTTTTTTGTTTTTGTTTTTATTCTCGCATATTTTAATTTCATCCATTTTGAATTACCTCCCTTAACAAAAGCAATTATTTTATTACACATAAAGCGTAGATACCTCCAGCAGTAGTCAGCCATGATATTGTTGAGAAAGATCATTTCTCAGCTTTGAAAAAAAAATTTGTAGCAATGGTATGTAATCTTCCTCAATCTTCTAAGAGTATGAAGAACCCAGATGTGCAGCTTGCTCCCATTTCCTATCTCTTTGAAGTGGTGACTGATTGTGGATGGAGTTGTATTGAAGTCAAGTACTTATTCTCATGTATTTTTGCATGGACTGCATTTCACAAGGTCTGATGAGTGTTCTGGTTTGGCTTCATCTCTCACTCACAAGAAGGAACTTTGAAAATCACTTTCAAACTCAGCAGTCAATAAAAAAACTTGGGTCATAAAGACTAAAAATGTTATCTTTTTATAGCATTTTTGTCATTCTTTCACTCCCACAGCATTTACGTGTTGAATATACACTTTGAATTCTTTCATTTTAGAGGAATGGGATAATAGATTAAATTTTGAGGCTCAACCTTTCCCAACTGAAATAAAAATGACCGATTAAAGCATTCTTTAATCTGCTAATTTTTGGTTGCATTTAAAACATTGCGAGTTTGGACTAGTTTAAAGAAAACAAAAACTAAAATATGAATCATTAAGAGCATAACTCTGTGTGTGTGTGTGTGTGTGTGTGTGTGTGTGTATATATATTTTACAGGGGTACAACATTTTGATATTACTCACAAATAGACCAATTTCAATCATTTTTTTTTTTTTTAAATAAAATAAACTAACCGGTTTCAGTCCTCTCTGATCACAGTTAAAAAGAGGACAACGATTAAGAAGGAAAAGGGGCAGGGTGGAGGAAAAGAAAAATGCAAGTTGACCAGAAAGGGAGGGGTGAATTAAATACTAATCAAATTCAGACTCAAACGTTCCCTCTGTTTACAGAGGGATGGTTTATGGGTGAGAATAAGAATGCTCTCAAGTACCTTCAGGTTATAGTCCGAGTGGGACTTGTTTAAAATGGTAAACAAGTCCACACTATATGACGAGGCACAATCACGGTTATTTATGAGATGTTCTGCAATAGAAGATATATATATATATATATATATATATATATAATTTCATTAAGAAAAAACACAAACCGGTCACATTTTTCTTAATGAAATTATTGCTCTGTAATATCCGTTACATTGAGCTCTTTACCAGGAAAATTTAAATGTTCACTGTTGAATAGTTTTCTTGTCCTGATGGAATTATTCCCAACTCCAGTTTAACTGGACCAAATTATATATATATATATATATATATAGCATAAATTTTATTTCATATATAACAAAATAAAATGGATGAATTCAAGAGATTAACTAAAATACTGAAAATAATATTTTAGTCATTTAAAAAAAAGATATTTATTCAGATAAATTCAACAGACATCGGACATGTTGACTAACCTGAGGATCAGCATGTGAAATTCAGAATTGTGAGATTTTATTCAGTTTTATTTTTTCTATAACTGAAGAATTTTTCATGAATAAGAGTAAGAAGGGAATAGAAAATTTGCAAATGGTCCCCAAGCCAGCATGTATATCCCGTATATTATGAATTCACCTCATGGTGTAGCATGGTAGAGTAAGGCTCATTACCCTATATCAGACAGACCTCGGAGGTCTAAATCCTGCAGTGGACCGAGAAAAATGCTGATATACAGCGTGTGTGAGAGAGATACTACAAGGTCTTCTGTCTCTTGATGCACATATTTAGCTGCAATAATACTTATGGATGTGTGTGCAAACATGTCTATGGGAATATATATGCATATTGGAAAAGTGCGTGTATATATATATATATATATATATATATATATATATATATATAAAAAAATGCATGTTTTTTTTTTTTTAAATCACAAACTGCACTCTGAAAATGAAGATTAACGTCCAAAGTAGTCTCTGCTTGTAATTGATCTGGCGCGTATATATATATATATATATATATATATATATATATATATATATATATATATATATATATATATTAAATATATGATTCTCTTAATACCCTGTCCAGTGGTAAAAGCTGCTTGGTAGCGCCAGGAGTGGCAGTACCACCTTGAGCTACCAAAACTGTGTTATCACCCCTGCTTGGCGGCTGATGAGGACATGGTATCACACGTGCTTTCATACGTTGTATGATGGAAAAACAAAAAACAAAACAACATATATATATATAATGCATGCATATGAGGGTGAGTGTATAAGTATAGGTGGTGTATATGAGTAGAGGTAGCATATATGTATGTATATACATGAATGCGGTGTATGGTAGTATCAAAAGGATAGCTAAACAAGTTAGAGGTCAACAGATTTTAATAGATAATAAAATAGAAAGAGAAAAGATTAGGTTTTTAATGTCCATCATAAAAGTCTTCAGTGTTAGTATGGTGAGTGGATAAAGGAACCATTCTTTTTCAAAGGACTTTAGTTTGGGAGGAAGATACATTCCAGGAAGAAGCAATCAGGACTTTGACAAGTGGCAATCCAGCCGGTGACAATTGGATTGAATGTTGGACTTGGTTCCTTTCTTCACCCATGTTAGCAACAAACAGAACAGAGAGAATTCTAGCCTTGAATATTAAGCAGCAGGAATGAAAATGTCAACAGATGGATGTTTAGACACAGGGTCAAATAGAAAAGTGGGCAGTGGTCAAGGTCACATATTGAAAAATGTCACATGCAATCCTTGACTAAGATAAACCAAAAGAGAAACTGTTTCTTTATGGAGCTGACCAGTGGTTTGGTTTGTTTAAACCAAACTTGGTGGTCGATAGATATTTTTTTTAAAAACAAACACAAGAGAGAGAGAGAGAGAGAGAGAGAGAGAGAGTGAGAGAGAGTGAGAGACTGGGCAGGCCACGTTTAATACTGCCGCATGTATACAAGTAACTTGAATGTGACTGTGTACGAGTAGAAGGAGAATCAAATTTGTCATTTATAAAATATTAGACAAATAATGAAGGAACATGGTTGCGAACAAGCAAGGGGGGCCCTTGATACTCACCCATTTCTCCCCAAGTGAAAGGGTTAACTGATCCCGTGGTGCAGTGATAGATGAGAATGGCACTTGGTTTGGCAAGGGCTGTGTACCAAGCGACGGTGATCAACATGTTCACAGGAATGTCTACAGGAACAATATCTGCAACAGCTTTAAATTCACACTTCACAGAGCGAAGAATTCCTTTGCCTGCCTGTTATGAAAAGACACAGAATTAGAAGAAGACAACACTGACAATGAACGTAACATACAAATCATTTGAAGATGAACAAAAATCAAACTCATAATTTATGACAATTGTTTGAGCATTATTAATGAGATTTTAAGAGACAAAAATTAACCATAAATTCATGTTTGACATTTTCAAAGTAGAAATAAATGGAGATTTAACAGTATAGGATTTTGTGAAAACTTATAAGTTCGTAAATGTCATTGAGAAGTAAATGTTTATGCAATCCTCATGGTCATTGCTTATACTATGAACAAAAATGTCAAACAGACATTTTTGACACAAGTATGGTCAGTGGTCAGTAAACAGGGGTATAATTTACTAAAGTACTTTAGTTGGTGGTGGGGGGGGGGGAGGAGGGCTCTAGTAGGGAAAATAAGTTTTCTTTTCTGGAAGCCAGGGCCCCATAAATTCAATGAAGTAATCAAGAGTTAGACAAGTGACATCTCAACCAATAACAGTTGGGTTGATCATTGGACTGGGGTCCATCATCCAAGCTGGAAGTAAACACAGCAGTAATAGTTCAAGTCTTGGGTTGGTAGGGATGTGGCATAAAAGTCATAATTTGGAGAGGTAAAACAAATCAGAATTACTTAAGAGATGATATTGATATCTTTATCATGGGTAGGATTTTAAGATACATAAATTATCTGTTTTACTTTTTAAAGTCGTAATAAACACAGATCTAACAGCATCGGATGTTTTTGAGAGGAATTATAAGTTAGTAGATTACATTAAGAAGTTAAATTTATACCATCCAAATGGCAATTGATTGTACTACAAATATGAACACTTTTTTCTGTTTGATTTACCTGTGACTGAAATATCGTCATAACTTCAGTTTCTTGGTGAAAGATCATTGATGTTGAGCATGAACAAGTGTTTGAGAGTTAGATGAGTGACCGCTTAGTAACAACAAGTACTGTAAGCCCCCTGAGACCTATGTGCCAGCCTAATCAAAACTTAGTAAAAAAGATCATTGATGTTAAGCATGAACAAGTGTTTGAGAGTTAGATGGGTGACCGCTTAGTAACAGCAAGTACTGTAAGCCCCCTGACACCTATGTGCCAGCCTAATCAAAACTTAGTAAAAAAGATCATTGATGTTAAGCATGAACAAGTGTTTGAGAGTTAGATGGGTGACCGCTTAGTAACAGCAAGTACTGTAAGCCCCCTGACACCTATGTGCCAGCCTAATCAAAACTTAGTAAAAAAGATCATTGATGTTAAGCATGAACAAGTGTTTGAGAGTTAGATGGGTGACCGCTTAGTAACAGCAAGTACTGTAAGCCCCCTGACACCTATGTGCCAGCCTAATCAAAACTTAGTAAAAAAGATCATTGATGTTAAGCATGAACAAGTGTTTGAGAGTTAGATGGGTGACCGCTTAGTAACAGCAAGTACTGTAAGCCCCCTGACACCTATGTGCCAGCCTAATCAAAACTTAGTAAAAAAGATCATTGATGTTAAGCATGAACAAGTGTTTGAGAGTTAGATGGGTGACCGCTTAGTAACAGCAAGTACTGTAAGCCCCCTGACACCTATGTGCCAGCCTAATCAAAACTTAGTAAAAAAGATCATTGATGTTAAGCATGAACAAGTGTTTGAGAGTTAGATGGGTGACCGCTTAGTAACAGCAAGTACTGTAAGCCCCCTGACACCTATGTGCCAGCCTAATCAAAACTTAGTAAATAAAAACTATAAACTTATCTGTTCCACTTTTTATTACAGCACTAATAACAGTATTTTTTGGTGAGGTCTTCTAAGTTATTAAATCTCATCAATGTTTATGCCATTTTGGTAGTCATTGTTTGTATAAGAAACGTAAATACAACACAATTCTTGGAAAGTTTTGATTTTCCGGTCAGGCTGGGGGGGGGAGAGAGAGAGAGAGAGAAATATTCATAACTGGTTTCTATCTTAAAAGTTTTTTTTAGTAAAAATGGTTGGTTTTATGGCATGTCAATCCTTGTCGGGATATCTAAAGCCAAAAGTCAGGGTTTTTTTTTTAAATCATCTAATAATAATCATTTGTAAAGAATTATAGCTTTAAGTAATTATTCTTAATATTTTAGTTTCTTTTTTTAATAGCATATCAACCTTCATGGGTTATTTAATGTCAATGCCATCTTTGTAGAAAAAGAAGAGCAGTGGTACTATTTAAACGATAGCTGGAAGGAGGATAAGGGGGTTCATGCCTTTCTCCAGGGTATAAATCCAAAAGTGAATGTAATAATGTGACTGGAGTTTGAACTCACTTGCAATAATGTCACAGTCCAGCACATTAACCACTACGCCATAGAGACCTTCACAATCTTAATACGAAGAATTTATGCACAATGACACAGTTTCAAGTAACTATTTCGTTTTTTTTATAATGATAATTATTTGTTTGCACACAGTTATATAATCAAGTATTTTTATCTAGCATCAATAATTTGCTAGCAATTATAGAGTTTCAAGTGTTCCAATCTAATACCAATAACTTCCACATAGACCTATTTGAACAATAAAATGGAGCCCTAACAGGTCAGAGTGGACATGGGAGTAATGGCAATGTAGGGGTGACTATACACTTCCAGATCTCTCACCATGGATGCAGTTAAGTGTTATATCCACGATATCTTAAGACCACCAAACAGCCATTTGTACCTTGTCCTTTCACTTACTGACAGCTGCCTGAAACATCTATACCTAGCCCCCTTTATTTTTCTTCTTCTTTTAATAAAAGAATAAAAAAACAAGACTTGTCAACTTACTGCAATATAAAGTCCACTTGGTCCATTGAAATTATCGATCCAACCCTGCAGAGAGAGAGAGAGAAGAAAAAAAAAGTCAGCAATGAAAGAAAAAAAAACAAACAAAAAAAAAAAACAAAACAAAAAAAAAAATTAAATTATGTCACAATTAATAAACAGTAGAGAAATAATTTAACTGTTTGAACAACTATTTTAGCCTGGGCATTATTTTAATATACACTGTAAGTTGAATATTCTAGGCACAGGAAGATCCCATCAGATAGTAATAATCATCATCAAGGTATGTTGACAGTAGGGTTTCCAGTGACCCCCTCTTGTTATCTGTCCCTATTAGCCTCTAGATGACATCAGGTGTCTGTACAAAGTGGGTGAATGTAAATTTTGCTAGTTGACCAAGACTGGTGTGTCCAGGTATAGGAGAATGTCACTTAAAAAGAGTTTATCTTGCCTCACATGGCTTGTTTATATTACTTGGATGGTTTATAAGATAAGAGGCAAGTGGCGGTACAGTTGCAGTTTTGTATGGTTCCGCTTCCAGGATTTATTCAAAATAGCATGCACCATTCTTGTGCAATTAGCACCCCACTTTTTCTCAATGCATTTTGATAGCGTCCAAGTGATGCAACCATACAGTAGTACAAACGCAGCTACACTTTGGAAGAATTCCAGTTTTGCTTTATTTTATACGCTAACCTGTCAATCAAAGTCCCTGCCTTTCCTATGTGCCTGTTGATACTGTTTTCAGTAGATGAGATACTGCTAAGGAGGTACAGAAACAGGTCTATTAATTTCTGAGGATTGTTATTCAATGAGTGGATGGTTCCAAACTGATTACAACATGAACTCTGTTTTAATTGAATGAGGAAAGAGCAGTAAATAAAATGTTTGTACCTGGAAGAAAAAATTTGAACACGTATTGGTTGGTTGGTTATTTTGTTTAATGACACATCAACCCCTGTGGGCTATTTAAGGTCAAATCTTGTTTTTTGTTTTTTTTTCTAGTGTATATAATTTTATTTATATTAAAACATTAACAGAAATAATTTTCATTAACTGTTTCTCTTGATGCGATTGACCCTCGACCACTTTCTAGCACCTATAAAACAAAAATTATTATGTGTTTGCTATAAAAGCGACTTAAAGAATACAGTTTGGACTTAATCACATAGGTGCTAGGGCTTAACCTTACCAGCCAATTGATCAGATTGAGCCTCTTGGACTGTTCGTCTAGCCTGAATAAGGACAAAAGTAGAGTGTTGCAGACCACAGACTGTACAGCCACCAGAATCCAGTCCTCAAGCCTTACAGGTCACCAGGGGTTTCTTTTGAGGGGAGGTAGTCTTAACACTCAGCAGAAGTGCAGTTGGAGTATTTTACAGCCCAAGCCAACAGGGCAAACATGTTTTGTGCTTTGACTATGTTTATTGAATCTGTGAACTCAACTCGAGGATATCCGCAGACCAAGCTTCCAAAGGATCAATAAGTTCTATGTAAACGATCATGGCTAAAGTTTGTGTGTATGGCACCAGATTAAATCAGTTATAATTAAGTGGGGTTTGGTATTTGTAATTCCCCCACCTCTCTGTTCAACGCAATAATTCTCTTGACTTAGTTTGACAAATCCAAAACATTTTTATACCTACTCGACACTTTTTTTTAATACACAAAAACAAACATTCCGGCCGAGATAAAATTGCTTTTCATCACAAAAATAAAAATTCTAACTGAATTTGTATTGTCTTTTATTAAAAAATAATAGAGTAACTATTTACAGTCTTGTTTTGTTTAGTTTTCTTTGTTTAATGGCATATCAACCTTTGTAGGTTATTTAATGCCAAAGCCATCCTTGTAGAAAAATAGAAGTGATACTATTAATCCATAGCAGTGTAGATAAGGGGGGTTGGCCATACCTTTCCCTAAAGGGGCATTAGTCCAAAAGTGAACATAACAGTGCAACCGGAGTTTGAACTCGCATCAATGTCGCAGTCCAACACATTAACCACTATGCACCACGGGGATTCCCTACTGTATTGGAATGATGGGATAGCTTTGAAAAAAAAAAAAAAAACATGTCTGTACCACGGAAGAGAAGTTTAAACATTTTGTACAATTTTTTTATTAGGAGTAAGAGAGCTAAGACATTGCTTAGGGGGGGGTTTAAAAAAAAAAAAAAAAAAAAAAAAAAACATGTCTGTACCACGGAAGAGAAGTTTAAACATTTTGTACAATTTTTTTATTAGGAGTAAGAGAGCTAAGACATTGCTTAGGGGAGGTTTTTAAAAAAAAAAAAAAAAAAAAAAAAAAAACATGTCTGTACCATGGAAGAGAAGTTTAAACATTTTGTACAATTTTTTTATTAGGAGAAAGAGAGCTAAGACATTGCTTAGGGGAGGTTTTTAAAAAAAAAAAAAAAACAAAAAAAAAACAAAAAAAAAAAAAACATGTCTGTACCATGGAAGAGAAGTTTAAACATTTTGTACAATTTTTTTATTAGGAGTAAGAGAGCTAAGACATTGCTTAGGGGAGGTTTTAAAAAAAAAAAAAAAAAAAAAAAAAAAAAAAAAAAAACATGTCTGTACCATGGAAGAGAAGTTTAAACATTTTGTACAATTTTTTTATTAGGAGTAAGAGAGCTAAGACATTGCTTAGGGGAGGTTTAAAAAAAAAAAAAAAAAACACAAAAAAAAAACACAAAAAAAAAAAACATGTCTGTACCACGGAAGAGAAGTTTAAACATTTTGTACAATTTTTTTATTAGGAGTAAGAGAGCCAAGACATTGCTTAGGGGAGGTTTTTAAAAAAAAAAAAAAAAAAAAATTTCATTTCAAATAAATCATTTTCTACAAACTGAATAATAAATACACATGTAAAAACAAATATTTTAATGTCTGCCAAAGTGTAATGGTTAACAAGCTCATCTCATGAAAAGCCACTTTGTTTTATTGGGAAGAAAAGTTGTGATATGGAAAAAGTAATTTCATACAAAAATTCATACCTTAAAGATTTTATTAAAAAAAAAAAAAAAAAAAAAAAAAAAAAAACCAACAAAAAATCTTCAGAATTGTTATAACTGCTTTTTATCAAGAAAATTTTCAGTGAAAATGTTTGATTTTAAGACAAGTCAACCCTTCTTGGATTATTTAATGCCTCAGTCAGTTTTCCCCCCTGCCAAGCATCCAATATTTTTGAAACGACTATAGCTTCAAGAAACTCTTCTTAATACTTTGGTTTCTTTGTTTTCATGAAATATCAACCTTTGTGGGTTATTTTATACCTCAAGAGATTAAGGAATTTTATTTATTGTACATTTATATTTACTATTTTGTAATTTGCTTGAAGCATTGCACAAATTATTTTATTTTATAGTATTGAATTAATTTAGAGGTCAAGTATTGCAATGCAAAATAATTATTTGAGTCTAATTAATTTCAAAGTAAAACTTTGTCAGACTTTTTTTTTTTTTTAAATAAATGAAATGAAATAAATTTGAACTTCCAACATTGTGTTCATTTATATATAAAAAAAGTCTCTGATGTTGAAGTTTTTACTTTGAAATTAGACTCAAATAATTATTATTTTATATTGCAATTGCCCTCTAAATTAATTCAATACTATAAAATTTATATTTACATTTTTTGTGTAGTTGTTTATTCAGGGTTTTTTAACACATATTTACATGACATGAAGTATTTCTATCTAATACAAATAATTTGCACAGGGTTGTATGGTTTTAAGTATCCTGATTTAACACTAATAATATATTTTTAAATAATTATTTGTATTCAATAAAAGTCATTTGTTTGCACACAGTTATATGCTTTCAAGTAACTAATAATAATAATCCTTAGTAAACAATTAGAGCTTCAAGTAACTATTCTTAATACAAATAATTTGCACACAGTTATATGGTTTCAAGTAACTAATAATAATAATCCTTAGTAAACAATTAGAGCTTCAAGTAACTATTCTTAATACAAATAATTTGCACACAGTTATATGGTTTCAAGTAACTAATAATAATAATCCTTAGTAAACAATTAGAGCTTCAAGTAACTATTCTTAAGACAAATAATTTGCACACGGTTATATGGTTTCAACTAACTAATAATAATAATCCTTAGTAAACAATTAGAGCTTCAAGTAACTATTCTTAATACAAATAATTTGCACACGGTTATATGCTTTCAAGTAACTAATAATAATAATCCTTAGTAAACAATTAGAGCTTCAAGTAAATATTCTTAATACAAATAATTTGCACACAGTTAAATGGTTTTAAATATTCCTGTCTAATACTAATAATTTCAAAACAGATCTATTGGACTCATCGATGGGACCCTAACAGATAAAACCACTCTGGGTCATAGTGGACCTGGGAGTGATGGCAATAAAGGATACTCCACACTTCCCAGAGTTTCAGAACTGGAACCTTACAATCAGATGTAGTATAGTCTCATACCCCATCTCTTTGGGTGGGGGGCTCTCTCTCTCTGCAAAGGATGCATTTGGCATATTTTAAAGCCCCACTGACAGGGCTTTTTTTTTGGTGACTGGGCGAGAGAGAGAGAGAAAAAAAGGCCTTGTTCTGGAGTTTCCAATCTTCAAGTAGTACCTCCCACATTGCATCAAAGATGTTGAGTCAGAAATGTTTTGACACCACTGGTCATAGAGACTGAAGCTATTTTTTACATCACTCATTAGACTGACCTTGTGTCTCATACTCTACCCGAGGAGATGTAATTTAATATTGACAATGGTAATAATCATTGGTGGGGATTCTTTTCCAATTAGTCATGTCATATAAAAGTAAATATTCTCATTGTCACTTTCATCTTTGAAGCCAAATCAGCTGTCATCATTTTTATTAATAACTATTTTCTTTGGCAATCAACAGATTTTGCTTTTTTTATTTTTATAACCTTTTTTTTCTTTGTTCTTTTCCTCTTGTGAATGGGCAAAGGAAATGAATGAATAAAAACATGTCACTTTGAAAAGTAATGATTTTTTCTTACATTTAAATTAATCAGACAAGTAGACAACACATACACGATATGTAGACGTGCATATAGGGCAAAGGTCACAGACTCTACAATCTGTAGCAAAACAATTTTCATAAGTAAATATTTTCTGATGATTTGTGCATTTAATTAAAAAGAATTACTTTTTCTATTTTATTATTTTTTTTATTCTTATTGGACATTTCCTGATTAGTTGATTGATTCTAATGACATGTCAAATTGTCAAAGGTTATTTCATGCTGAGGTTAGGGAATTGCATTCATATTTATATTTTTTGTAGAGTTGTTTAAGAGGTTTATTTTTGCACACAAATATCAAGTATTCCTATTCAATACTTAAATGGTTTCAAGTAACTATTCTTAATAAAAACAATTTACACTGTTATATGACATCAAGTATTCCTATCTAATACAAACAATTTTTAAACCAATCTATTTGATCCATAGATTGGAGCTGAACAAGTACTAACACTTCAGGTTAGAGTGGACCAAGGAGTAATGGCGATGAAGGAGTATTCCACTCCTCAGGTCTCCAGAATGGGAGCCTCACCATCAAATGCATACCCAAGACACCAAGAAACTTGACAAACTGAGTTGTGTTCAGTTGTGAGATGTAGAATATCATACTGGTTTCATGGGGGGCAGGGGTCACTGGAGCCTTTGTTGAAAGTCCAATTAAATCTAATATCAACACTTTCTTGAAGAGAAAAAAAAGGGGATGTAGTGGTTAACATGCTGGACTGTAAAATTGTTGTAAGCAAGTTCAAACTCCGGTTGTGCTATTATGCTCACTTTTGAACGAATTGGCAAAATGATGAATGCCCTTTATCCCCCCCCTGCTTGGAGTTAAATAGCACCATTACTATTTTTATACAAAGATGGCTTTGGCATTAAATAACCCACAAAGGTTAATATGTCATTAAATAAAGAAACCAAACCTTGAAGGAAAAAACCCAAAAAAAACCTTAAATGTCATTAAAAAAATCATTAAAGTTTTTAATTTTTTTTTAAATAGTTTATATCAAGTTTGGACAAAGTAATTAAAAAAAAAAAAATAGCTCAAACATTTTTGTTTTTAACACTAAAATTTTATAAGTTGTGTATCCATTTGTGTTTCTCTGTGTGCTAATTCCCTTGAGAAAGAGCCAGAATCCATCTGTTCTCCTCCAAGCTATAGGAAAATAGTAAGGCAGACTGGGTTCTTCAGCCTTGGTAGGATAACCAGTCTAAAAAGGAAAACTCTAAATTCAAATCAGCATTACCTTGCTTAAAAATTGATATTGTGGCCATAATGAAGAGGCTGCTAAAATTTTATCAAGTACAGCCAACAAATTTCAATGCAGCCTTTAAACCTAAAAAGGCTCTCCACCATTGCTCTTGGTCAGGTCGAGGACTTTTTAGCCTTCACCTCATATTTTTAATTATTAGCCATTACGATTTTTACGATGATGATGATTACGTGTGTGCATGTGTTCCATTGATTGGGAATATGTTATGTAAGTAAATATTTAGAGAGAGAGAGAATTGTTGAAGTCATAAGATTACAATGGCCAAGTCGATCTATTTCTGACTTGCCAATTCTTGGTCAAGCTGATTTAAATCTTCTCACACCCCATCACCATTCCACCCCTCCCCAACCAATATGACAAATATCTTGTCGATCATTTAGTCTTAAGTCAGTTGTCAGCTTTTTATCTCTACTTAACCATATTGCCAAAAAGAGTTTAAAAATAAATCAAAACTAAATTTGAATCAAAAAGAAAAAAGCCTTTTTTTTTTTAAAGATTGATTGATTTTAATGGCTTGTCAACCTTTCAAGGGAATCATGTGATATCTTCAATTACATTTAAAGAGTTTTTTGTACAGGTTTACATAATATCAAATATACTAATCAAATACAAATAATTTGGACACAGTTATATAGTTTCAAGTATTCCTATCAAATACTAATAATTATATGGTTTCAAGTAATTACTTCTATTTAATAAGTCATTTGTTTGCACACAGTTATATGGTTTCAAGTAACTAATAATAATAATAATCCTTAGTAAACAATGAGAGCTTCAAGTAATTATTCTTAATACAAATAATTTGCACACAGTTATATGGTTTCAAGTAACTAATAATAATAATAATAATAATCCTTAGTAAACAATTAGAGCTTCAAGTAACTATTCTTAATACAAATAATTTGCACACAGTTATATGGTTTCAAGTAACTAATAATAATAATAATCCTTAGTAAACAATTAGAGCTTCAAGTAATTATTCTTAATACAAATAATTTGCACACAGTTATATGGTTTCAAGTAACTAATAATAATAATAATCCTTAGTAAACAATTAGAGCTTCAAGTAACTATTCTTAATACAAATAATTTGCACACAGTTATATGGTTTCAAGTAACTAATAATAATAATAATAATCCTTAGTAAACAAATAGAGCTTCAAGTAACTATTCTTAATATAAATAATTTACAGTTATAGATCAAATATTCCTATTGAATATAAATAATTTTTAAACAGACTTATTTGACTCCTAGGCGGGACCCGGAAGTCATGACTATGTCCACTCCTCAGAGAACAAGAACTGGAGTCTCACCACCAGATATAGTTTAATCCCAAACCCAGAATACCCCTTTTTCTGAGGGGAGGGGTTACCCCACTATAGGGGGATACAGTCAGTTTCTTTTAATAAGAGGGAATTAAAACATTTAAGCTATTTCCATCTTGTATAGCAAAATCAGTCAAAGAACTGCCATGCCTTATTTTTACAACCCTCTATGAAGAGGCAGTTTTTATAAAAGATTTTAAATAATTTCTAATACAAGGTCTTTATATTTAAGAGAAACATTTCCACAATGGAAACACACACAAACACACACACACACAACTTCACTGTTTTTAAATAAACTTTTGACGATATAAACACTAAAACAGTTGTAGACTTATCTAAATTATGCATTTCATTTTTGATGCTAGTCAGTGAAATATTCCTCTTTTTTTTGTACAATGAACAAGAAACTATTAACAAGAGACAACATTTCAGAATTAAAGGATATCACACACACAGAGGATATTCTTGTTTGTGTATATGCAACTGTAACCTAGCAAAAACGGCACATCATAGTCAGATCTTAATTAGAGCAATGCAGTTTAAATGCTCTTATTAATCAAATTCTTTATATAAAAGTTAATAATGAAATGTTAATTAAAATCCTTCACAATACCTGTAAGCCCAGGCGCCTATAAAGTCTTATTCTGACACTAGTTTGATAGTGCTTTATGACATATCAACCCTTGTGGCTTATCTAAAGCCAAATCTTTGTTTATACAGGCATACACAAACACACACATTTTATATATATATCTCATACACACAATTTGTAAGTGAAAAGTTTATAGGTAACATTTTTTAAATGATTCAGACCTCATTTGTTTTTACACGGTTAAATGGTTTCAAGTATTGTTATCCAACAATAGTAATTCTATTTAAAATGAATGATCTGTTAGCACAGTTAAATGGTTTCAAATATGTCTATCGCAATTGAGAGTGGGGTTTTTACCCCTCTGCAGAGATACAGTCAGCGTGTTCTACAGCCACAGCTGTCAGAAAAGCTATATCAACTTTCTTGGGTTATGTAACACCAAAGCTATCATTGTAAAAGAATAGTAGTAATACTATGAAACCCATAGGTAGGGGGAATAAGTTCATGCCTTTCCTAAGAGTATTAGTCTGAAAGTGAACGTAATAGAACAACTGGAATTTCAACTTGCTTATTTATAAATGTCAAAGTCCAGCATGTTAGCCACTACGCAATGGGGATTCTCTCCACATTGACCCTGTAGACAAAAATACACACATAAACATATATGCACATAAGTACATCAATATTCATTTTATTCAAAATTAATTTACTTTTTCAGTAGGGTGGGGTGGGGTGGGGTGTCATGGAATGAGGGGGTTATGAATTATACAAGACAACTTCCTGGGTTACCCTCTTATGTAAAGTCTATCCATGATGACACAGATGGAGTACGATGGTCAGAAAAAATGCAATTGGTGTGTAAAGTGATTGATAAATCTACTAAAAAAAGATTTTAAAAGCAGTTTGATACAAAAAGGAAGTGGTGACTATTTCAGAAGTGGGGAAAGGGATGAAATATTTTAAGGAGGTGGTGGGGATTAAGGAGAGGAAGGGCATTTCTGAAAAGTATGATAAAAAAAGTTACTGTGCAATAACAATGAAGTATTGATATGCCTGTCACTTGATATATTCAAATTATGATTAAGTGGAAGATTGCTTCAACTGATGATTGAAGAAACCCAAGTGTATATATATATATATATATATATATATATATATAAATAAACACACACAGGTTTGGTTAAAAAGATCAAACAAGGAAGAATGTATGAATTTTTTAAAAGTTTATCTTGTTTACAAACGAAAGTAAATCTAGATTAAATTATTGTATTTATTCAACCGATTATGCAATGAGCAAGATGTTGATACAAGTTTCATTTTTTTAATTTTTTTTAAGTGGAATACAGCTGGGTTGAATTCAGAGTTTTCCTTCTAGATAGGTTGCCTAAACAAGGCTAAAGAGCTCACTTGACAAGTGGGAGGAGAAAACAATATTAGCTTAGTTCTAGGGGACCCTTTTCCTCAGGAAATACCTGCTTAGCAGGGGTAAGTTTATTGCTAAGTGCCCGAGGTGCCCCCAAAAACAGAAATGCAGAAAGGACCAATCATTTTTTGTAATGGCTATATATGTACAGTACTTTCTCACTATAGAATGACTTAATGTCAAATCTAATTTGGTGGGAAGTTGAATAAATATCTACTCATAACGTGGGGGTGAGAGAGAGAGGTTTCTTTGTTTAATGGCATATCAACCTTTGTAGGTTATTTAATGCCAAAGCCATTCTCCTAGAAGAACAGTAGTGGTACTATTTAACCCATAGCTGGGAGGATAAGGGGGGGTTCATACCTTTCCCAAGGGTATTTGCCCAAAAGTGAATGTAATAGTGTGACTGGAGTACGAACTCACGTAATACAATTCTGCAGTCCATCGCTTTAACCATTACACCACGAGGACACCCCCCCAGAGAGAGAGAGAGAGAGAGAGAGAGGATGGATAAATTCATGTATTTCCAAAGGGGCATTAGCATGAAATGAAATGCAAACAGCCTCATCCAAGGTTTGAACTGTTTGCCAATTGCATTTCCCATGATGATAACTGTTATGCTAAGCACACCTTTAAGTTCAATTATTCTTATACCAACTTTTTATTTGAAAACAAATAAGTGGAAAAAGAAAACAAAAAACATGTTGACACCAATCTTTAAAATATCTGGAGACGCAGTTGAAAGTGTTTGAAATCCTGAACCTTTCTGGATGATTTCTACAGTCATTCTAATCACATCAAGATTTTGAGGATAAAAAGGTTGTTTTATGGCACATTGACTCATATATATTGGTCATATTTTATTTTAAATATATGAAACAAATGATACCAATTCTAGTAATTTTTAAATACTATCATCCCCAGCCCAAAATCATAAAATAGGACATTACTTACGGGCAGAGGTTCCTTCCAAGCTGCTCCCACAATGGATGGCCGTACGATGGCTAAGGGGAGGTCTGATCCTTCCTTACACAACAAATATTCAGCTAATTGTTTGGTGAATGTGTATGTATTGGGCTTCTGTCCAAGGAGTTTGGGGGTAATTGCAGACAACATCTCATCATCCATCCAACTACAAGGCAACAAAAATGGACTTTTTAGTTGGTCAACATCTATATGAGTCAATAACAGTCAAACTTTACTTTTGCACTAGAAAAAAAAAAATTAAAAAAACCCTCAAAAATTTATAATACAAATGTGTTTCATGGAAGCGTCTATCATGCTGTTCATATGTTGGTCGATACAAACATATTTGCAACTATAAATCCAATTTGTCTAAAAGTAAAAAGCATTAATTAATCTAGCTAAAACATTAACCCTTTGAATCCAATATACTGAGTAGATACTGAATGTGTACTGCATCCAGTATCTACACAGAGATGATATATGTAAGTCTTTGCTGGTTGGCCAATTCTGGTGTGTCCATATGTAGGAGTTCATAAGAGAATATTGCTTATGGTTTTGTCCTTACTTTTCCAGCAGTGTTCAGCATATCTTGCTCATTTTACTAAGATGGTGAGATGAGAGGTATGTGGTCATAAAACTGCTGATTTGTGGGATGTTGCTTCCTGGATTTGTTCAAATCTGATCCATCCAAATTATATATATATATATATTGGTCTGATGAGTAGAGTGTTTGCCAACGGTCAGGGAGACCAGGGTTCAATCCCAGCTCGAGACATACCCAAGCCTAAAAAAAAATGGTACTTGATGCTGCCTTGCTTAACACTCGGCATTATAAGGTACAGATCAAGTGGAGCAATCCAGGGAAAGGAGTAGCACCCTCCCCTACACCTCGGTGTAGTAGCAATTGAAAAGGGAGCCTTTGGGTTCCCCTCGACAAAGGTCGCCAACTTTATATATATGTAGATATTATATACACGCAAACACATTGCAGGAATTTGTAGAGTTAAAACATTTTAGCAATAATATTGATTGATTTGCAGTCAGTTGAAAAATGAGACTTTTGCTCCTTGACTCTCTTGGTGTTTTGAGTCCTTGGTCACTGCTTGATTGTCCATGTACTCAGTTTCCCTTCTTCAGACAGCAATTAAGCTATATACAAATAGACAACATTGTCTGGGTAAACACAAGTCAGCCAAATGCTTAAATATTTTGTATAAGGCAACAGATATTTTTGGCAAGGAAGAGCAGAATCTTTTTATACCATCAAATGTAATATCTTTTGGAGTATTTATTTCTAGTGCGACGGACTTCTGTCACTAATGTATCTAGCCCACTATGTTAATAGAATAGCAAGAATTTCTAGTTGTTAAACATATTTCGGCCCTCAAGCACGGTTCAATTATCCAACTCCTTAGCTTACCATCTTCAAAAACTATTCAACATAAAAATTGATATTTTATAATTACATAATTACTTAAATATTATCATTTTTTTATGGTACAAGTTAATTATCATACTTATGAGTCTATAATGAAAGAAAACAAGAAAATTAAGGAAATACCCCCCTCCCAAACCCTTGATTAAATAAGAATGACTTACTCCAAAGCATCTATAAGTTTCTGGGTTCTACAAAGGTTCATAGACAGATTCTATCAATAAACGGGCGGTCACAATTTGCATAGGCCGTGGATACATGAACAAAAACCTGAAAGATAGAAGAGAACAATTTGTCAACAAAATTGTGTGTGGGGAAGTACAAAGTCAAAGGGGGGGGGAAAGATGTTTCATTGGGATTTGGTAAAAGAGGAGACACTGAATTATAGTGCTTCATCTTTCATCTGATGAATCCGTCAGTTTGAATACCCATCATCTACAAATCTCAGTTTGGCACAAGGCAAAACGTATGAGGCACCCAGTGAAAATCAAACTTACTAACAATGGTCTTTTAGTCTAGTTCGCAAACCATCAAGATATTGGTAATAATCCCAGGAGCTGTGAGCACCCAAGTACATAGATTTCATGAGAGTAGGATTGCTCTCTCTCCTAGTCCAGTTTTTTGCTATACACCCACCTACTTTTGTTTTAAATTTAGAGTTTTGCTTTTCCTAAACTGATTTTTAATTATGACTAAAGAGCTTAATCTGAGTTGTTATTTCCCTCTATAGCTTTTGTGGGTTGGGATAGAGAGAGAGAGAGAGAGAAAAAAAGATGGGTTTATGTCTTTTCCTCAAGGCATTAATGTATATTGAACATTGTCTCAACTGGGATTTGAACCTCGCTTTCTAATTCCATTTTCTGAGCTATCAACTGTTAAACTGCATTATCCCCATGAGAAATAGTGGAGTAGAGTATTGCATTGTGAAGTCTTAAAAAAAGCTGGAAGATACAAAGATGAGATAAAGAAATGGCAGTGAAGTCATATCAGAAGTCACATAGGTTGTCATAGAAAAAAAAAAAAAAAATGCCCAAAAACTCAGTATTGCAATCTCCCTTTGAATTGGTCTTGAAAACCAAGATATGGGATATTGTATTCTTAGGTCTATGAAGGAAAGCTTTACTGTTTGATAAATTGTAGCCCACTCCCAATGGGGAGGGTCTGCATTTTGATTTAGGTCCTTGTCAATCTGCTAAATACTTACTGAATCTTATCAAAAATCCTTCACACTTTCGTGTAACTGTTTCTCCCACCTACCACAAGAGTTCCCATGACTGACACTTTGTTATTGGTCATACAACCAGGCACGGGTTTCCTGGTGGTGGACGGTGGTTATTAAATTACAATAGTTTACTTTTTTTATACTTACCTCTAGTTTTTTAAATGTGCGACATAGAACAATCATTTTTCTCACAGCTTTGACATTCATCTCCATTGCCAACCTATTCAAAATGGAAAAATAAAAATGATTTTTTAAAAAAAAATTGAAGGAAAAAAAGTCCCCAAAAAATAAACAACAAAACAGCAAAGAAACAACAAAAATATTATTTCTAAGTGATAGAGATGCACCTTGTCATGAATGCGGGGAGGGGAGGAAGAGTGGAGGAAAAAAAGTAAAAGAAAATGGGGTTGCATCGAAATATAAGTGGAAGGAGTCAAAATTAATATATGCATCTCAGACACATTTTGCATCAGAGAAGTATGTTACTTTTTGATAAGGATTATATATATCATAACAAAAAGTAATCATATTTATTAAAATAATAAAAAAAAAAAAAACTAAGTTGGAGGGACACTTCTGTCCAGTACATTTTCAACAAAATGCACCGGAATCATTTAAAATGTAAAGATATTAAATCATAGTGGGGGCAATTTAAAAAACAAACAGCAAAAACAAAAAACCCTCAACTCCCAGGATTTCCTCCCAATTCCCCAAACTGGCAAAGTGTGTCAAATTATATTCTCTGCCTGTACAAGGTAGAGTAATACAGCAAAATAGGTATAGCCTCTAAAAAAGGTAAGATGTTGTTTAGACCTAGCCTTGTACAAGACAGAGAAACAGTCATTTGAATAATTAGTCTGACATATATAGCCATCAACCAGATGATCGCCAATGGCCGTATCTTGTATCTGAGAAGACCCAGCTGAAGCGTTTTGTAGCCACCTTATAAATTCTTGTAGGATGTGCTGCTTAACTCTGCCTTTGAATAGTCGTACCTATATAGTCAGCATCACACTGACAATGAAATTTATAGACCATCATACTTTGTGGCAGTACAGGTAATATAACAGAGCAGATTGGGGCTGTAAAGTCTAGCCTACTAGAAAAAATATTTGGCATGGATTTTAGAAGATTGAGGCAGTATGCTGACAAATCGAGAAGGAATGTTTTTATTATTCGAAATGAATGAAAAATGGAAAAAGCAGAAAGTTTTCCTAAAAAGCCAGAGATGTTTTATTTTTATAAAACAAGGAACAATGAGCAGCGCAGATTTTAGAAGAATAAAATCAGTACATGGTTTTGTTTTTTAAAGAGAGATGCAATATACTGTCACAATATGAAGGAAGCGAGAAATATTGTTTAATTTTTCTACAAAAACATATGAAATTGATTTTTCTAACCAGTGAGAGAGAGAGAGAGAGAGAGAAAATGGAAGGTTGATGTCGGAGAGATCACTAGTCAAAACAATGATGAATAGGAAATGAGGTTACGGGAGGGGTCAGTTGAATACAAGCCAATTGTCATGGAAAAAAAACCCAAAAAAACTTTGAGGAACGGAAAATGTTGAGTCAATTTTGGAAGTAAGTAATCACTGATATCTTTCTGAGAATTAGATATCCAGACATCATCTTGAGTAGTAAAAGTAAAAAGTAAAGTTGGCGACCTTAGTGAGAGTGACCCGAAGGCTCCCTTTTCGATAGCTACTACACCGAGGTGTAGGGGAGGGCACTACTCCTTCCCCTGGATTGCTCCACTTTACCCTGGATCCATACCTTATAATGCTGAGTGTTAAGCAAGGAGGCATCAAATACCATTTTTAAAGTCTTTGGTATGACTTGACCTGGGACTGAACCCAGGTCTCACAGGCCATTGGCAAACACTCTAACCATTATGCCAATGTCCGGTACCGAGTAGTATTAGATAAAAAAATATGTGCGTGTATATATATATATATATGACATTTTGAAGGATCAAATGTTTTGATGGAATTAAATTCGGACATTGTTGATCTAATAGTATTAAAGATGATGTCTAGATATCCAATTCTCAGAAAGATATCAGTGATCTTTTTAATTTCTGCATCAATCCTACTTTAAGAACAAATCATCTTTGCCCGATGAGTTGAACATTTAACAAGGTTAATCTTTCTGGGCTTTGGAACAAAAGAGTACCAACTAGTGTATAAGCAGGTAAAAGTTGGCTTACAGTACACACTAGTAGTAAAGGAAGAAAGACCCTTCTCAATCAACACGTCAAAAAAAAAAAAAAAAAAAAAAAAAAAAAAAGTCTTTTTCCTCATCCATAGTAAAAATCAGGGAAGGGTGAAGTCCCTTCAGACAATGAAAAAAAATCTAATACCTTGTCACGTGACAGAAAACAAGCAAAAGTGTCACTGACATAACAATGTTTATGAACCTTGTCAACCCCACAAAAACATTAGACAGAAGGGGGCCCAATGGAGACCCCATAGATATGCCATCAACTTGCTGACACATAGTATCATTAAAGCTGAACAAGACATACTTAGAGGCTCACTCCATTAACTGAAACTTTTACCCAGGAAAAGGTGGAGGCCTCGAATGGCAATGATATGAGTAGTCAGCAGAGTTTGAGAGATTGACAGTGGAGTGTGGTATTTGCACTGAATATCTTTATCTTTAGTCCATCAAGTCTCTTTAACAGATTTTTTGGGAGTTGTCCTCAGAACTTCAACTACAATTGATATCAGTCACCTTTTTATGTCCCATAAATTCTTCAGTTCTCTAACAAGGTCAAATATTTGTTCAGTTTTGCATTTTCTTTTAATATTACTCAGTGGTCTCCTTGATCAGCTAAGTCCATGAGTGAACAAATTCTTTTCTTTTACATTAATAAAACAAGGCTTCATATTCTGGCCTCGACAGGATAATCAGGAAAAAAGTCTAATTTTCCAGAACAGGTTCTTTTTACTCCTTGCAACTTTTTCACACCAAAGTCAGTTGGTGGTTTTTCACTGGAGTGAGTGACAGCAAGTTTCCAGGACCCTTCTCAATATTCTGGTTGATCTCAACAATTCAGTAGTTAAGATGGCCTTGATTCTCCCACCGATTTCCAATTCTTATAGTCCCTTCTCCAAGATTTTGGGGACTGTTCCAAGTGTACTACTTACAATTGGTATCACCGTCACCCTCATGTCCCACAGCTTTCTTAGTTCTTTAGCAAGATCCAAGTCTTTGTCTATCTTGTAACTTTGTTTTATTTTCTTAGATTTTTAAAAAAATTTTATTTCCACTGTTGCTAACTGGAACAGCAAAACCCACTCTATGGGAATTTTTTTTTTTTTTTTTTGTTAATCAACACAAGGTCACGTCTTCATGCCCGGGATTAAGTAATCTGTTTGTATCTCAAAACCCCAGAGATTTTTAAGCATTTCATTCTCAAGAATGGATTCAGGTTTGTGTATATACCAATTGGTAGTATGATCAAATTTTGATTTCTTGCACAATTCCCAGTGGATCACCTTTCCTACCCAGTCATACCTAGTCTTGTACTCCTTTTGTACTCGTTTGTTGTATTTATTCATGTGATTAACTGTTTCGGTTTTGTCACCACATAACCTTCACTTGCTTTTTAGTTGTGCATTATTGATTTTTGCTGCAATTGATTATCATTTTACACCTTGAAAAATTTTCACACCTGTTTTAACTAGTAGTTTTCCATTGTCAATTGATTTTAATGGTAGTTTAACTCATCTAGGGATATTTTAAGGATAGAGTTTAGGAAATCATTGTAGGTTTGTATATTTTGTGTAGAATTTATTTTTTTAAAGAGCTTTTGTACACAATTATATGATATTCAATATTCCTAATGTAAATAATCTATGAATGGTTACACGATTTCAAGTAACTTATAATGATAAGTCGTAGTAAACACAATTAGAGTTTCAAATAACTATTGCTGTATAGCTGTAATACATATACAAGCGGAAACATAATCAAACATAATTTACAAACTTCAATGAATGAATGAAATACACTTTTTTATAAAAATATCTCTCATTTTATTCTCTATAGGGCCCACAGCTTGTGTTACATATTGAGTTAACTGTTGACTAAGAAAAAAAAAAAAAAAAACCAAGTTAAAATGGAACAGTCATCCTTGTCTGGCTTGATCCAGGGTTTGACCCTGGAGTTAAGAAATGTGGCTTGTTTGGTGACAAACACGTTAAAGAGTGAAAAAGATCCCACTGTTCACGAAGCTGACCTCGTCGTCACTCGATGTGCGTTGTCTCAGTCATCGTCTACTTACATCGAAGAGTTCAAGCCTCATAGACGAATGATTCTAATTTCTCTCCTGACTGCTCCTACTTCACACAAGCGTCCGTCAAGAAAATAAATATATATTGTTATATATAAATTCCGTGTTGCCGTTTGTTTGACCAGAGAGCGGAACGTAACACTTGTTAGCTGAGAGATAGATGGAGAGACATATATACTCAGAGAGAGGACTTCTTTCCATATCTTCTTCCAGGAGCCAGGGGGTGCCAACGCTTGCACCCCGTGTTTTTCTGCACTCTGTCCAATTCTGACCGCGTGGTTCTCATACCTTCCGGTTACATACCAGTTCAACCTGAGTGCTCTGATCGTGCTGTCCTGTTTACTAATCACAACATGACAGCTTGTCAAAGCACATGGGGTCACCAGGAATGAACCAAGAGTCCATGGCATATGTTATATAACACTATTCTTAATACAAATAATTTATAGTTTTATAGTATCAAGTTTTCCAATCAAATACAAATAATTTGGACACAGTTGTACGGTTTCAAGAAATTATTTTAATTTAATAAGCCATTTGTTTGTGCAGTCATATAGTTTCAATTAACTAATAATAATCTTTAGTAAACAATTACAGTTTAAACTAACTATTCTTAATACAAAAATAGTTACATCAAGCATTCCAATTGAATACAAATAATTTTTTTAAAAAGATCTATTTGACCCAAACAGGTAGTACCACGAATAATCTATACAAAAATAGATGGTTTGAAGTAGAAATTCCGATTTAATAATGGGGGAGAGAGTCTCCATGGCGTAGAGGCTAACATGGACTTCAACATTACAGTGAGTTTGAACTCAAGTTGAACTATTATGTCCAACTTTTGGGAAAGGCATAAACCTTCTTATTCCCCCCAGCTATGGGTTAAATAGTATCATTACTGTTCTTCAACAATGGTGGCTTTGGTATTAAATAAACAACAAAGGTTGATATGCCATTAAACAAAGAAACCAAAGTAATTTAATATCATTTGTATGCACAGTTATATGGTTTTAAGTATTCCTATCTTACAGCAATAATTTTCAAGCAATTATCTGGTTTAATGATAATAACTCTTATCAAATAATCTTAACTTCAGTTAATCATTTTTAATACAAATAATTTGTCTACAATTAGATAGTTTCAAGCGTTCAGATTTAAGAATAATTCTATTTGATAATGATCATTTGTTTACACAGTTACATAGTTTCATGTATTCCTATCTAATACAAATAATTTTAAAAAATATTTGATGCATAAATGGGACCTTACAGGCACTACCACTACGAGTCAGAATGTACCTGGGAGTAATGGCAATGAAGAACTACTTCACACTCCCCAGATCTCCGGAACTGGAGCCTCACCATCATTGGGGCGTGGGGGAGTGAATATTAGCCTGCAAATTACATATCTTCTTTTTTTTTTGTCTAATTCTTATGATCTCTTGCTACACATATAAAACCAAAGGATTGTCATTTTGCAGAGAAAGGAACCAAAAACCTCTTCCCCTCATCAACTGTATTGGATATTCGACATCAAAGAGAAGGAAAGTTAAGATGGTTTTCAGATGAAAATTATGATGAGAGAGAGAGAGAGAGAGAGAGAGAGAGAGAGAGAGAGAGAGAGAAAATATAGAAAAATATACAGAAAAAGTAAAAGAAAAAAAAAGATTGCAAAGAAAGCATGTGCTTCTGTTTTTAATAGATGAAAAAAAAATTTAAAAAAATATCCCCCCTCCCTCGTACTCTCAGTCCTGGCTAACCCCTGAGGTTGAAAATGAAGCAAAGTAAGAAAACTGAGAAGGTAGCAGCATTGAGTATGTTGTTATTGTTAAAAATGGAGAAAAATGAATGCTAAATTGATTCACTGGAAATGTGGCATGAAAGAAGGAACAAAGCGAATGAAGTTGACTTCCGATTCAGAAAACAGAGAGAGAGAGAGCAAGACTATTGTTATGAACAGATAGAAAAGAGCATCATTTTCTATTTTGCATAGTTCTTTTAAAACATATTCACCAGTTTTCTTCTTTCTACTTGACATTTATTTTTCCTTTAAGTTTCTGATCAATGTCATAGTTAAATCAAATTGAATACTTTGTAAAGTACAAAAAGCAATTTTCTTGTTTATTGTTATTTTTTTTTTTTTTGTCTTTTGGAAAGGTGGAAAATAATAGAGTTTCTACCTATACAGTACGTTATTCACTTAAACAGCAAAGATGCAACATGGAATTCCCAAAAGTTCTGTTAAAATTTTTCTGTCTATTAAAAAAAATTTTTAAAATGGTACATTTATTTTTGATCTGTTTACATTTTTAAATAATTCAAGATTTTTGCCATATAACACAAGCGAGTATGCCGATAGCAAAAAAAATTAGCAAGCGATGCAATAAAATGGGGTTTAATCTGATCTTCCTTCTTATATGTTGTCATAATATGCAAAAATTAGCATTCCTAGAATATTGATATGACAACGATGAAGATAATTTAGTTTTTTCAACGGTAATTATTTTAGAACTTCTTTGTAAATGAATGATATAACAATTGTAAATGAGGAACATTAATATTTACCCAAATGTTGGTTTTCATGATATCTATTATATACATACGAACAAATATGTTGTGACGCTGCATAAATAATTATCTCAGGATGAGAGTTCATTTTATGCACATGTGACGTCGAGAACAGTGTGGCACTTGACCCTCCACAAAAATAAGCTCTAGTCAAGATTCCCATTTCAGGCATATGGTAAACTGGCAAATAATGTGGGGGTTAATTTGGGGCCAGACTGATCTCCGACGCTGGCAAGGGGGTTTCCAATTCACTTTCACATACCCCACCAAGTCCTTCGTTATCTTACCCCTCAGATAACAGAAATAGTGGACTTCAAGGTTAGAAAATATTAACTGCAGTCAAATTTCCAAAATTCCCTTGTAATGTTTTAAGGGGACTAAGACATTTAGTGAGAATTAATGAAAGCGATATGAAGCTGAAACATATGTGCAAAAGAAGGCGACTCGA
>OY757946.1:2171796-2181796 GCA_963585895.1 Sepioteuthis lessoniana | reverse complement strand
GCACGTTATTGCTGTCACAGATCGGCAACTCGCTTTTCCAATGGAAATAACATCAACTTGCCAGCGTCCAGATCTAGTCATTTGGTCAGTTAATTCAAAGAAAGTTATCATTGCTGAATTAACGATCCCTTTCGTGGTCAACATCGACTGGGCACATCAGCGTAAATTGGAAAAATACGAAGACCTGTGGGAGCAATGTGTCATGTAATTAGAAAGGTTTTGTTTTTCAAAGCTAATTTTATGGGCCTGGGATAAGATTTTTTCTCTTATGTAACATTATTACCATCAGTAAAATTTATCTAAATCAACATTTTAAAGCATGAAAATAAAACAAAGCCATAAAAGATGATGTGTTAAAATAATTATTCATGATGGTAAGTTTTTACAGCTAGTTTAAACCCATTATTATATATATATATATATATATATATCTGAATAGAACTCATAGAAATCTTTCTTTTGCACATAAAAATAAAACTATAGTTTATTCTACTCATCAAAATTCTAATTATCTCTCAATAACATCAAAGCATCGAGTTAAAAAAATAAATAAATAAAATAAAATAAAATAAATGTCTCTCTCATGTTGTGGACTATAAAAATGAATTAAAAGACTCTATACTTCAAAAACTATTTGCATTACTTTATGTTTCATGGAACTATTGTTACAACACTCAGACAGCTCAGAAAAGCTGTCTGATGATATATATTTACTAAACCCCTTCCCATGAGTAGTATGGGACACAAGGTCAATCTTTAAGCAGAGTAAAGCTGGTTTGAATTCAGAGTTTTCTTTCTTTTAAACTAGTTGCCTAACTAAGGCTAGAGAACCCAGTCTACCCAACTATTTACTTAAAACTGAAGAGAAGACATGGATTCATGCCTTTCCTAAGGGACACTACCACAAAGTGAAACAAACGGTTTTGCTCAGGATTTGAACTTGGGATCACAATCCCATTTCCTATGTTGAAAACAGTTACAGTAAGTGTTCCTATTAAACTAATAGAAAGCCGGTATTTATAGGTGCGAACCCTACAGATATTAATATGACAACGCCTATCTGCAGTGGGTCTAGTTTCACCAGCTGACCACACACACACACATCTTTGCTGTGTTTTATTTTCAAGAATAAGTTAGCCGCAGTGGTTTTGGGTGAAACTGCAGAAGAAACAGGTCTAACCTACAAAAGAAAAAGAAATAAAACTAAACTGTTTTCATACAACTCTCTCAAGCGTTTAAGCTTCATGAAACCTGTCACCTTATAACACAATAGTATCAGCAAATAGTTTTCAAAGCAAATGCTTTTATATATATATATATATATATATATATATATATATATATATATATATATATATATATATATATATATATAGAGAGAGAGAGAGAGAGAGAGATAGAGAGCAAGCTGAATATTGTCAAATTAAATAACCCATAAGGGGTTGATATGCTGTTAAACAAATAAACAAAACCAAATAATACATGAAGAAATATTTTTGTCAAAATCTATAAAATTTTTTACAACTTGTGTGTGTGTGTGTGTGTATATATATATATATATATATATATATATATACACACACACATATATATACACACACACACACACACACACACACACACACACATACGAAATCTATAAAATAATCGTTTAAAACTTGTGTGTGTGTGCATATATATAAGTTTTAAAAAATTATTTTATAGATGTTGACAAAAATATTTCTTTTTCATATATTATTTGGTTTAGTTAATTTGTTTGGGTTATTTAATGCTGAAATTTGATTAATTCGCAAAGGTTTTTTCGTAATCACTATATTAATGTTCCATTGCATTTTTTAAAAAAACTTTTGTACATAATTATTTATTTGGATGTATCTGTATGGTTTTAAGTATTCCTATCTAATACTAATAATTTATGCAAATTTAGGTTTTAAAGTAACTATTCCTATTTAATAATTTCATTTGTTAGTACAGTTAGAATAGTTTTAAGTATTCCTACTTAACAATTGTAATTTTCAAGCAGTTATATAGTTTTAAGTAAATAATAATTCTTAGTAAAAAATATAGCTGCAAGTAATTATTTTTAATACAAATAATTTGCATGTAGCTAAATGGTTTCAAGTATCTTGATCTAACATTAATTATCTTATTTGATAATAATAATTTCTTAGCACACAGTTATGGTTTTGCATATTGCTATCAAATACCAATAATTTTCAAACATTTACTTGAGACATAGATAGGGTCTTAACAGGCACAATCACTCCAAGTCAGTTGACCTGGGAGTAATGGCAATGAAAGGGTGTGCCACACTCCCCTGGTCTTACTATCTCATGCAGTTTAGTGTCATACCTAGGACAATAAGACGCAGATTTCTAACGGTCAGTCTAGTTTCTGTAAAGACCTGATATTCTTAACATTTAAATATTCTCTACGGTAGGTAGAATGGGTGGAGGGAATTAATCAGGATCACTGCTTTTTAAAAGTGATGGTGTGCATGCATGAGAATAATCATTCTTTGATTGATTGATACAATTGATTTATTGATTGGTTGAATAAAAAAAAAAGAAAAAAAAAAAAAGAAAGAAAAAATGGCAGAGAGTGATTGATTGGGTCAGGCACTGCTTGCAGGGGGTGAAACGGCTGAAACTGAGCCGGTGAAGGAAAACAAAGATAGAATAAAAGAGAAGAAAGAAACACCAAGGACAGGTAGAAACAATAACAGCAGAGTGTGTGTGTATATATATATATATATATATATATATATATACACACACAAGTTAGCTAAACTCATTATTAGATAAAATCTAATTGTAAAGCCACCAAAATTATCACACAAATGTCGAGAGCAAATATAATAAAATATTTTAAGATATGTATAAAACCAATCTTTTTTATTTTTAAAAGTAGAATCAAAGTATAACTTTTCTCTTAATTTTTGGATGAGCCCCTGCTGGCAAAACCCCCACAGATCGCAGTCCTAAATGCCAATCCCTTAATCCAACACTTTATTTGTTCGAGCGGATGTGTGTGTGTGTGTATATATATATATATATATATATATATACACACACATTATATATATATATATATATATATATATATATACACACACACACACAAAATTCTAACAAGTAGATAAAATCTAAATATGTTAGATAAAAACTGAAATATCAAAATTATTACATCATTCTTGGCAGGAAAGTGCAGACTAAATATCATAGTATTACAATAATAAAATATTTCAAGAATAATCATGGCTCAAAAGTTCCATGTAATTGATCTTCAGGTGAGTATTTTCAGATGCAGTTAAAAATACTTACCTTAAGACTGATTACATGAAATTTGAATCTGGGAGTGATTTTATCTATATAATTTGACATTAAAACTATTTTAAATGAGTAAAATATCCAACTATGCTGAGCTATATGATTTTCAGCTATAGAATAAAACAAAATAAAAACTGACTTTCACAACCACCTAAGTGCAATGGGGAAGTATTGTTGAAGAGGAAATCCTCTTAGAAATTATATTAAGGTGACATATGTTTTTGGCGTAAGGGCCGTATATGTATCTACCAACCCCTCCACACAAACAGATTGTGACAAAGGTCAATATTCTAAGCAGTGTTTTGCAGGTTTGAATTCAAAGTTTTCCTTCTCCCAGGTCAGTTACCATACTAAGGAGGCATTCATGGTGTAATGGTTATCGTTGTAGGAAATGGACACCGCAACCCAAGTGAAGATCGTAGATGGAATTTGCAGACTGTTGCAATATTGATTTTCTATCAGAAGTTGTTTGCATTTCATATAGCACCAATTAACCTTTTAGGAAGAGTGTGCATCCAAGTATTCTCCCTCCAGCTATGAGTAAATAGTAGAACAGAATGGGCTATTTAAACTTGGTATGGCAACCAGTCTAGGAAAAAAAACTGAATTCAAAACTGTTTAGCTTCTCTTTATAAGTTCATTTTTAAAAAATTGACATTGTGTTACATCCTGCTCATGTTCCTCGGTTGGTAAATACATAGCAAAGTTAAAGAAACACAGTCTGCCCTACTATTTACTCATAGCTGGAGGGAGAATAGTTAGATTCATACCATTTTTTTAAGAGTATTAGTGCTATATGAAATGCAAACAGCCTTGTCCAGGATTTTGAACTGGAGTTGTCTTGCCCATTTCCCACAATTATAACCATTACACAATAAGTGTCAGAGGTATTAACACTAAAGATTTTATGGAGCTATTTTATATCCTTACTTCCTCAAACAAACTTACAAGAAACTGTTCCCTCAGATTTTGTTATATCAGTTATATGGTATGAAGTATTCCAATCAAATACTAATAGTCTTTCAAGATATTTATTTGACCCATAGATGGGACCGTTATAAGTACAAACACTAAGTTATAATGAAATTGAGAGTAATGGCAATGAAGAGAATGCTTCCACCTGGGCCCACAACATCAAATGCAATTATGAGTCCCCTATTTTGAAGAGAAACCCCTTAACAGTGTATTGTAGACCCCGACTAACAGAGAAACAATTTACGAATGGATTGGATAAAAGAGAACAATCAGGAAAGTTAGTCTTGGGGGCGGGGGGAGGATTAAACTGTGTGAAAAATGTCACAAAGCAACAATTGGACTTATAACCAGCAGTGAATTAGAGATTAATGACCAGATTAGACTTAATCCCCCACTCCCCTTCCGCATCTCTTATCCACAAACATTATATAACCTGACAACTGAGAAGAGATTAATTTTCAGATTGATTTCCAATTTGACCAGAAGAGATTTTTTATTTTATTAACGTCTTACCAACATCCATTTATGCCTTTCACTTTTACACAAATTGGATTATTTACAGTAACAAACATGTTTGTATCTACCAGCGTACCAATGACTTAATTGGTACTTCCAGTTTAACAAATTTGTATAAATCATAATTTCCCTTAGAATCATTCTCATGTTCTTTTAAGAGTCTATCAAGATGCAAGAAGCAAATCTATATCATTCAATGATAATAAACAACATACAGAAAGGATATAAAGGAATATAGTAAGTAAAGTTGGCAACCATAGTTGAGAGTGACCAGAAGGCTCCCATTTCACTAGCTACTACACTGAGGTGTGTGTGTGTGTGGGGGGCGCTACTTCTTTCCCTGGATTGCTCCACTTTACCCTCGATACGTACCTTATATTGCCGAGTGTTAAGCAAGGAGGTATCAAGTACTATTCTTAAGTCTTTGGTATGACACAACCTGGGATTGAACCTAGGTCTCCCAAACCATTGGCAAACACTCTACCCACTAGGCCAATGAGACAGTTAAAGGAATATAAACTTCTCATAAACAGTATTTAGCCACTAACATTTTTTTGCAAAACTGCAGATTGATAGAACAATAAAACAGAAAAGTATTATTTCATGAGAAATGTGTTTGTGAAATAATGGATAGTAATGGTATCCATAAGATTATGAGTCTATGGGCAAAAGACTGGTTAAGGTTGCCCAAACAGCAAATCTCCCCTCTCTACATAAATAACATTATCCAAGGCAAAGGCACAAACCAATACAACTTGACACAGCTTTGAAGGAATTGCCAGAATTCAACTTGTAAAATAAGTTCGACTAACTTAGGAAGTTTAGTTGACATCCCTTTTGCAAAGTGTCCTTACTCAGTACAAATATTACATGTGATTTTCATTTTTTTTTTTAAATTTACATTGGATCTTTCATCCACAAGATAGATCCTGAAATAGTAAGGAGTCCCAGCCCTAAAAAGTTTGAAAATACTGATGTGAGGGACTTTATTTTTGAATGAGACAATGGATTTTAAGTATACAGCGAGGAGGAGGAGGAGATATACTGAATTTGCAAGTGAAAAACTTCCCTTAAACCCGATAAACATGAAAATGATAGTTGCAATTGATATCTTAGAATTTAAACATTTTTCTGGCTTTATTTTGGCTATCGAGCACTGTTACTGGAAACATTGCCAGACAACCAGAAGTTATCATTGTTAATAATAAAAAAAAGATAACATATGGTAAAAAAATCAGCGTCTACACAGAGAATCTGACAATCAATACATTCATGAAACTTAGTAATAATACAAAAGGTTTGTGATGACTGGTTGCATTTAGACATCTTTTAAAGTAATTTTACCAGTCTTCATATGGCTCTATTTAAAGTATTGAGTTCTGCAAGTAAAATAAGCTAAGTTATATTCATTTTTCTTTTACATTGCAAATTACACAAGATGTGGCAGAAATACCTGCCACATTTTAAGCTCTCACCTGTGTGTAATGCATTTTAAGCTCTCACCTGTGTGTAATGCATTTTAAGCTCTCACCTGTGTGTAATGCATTTTAAGCTCTCACCTGTGTGTAATGCATTTTAAGCTCTCACCTGTGTGTAATGCAGGTGAACTTGAGAAGTAATGGTACCATTTTATTTCAATTATGATCACGCGGCTTAAACCGGTGAATTCTGTTCATTTGCTGTTTAAGTGAGTGTTGTGTGTGTGTTTTTAAGAGTGATGAATATGTAATTGTTACTGAGAGGTTTTTGTGCTCATTTGATGTTATGTTGTCATTATGCTGTTCTGGATAGAATTTTCAACCCATGGCAATATTGATTTTCGATCAGAAGTACATTTTTTCTAAACGTAACTCATCAAATCTCTGTGTAGGTTTGAACAACCAATACTTGACAACTGACAATTCTATAAAAACCAAAACAATATTTTCTTTCTCTCTCTCTCTGTTGTACTTTTCAAAACAAATGTCTTTGACCTCACAAATTTAGCACCTTGCTCAGTTGCCACAAGAATCTTTGAGGTCATTATTTTCAATTTTATTTTTTCAAGACTCCTTGTTATTTTGATTAATATATATGGTGTGATGGGTTAGTTCTCATTTGCATTATACAAAAATGAAAACACTGACACCTCACTTTATCAGATATACTAACCAAAATTACATGAAAATATTTTGAAATACAACAGATTCAAATTTATTCAAAAGAAATTGCTACTGGCTTCAACCCCACCCTAGAGACAACTGGAATTTCTGACAAGCCTTTTTGATGGTCTCCTCATTTAAATTGATAAGCACTACCGCTATCCTTGCCTTCAGCTCACCTTCGAACAGAGTTTTGTTGGTCTCTCACCCAACCACAATCCACACACATCATAATCAAAGAGTTTGCAATCAGGGAATTTAGGCAGCCAGATGTTAGGGGTCATGTGGTCGCAAAAGTTTTCTCACTACTAACATTGGATTTTCCTGCTTGATTGATTTGGTTTGGTTGGGTTGGGTTGGGTTTTATGGCATATCAACCATTGACGGTTATTTAATGCCAAATCCATTTTGATACAAATAAATAGTTCTATTTCAAATCATTTAGTTTAGTATAAGTATAGCTTTTTTTGCTTATACACTGTTAAATGTCAAAACAATTCTATTTCAAACAATTCAGTTTAGCATAAGTATGCAGTTGAAACACAGTTAAATCTAAACACAGTTAATTTCAAACAATTCAGTTTAGCGTAATTACAGTCTAGTTCTATTTGACCCATGGATAGGACCCTATCAGGTGCTACCACTGCAGGCCAGAGTGGACCTGCAAGTGATGGCAATGAAGGGGTACTTCACATTCCTAAAAGATTCAGCATTACTGAAGCCTCACTATTAGATTGTTCAGTATCCTATCCAGAATACTTGTTAGGGGAGTCTTACCCCTCTGCAGAGGTGCAGTTGGTGTATTCTATAGCCCCAGCCGACTGGTCAATTTCCTGCTTGTGTGGCATGGTGCAGAGTTCTATGGGTGGATGTAGGATCTTTCAGCAGCCACCCTCTTGATCCAGGGCAACAGTACTTCCACAATGTACTTAATGTAGGTCTCGGGATTCAGTCTGATGTCATGTGGGAAGATGAATGAAAGCATAAAGTCACCATCGCTAGTGACTATCCTATATATCATAAAGTGGAATGGGTATTTGCTTTTCATCGCTATTGGGGCATCTTGTGAGGACAGAGCAAAAGAGATCAACATTTGATCCTGACAGAAATTTTTCTTATCCAAGTAAAAACTATAACATGTTTGATGGGAGGAGGTGCTTTAGTTTGTTCAAAAGCTTTGAAGTGCAGTCTTTGCTCTCGTCCCTCAGGGCCTGTAATAACAATTGGCTTTTTTTCATTTTGTATAAGACATAGCGAATGTCTTTATGCACAACTTGTCAGTAACTCTGATATTTCTGGTAATGGACCAACCAGGATTGTTGTCAATCATGATCTGGATCTCGGCAACAAATTTGAGGGTTCTTTAATCAGAACGATTAGAGTGAGGTTTCCAAGCTGCTGTACCTTCATAATCACCTTTGGATCTCGGCAACAAATTTGGAGGTTCTTTTATCAGAACAATTAGAGTGAGGTTTCCAAACTGCTGTACCTTCATAATCACCTTTGGATTCAGCCAACTTTTTTAAAATCCTCTGCACTCTTCTTAGATTGACATCCAAACACTGAAATCTTTGCATTGTAGCCTTTGAATTCTGGACAGTGAATTGTCTCAGGGTGCTTATAGATTATAGTTAACTGACTCGAGTTTGCTGTACAGTATACAAAACCCGAAAAACAAAGCACATGTGCTGAATATTGAACAGAAGATCTCCTTGACATGCCACATAAATTGTGTGAGAGTCATAACAAGCTATGCACCCATTTCCTAAAAAAACAAAAACGCAATGCCGATGTTTTCTTAGTGGAAGGGCAGCATATGTTGCATGGGTGGCATGCTAGACAGAAGCTGTGTCAAGGTGCAATGTGTAGGCAGAAGGTGTGACCACAAGGATTGTGTGAGCGTCCAGAAAATTATATAAAATCAGGGAAGATTTCGACCCAGGGAGAACGAAGAGGATTGGCAGAAGAGCTACTAGACACCATGCTGCTTTGGGTGCTGGCTCTGTGCCAGACAGCCCAGAGTCGAGAAAAGCCTGAGTTGTAAAAGTTGAGAAGTGGGTAGAAACTAAGATGATTCAATGTCTTGAGATGGCCCTATACCAGACTTGTGAAAACAGAACAAAGAAAAAGGAGTTCACTGAAGATTCATATGTGTGCATTTCAGCCATCTTTGACTCACTCCCTCACTCTACCCATATGTACAATTTGAGTAATAAAAAGATTAAAAAAACAAAAAACTAAACAGATTATATTTTTGAATATCAGCATTGTCATCTTTCTTTGGTGTATACAACAATTGTACAACACGAATAATCTAAAATTGCAAGAATTTACCAACTGCACACTGTGTGCATTATATAGATAGATAGATAGATAGATGGAAGTAAATAATGGAGTGTAATCCGACAATATATAAGGAAAAATTGATAACAAGGTAATCCAAGCAGAAGGAGAGATTTATTGAGAGGCAAAGTTGACACTATAGCGTTTCGGTTCTAATGAACCATCATCAGGACTATGAGGGATGATATTAGTGATGTTAAATCAATGTTGGATGTATAAAAATGCAAAATACAAAATCCTAGTGAAAATTTGTATAACAAGAAAAAGTTGGCCGTTTAATTAGTGAATCAGTGTTTGTTTTAAATGACGTCATTTGACTTATTAGAAATATTGTGTAGAATTTACGTTCCGTTTAAAAGACTAAGACAAATTTTTGAAGCCGCTCCTATTTCACTCTGTAATTCCCTAAATATTCATCCTGGCTTTTATAATATTTCTCCTTATTTGAGCAAATCCATTTTAAATGGCTACAATATATTCCATCTTTCGTTAATATATTCCATATCTCGTATATCATAATTTTATACTTTTTCTTTTTCTTCCTCCATTTGATTCAAAATCTTTCTCAATAAACAAAAGGAACATAAATTCTACACAATATTTCTAATAAGTTAAATGATGTAATTTAAAACAAGCAAACGCTGATTCACTAATTAAACAGCCAACCTTTTCTTGTTATACAAATTTTCCCGAGGT
>OY757946.1:2165653-2169096 GCA_963585895.1 Sepioteuthis lessoniana | reverse complement strand
TATGACATACATACATATATATGACATACATACATATATATATATATATATATATATATATATATATGACATACATACATACATATATATATATGATATACACACATACATACATATATATATATATGATATACACACATACATATATATATATATATATGATATACACACACACATATATAATATATATATATGATATACACACACACATACATATATATATATATATATATATATATATATATATGATATACACACATACATACATACATATATATGATATACACACATACATATATAATATACACACACATAATATATACACACACACACACACATATATATTATATACACACACACACATATATATTATATACACACACACATATATTATATACACACACACATATATATTATATACACACACACATATATATTATATACACACACACACACACACACATATTATATACACACACACACATATATATTATACACACACACACACACATATATTATATACACACACACATATATATATATATATATATTATATACACACACACACACACACATATATATATTATATACACACACACACACATATATATATATATATATATATATTTACTAATCAAATATCTACCAGTATTCACGGTACCAGAAAAAAAACCAAAAAACCCCTGGCCAGGAACGAGAGAAAAAAATATCTCGAATCACGGTCCATAGGAAAAAGAAAAAAGTTTTTTGGGTAAAAAAGAAAGAAAAGACCAACCTCGTCCGACTCTTTGAAAAAAAAAAAATCAAGGGGTACTTAGTAAGTGGCCAAAAGAAAACCAAAAAACCCTCCGCGAATTCTGCAATGCTACTATTACTAAAGTGCTCAACATAAAACAATGGAGCCAATTATAGAATTAACTTAAATCGCTAGTCGAAAATCTTCTACTAAAGTTTCACCTTAACGGATCATCAGGAAGTTTCGCCTCGACTATTCTAAGGAGAAATTGCTTTGCTTTATTCACCAAAAACCCCCACCTCTCCTAGAATTTGCATTAAAAAAAAATTTAAAAAAAAAAATTTAAAAAAATTTATATTTAGGGAAAAAAAAACAAAAAATCCTATAACCTATTCATAATTATATAGTAACCACGCCCTTTTGTGTTTACAACTATTTAACACCTCCGATCTTTTGTTTAGTATATTCTTGCTTTTACAATTTGCTATTATCAATTTTTCCTCCATACAAAGATTACAGGTTCTATTACCTGCCCTATATTTGCGGCATTTCTTTATTACTTCCCATTTCATTATTGGATCTACTCCTTGTTTTTCCTTAATTTCCCACACATAACTAGATAAAGCAGTGCTATACCTATACCTCTCGTGCGAGAAACTTGTTCTATGGTTATAGTACCTAGTTTTAAAATCCCCTTGGGTCGACCCAAAATATATCTTTTTATCTCTCTTATTATTCGAATCACTATATACTTCTACTTTATACACTACACACTCCTGCTTACACTTTCCCTCGAGAGGACACCTAACTTTATCCCTACAATTGCATTTGTCAATCACCTTATGCTTCTTTGTACCTAATTTAGCTATATTACTCCTATTTATTATTCCATTAATGTTTGGCATGCAACTGTAACTTAATTTAATACAATTCTTATTAAATATCTTATGTAATTGGCTCCCACTAGGGAAGTTTCTTTTTAATATCTTGAAGAACTCCTTTCCCAAGTTATTAACTACTTCCATGTTGTAAGGGGGATTAAACCATAAAATTTTCCTAGGTCTATTTCTCCTACCTTGTGTCCCAATTCTATCCCTATTCTTATATTCTAAATTGACCCTATATCCGTCATTTTTTAAAGCCTCCTCATATTCCTGCTTAGTTCGTTCAAAAATTTCCCTGTTGGAGGAGTTATTAGATAATCTATGCTCTATTCCTTTAGGTACATGTTTAAACACCTGTATTGGGTGATTAGATCCCCTGTTTACATAATGCAGATCCTGGTTCCTTTTTCTAAATGGAGATACTGTTCCACTATATAAGTTTAAAGTAATATCAAGATAATCAGTTATTTTTAAATCTGTTGTTACATCCAACCTAAATCCAAAGTCCTCAAACAGCTTATACAATTTTTTTCTAATCCCATCACACTTCTTCGGTGTACTTTTATCCACTATAATCAGTCCGTCGTCCCTGTAAAGTCCATGGTTATTAGGGTCCATAATCTTATTAATGCTATATAGTAATACACACCCGACGAGTTCACAAATTTCTGCACCATCATATGCTCCGATCGAAACGTCAAAATTTCCACCCTCCCCTTTTTTTATCCATACACTATCTTCGTAGTATAACAATGTTTTACGACAATGCTTAATTATTTCCACTTTATCTAGAGGTATAACCATATAGTCTTTCGCTAAATCTAACGCCCTATCCAATGTCTTTTCTGTTATTGAAGGATAAAAATCCTTTATATCATACTTAATAAAGGAGCACCTATTATCCTTCTCATACTCCTCAAACCACTTAATACAGTCATTAGTGCTCCTCCACTGGTTGATGTTCAATGCCCTTCTAAGTGATTCACATATTTCTTGTACGATTATCTTACTAATCCTACCTATTTGGGTCTTGGCCGGGTTAATGAGCCTACATTCTGGATTCGTCTTGAAATTACTTTTGTGGTCTTTTATGGTAATAAAACAATTCTTGGTATTGTATTTTTCTACTCTATCAACAATACCTAATTTATGCGCCAACATCTTTGCTTCCTTATTTAACTCTTTTTCTAGATTAGGTGGTGCCTTCTTATAGTTCTTAACCACCTCCTTAAATATCATTTGCCTATATTTTTCCTTTTCTATCTTATATAAATTGCCCGACTTATCTGACTTTACAAATATTTTTTCGGACTCCTTAAATTTCCTCATATCCTCATACATTTTTTGTTGAATCTTATTGTGCATTTTCCTAAATTTTATCTCCTTAACCATTCCTATCATTTCAGCCTCAAATTTATCCATCTCTTTGATATGGGGGGGATGTTTCGTGGTTTTAAACCCATATTTCTCCATTCCCTCTTTTTCTATACAGTTAATATTATTGAGAAAAAAATATGCTTTCCACCTCATATTTTTTATAAAGGATTCTATCCTCCTCAACAGAACTAACTTATACTGATGCCTATCAGGTATTGGTATGTTCTTGTATGAATAACTTATGTTCGCTCTCTCCATAGTAACAAGAGCAAAGAAAGTGCTCAATGGACAACACCAGAGCTTCAATATTTACTAATCTAATATCTACCAGTATTCACGGTACCAGAAAAAAAAACAAAAAAACCCTGGCCAGGAACGAGAGAAAAAATATCTCGAATCACGGTCCAGAGGAAAAAGAAAAGTTTTTTGGGTAAAAAAGAAAGAAA